>OX595863.1:4597799-4954338 GCA_951392215.1 Epirrita christyi | reverse complement strand
AGCCTATATCCATTTTAAAATCTCAGTTATCTCTATACTTAAAAAAAACATCATGGAATAAAAGGTCATCAAAATCGGTTCAGCTGTTCAAATTTAAAAATATAGTTTTTCCTATTCCAAGATCAATATAATGACACAGGGACGTACTCGGGTAAAAAGCAAAGAGTGAATGATATTTTGTAGAGTTCCGTACCCAAAGGTTAAAACAGAATTAAAATGTATTTTAAAAAGATTTAAATAAAGGGTAAAATATAAAATAGAGTCCTATTACTAAGGCTCCGCTGTCCGTCCGTCCGTCTGTCACCAGGCTGTATTTCATGACCCGTAATAGTTAGACAACATTTTCACGGATGATGTATTTTTGTTGCCGCTATAACAACAAATAACAAAAAAAAAAGTATTTAAGGGGGCTCCCATACGACAAACGTGATTTTTTTGCCGTTATATTAGTTAAATTGATAATGGTACGGAACCCTTCGTGTGCGAGTCCGACTCGCACTTGGCCGGTAATTTTTTTTAATCATTTATACAATTTACATTTCGTTTCAGCGCTGGTGAACTTAGCATGATTATTGATTACCCAGGTAATCAAATACCATGAAAGAATGTTACAGAAATGTAACTACACGGCTTACTACGTCATACTATGATGGTGGTATCAAAGTGATTTAGACAGTTTCTACTCTTAGTTAGATTTAATTTATGTTTGATTACGATCAAGTATTTAAGCAAGTATTTGTTTAAGTTATTTAGGAAAGTTGTAACGTTTAGTAGTTATTCGTTTTAACTATGAAGTTGCTAAAATTAATGTGTCTCGTTTTGCCGTCAGCAATAACCAACACCAACGTCATAGCCAACATTACTATTTTTATTGATAAACCTTTATATAAATGAATAATATGATTAATAGGTACATTATAATTCTAATCTAAATATTTAGTGAATTATCTTATAGTTAAATGATTGAGTTTGTATAATTAATACTACGGAAGTATATTCTTAAAAATTAAGGTAGGTAGGATATAAATTGAAAGTAAGAAAGAGGAGTATTGTTTGGTGGAGGGTGAGACTGTAACGAATTGATGGAAGAAAGTTCAAAATACACCAGTGATTCTTATCTTTTGCGTCATTTCTTTGCCTATTCGAACCTTCTGTCACAAGAATCCACTTTTAGAAGGTTATCTGATTGAGCTTGCACAAAACCAGCTTCTAACTTATTAGCACTCATATTATGTTCCAATGTTCAATACTTAAACAATCATAAAATTACACTCGAACAACACATAGGAACACTTTATTTGAATAAATTGCCAAATAGACCCCAACCGCGTTTTCGCGTTCCGTTCCTTCGAATCGTGAGCTATGAGCGCCGGCTGCGCTCGGTTCCGTCACAGTGACGTCACTCGGACCTGCGTGCCTTGACTTTTAGCGGCAGGACGGCCTATGTTTATTACTTATTATCTTCGTAAGTAATGGTCCGATTTGGATAATTCAAAAAGATATATCATTCTTATGTCATAAAGAATACCGTAGATACAGTTTTATTAAATTTTCTATAACTTTGTGGCGACCCTACACATGCCTATTCCACGTGAGGTGCGGGATCCACAGACTACGAGTAGAGCGTAACATCTCGCTCGCTAGTCTGTGGATAATAAGAACAGAGACACACGCGCTTTTTACTCTCGGTCGTTGGTACTGTTGTAACGGTTCGTTAATTCTTTATTAGCTAACTTGGTGTAACATAGTGGGCTGTTTTTACAAACGCATTACTGCGCGTCGCTGGGCCCATGAGACGCATGCGAGGAAGGCGGGTGGCCGGCAACAGAACCGGTCTGCGGGGACTTCTCGTCCGCAGGCCACGCGACGCCTGTCCTACCGCGCGTACGCACGTACTTTGTGCCACTAAATATTTTACGGAAGCTATTTCCTTTAATTTAAAAGTATACTACTTTCTGCTAGTATTTTATATTTAAAACCTGTGTTGTGTAAAACCCCAAATTGGGTGAGTGTTGCATTATTTACTTGTAGTTTAGTTGGTGTCGAAATAAGTAGGTACCTACATTTTAATGTTGTAACGACTTATTGATTCTACCGTTTTTAGAATTTAGTTTGTGATGCTTAGCTATGTAGTTAACCTAAGAGTGATATGCTTGAATTTTTATCATGGTTTTAAAGCTAAATCTTTACCTGCGATTCTTGTGCGTAATCTCATCAATTGCATTCATCAAAACCTTTCCTACAACTGTTTAGCTTTAGTTATATTATCGCTGTTTGACTGCCTCATCATTGATCACTATTGTATGCAATTTGCCATTGCGCTTTCGCTGTGAGAACGGGATGTCGCAGTCAG
Source organism: Epirrita christyi (assembly GCA_951392215.1). Taxonomy (NCBI): domain Eukaryota; kingdom Metazoa; phylum Arthropoda; class Insecta; order Lepidoptera; family Geometridae; genus Epirrita; species Epirrita christyi. Next base: position 4,951,985 of record OX595863.1, on the reverse strand, counting down.
ACAGGGAAACTGGACATTTCCTAAAATTACTGGATGTGGGTTCCAGGGTTTTTCTGCTACCGGCGTGAACGTCAATCTGCCCTACGCTGCCGTGGCATACTGGACTACGCCACTCCGTGACCTGTCGTATCTACTATTTGAGAAATAATTCCGATAACATCCTAACGAAGAACGGACGTCACTATACAGTGGACAGCGCTAGCTACATCTCCTCTCTAAAGGCCAGTGGCATACTATTATGCTCTGTAACGTATTTCGGATATGAGTAGAAACCCGACCCTGTTTTCTCTTACTCGTCTAATAATACCTACTACGATTATATGTACTTGTTAATCTTTTAGCTGTTGTTTGTATTACTAGTCTCAACTGTACCCTCTCACTAGGTAGGCTTGACACAGCAGGGAGACTACGTTACATTGGCGCCCAATATAGGTAAAATTCAATCCGAAATACGTTGCTTAGCTTTCCGCATTTCATAGTTTTTCTTGGTGTTGGCTATAAATTCTTAGCTTTAAGACTGATTTTGTGCTTTATTCGGCTTATAAGTGGTACTCTTATTTTATTATAAAACTTCACTTTATCTATTATCACACATATCGCGAATTAATAAAATTCAACCTACCCTCAATTAAAATAACAACCACATATAAGTTGAATTTTTAATTTTATTTTATTGTAGGTGGCGTGTTGTTGAGCTTACAAATTAATTGTAGTTGTACTATTTTCTGTTTTATTATTTATACATCTTGCAACACACACTCAATATGGCGTATCTTATAAAATTTTTGTCACTTCAAAAAGCAGAATTGGAGTATGAGGTAGAGCTTCGCGGTGGTGTACAAGGGTCGGTTCAGGAACTGCGCAAACAGATTGTTAAATTGGGACAACAATTGCTACCTGAAGATATTCTTGAATCGCATCTAGAACCTGCTGAGGACTTAAAATGTCTCCGTGAATCCCTCATAAAATCTTTCACCTATTTGCAATCACTGAGGCAAAAATTTGACAAAAACCAGTTCTCCAGAACTGAAACCTTGCTGAACCATATCTACCATAGAATTAATAGAATTAGTAACCTAACAGAGGTAGCAGATGATCACAGAAGCTGTCAAGCTAACTTTGATTCCCAATATAAGGAGCTCTTAGCTCTGCGACCGCAGATGCCTCAAGTTAAATCAACTACTACTTCTTTGACTACCGCTACTACCACGGAGTCAACTGCTACTCCAGTATCCGTTACTTGCGAGCGCAATTTAACTTCAGAGATTGCCAAACTGAAATTCTCAGGCAAATCATGCGTGCGTTCATTTATTTTAAAGGTGGAGGAATTTGTCCAATCGAGGGGAATATCATATGACAAAGTACTGTCCCTAGCTTTTGAAATATTTACTGATGACGCATTGCATTGGTACCGCTGCAACAAAGATAAAGTTCAATCTTGGAATGATTTATGCGAGCTACTTAAAGAAGATTTTAGCAGTAGTGACTACGACTACAGACTCTCTGCAGAAATTCGCACTCGTACACAGGGCGAAAGTGAAAACATTACCATTTACCTGTCGATAATGCATGGTATGTTTTCTCGTCTGAATAGGCCTCTTTCTGAAGATGCCAAATTAGAAATCTTGCTACATAATATCCGCCCTTGCTACGCGAGTACCTTGTCTGCATCTACAGATATAAAAACTATGGATTCTCTTAAATCCATTTGCCGTAATTACGAGAACATACAGTCGCGGTTCTCTCAGTTTCGCGAACCACCTAAAGTCTCATCTAATACAATCGCTCCTGAGTTTGCATACAAACCAAGCGATAGCGCATCGGGTAGCTCACAATACAAGTACCACAGTTATCAAAAAAATAATTATTATAATTCTAACAGTTATAATAAGCCTAACCCCAATACTAATTGTCAAAAGACTGATAATACTTACCAACATAAAAATGTCCCCGTTGCAGCTCTAGCGGCTAATTTTTCTAAAACTGTATTTTGCCCAAGATGCAGAACAGATGATCATTCCTTGAGGAATTGCAAACAAGAACGTTTCCTTATCTGTTTTAAATGTGGTAAGAAGGACGTTCGTTATTCTGAATGTCCCGATTGTAATGCTTCCTCAGATGAGAATACAAAAAACTAGGTAGGCAGGATTGGAAGGATAGTGCTATAGAGCTGAGATACCGAAACAGAAATTTTGATCCAATCGAGTGGAAGAATTGGCTAAGCTTTATATCTACATTTTTCACTTATAACGCTGTCTCTTCAATCCGTAATAATAACTCTAATGTATCTCGACCTTATGTCCAGGTTAATATTAGTAATAAACCAATAATTGGCCTGCTTGATACTGGCTCCTCTACAACTATTTTGGGTAATGGGAGTCATGAGCACCTACTGAAGGCTGGTTTTGAATTGGAAGTGGGAGAAAATGTTCAATTTGTTGCTGCAGGGGGTGATAAACTCTGCTCTATAGGAGTTTTACACCTTCCCGTTAATTTTCAAAATCAAACACACACCCTAAAAGTGTATGTAGTTCCTAATATCAAGCACTTTCTTATATTGGGTATGGATTTTTGGAGGCTTTTCGGTCTATTCCCTAAACACTTAGATTGTATTGCATATTACAAAGACTGCAACGATATTTTTACCGCTGACTTAGAGAATCAGCAATCTCAAAATCTATGTGCGTATGAGCACTTGTCGAATGAGCAAAAGTCGACGGCTGATCATATAATATCAAAATTTCGTAAAATTTCTTATGAAGAACGTGGTCTTGGCCGTACTCATTTGACCAAACATCCGATTGACACTGGGGATGCTGCCCCCATTCGTCAAAGGTACTATAGAATGTCACCTGAGAAGCAACGCATTCTAGTAGAGCAATTAGACGAGATGCTAAAAGAGGATGTTGTTGAGCCGTGTGAGAGTCCATGGTCGTCACCGGTCCTTTTGACACCGAAAAAGAATGGAGAGTTACGTTTTTGCCTTGACAGTCGGAAACTCAACGCGGTAACTAAAAAAGACGCGTATAGTCTACCCTACATATCCGAGATTCTTGATAACTTACGCGATGCAAGATATCTCTCAAGTTTAGATCTTTCCAAAAGTTTTTGGCAAATTCTTATTCGAGACGAGGACAGACAAAAGACGGCATTCTACATTCCGTCACGTGGTACCTTCCAGTTCAAATCAATGCCTTTTGGTCTCACGAACGCTCCTGCTACCCAACAAAGATTGGTAGATGCCTTGTTTTACGGACCTGAATTTGAACACAGAGTTTTTGTTTTTGTCGATGACATCATCATCATTTCGAATAACTTCGAACAGCATATGTCTCTACTAACACGTGTGCTCGAAAAGCTTAGAACTGCTAACTTAACAATTAACTTCCAGAAAAGTCAATTCTTTAGGAGTCAACTTAAGTATCTGGGCTATATTGTCGACTCTAAGGGTCTACATGTTGACCCTGAAAAAGTGGAGTCTATTATAAGTTATCCTACACCTAATAACCGTAAGGAAGTTAGGCGATTTCTGGGAACTGCCTCCTGGTATAGAAGATTTATTCCTAACTTTAGTGCCTTGGCTATGCCTCTTAACAAACTAACATCGCAAAGAAAGAATGCTCCCCCATTTGTGTGGTCGACTGAAGCTGATAACGCCTTCCAAAAGCTTAAGTCTCACCTTGTGTCTACACCTATTCTCTCCTGTCCGGACTACACCAAGCCCTTCGAAGTTCACACTGATGCAAGTGACTATGGTATTGGAGCAGTACTCACTCAAACTCTCGATGGGGACGAAAGGGTCATTGCATATATGAGCAAATCCTTATCACAGCAAGAGCGAAACTACAGTGCTACTGAACGCGAGGCATTAGCCGTTCTATCTGCCATAGAACATTGGCGTTGCTATTTAGAAAATGGCCTCACGTTTACTGTTTATACCGATCACTCATCTCTTAAGTGGTTTCTCAACATTAATAATCCAACAGGAAGACTAGCTCGTTGGGGTGTGCGTCTTTCGGCATATAATTTCGAAATCAAACACAGAAAAGGGTCTGAAAACGTAGTTCCAGACAGCTTGTCTCGCTCTGTTCCCGTGTCTACTATTGACGCCTTACTTGACACACCTACCTTAATAACAACAGACCCCTGGTTTCTTAACGTCTTTAATGGATGTCAAAAGTCCCCAACGTCATTTCTTAACTACCGCATTGAACACGGCAAGCTTTTCCGGTACATGAAATCCATGAATCCTCTTACTAGAGAATTCGAATGGAAAGAAGTGATACCACTAGAATATCGACAAGATATAATTGCCCAAAATCATTCAGAACCTACTTCTGGACACTTTGGCATATTCAAAACTCACAAACGTCTCAGTTTAAAACACTTTTGGCCTAGCATGCATCGAGATGTGATCGATTTTGTGACTAGCTGTGACAATTGTCTCTCACACAAACACCCGAACCACACTACTCTTGGTACAATGGGTCGACCTAAAGATTGTAGCCGACCCTTTCAGATGATGAGCATGGACCTAGTTGGACCTCTACCGGTCACTAGAAAGCAAAACACTTTCTTGCTTGTATTAACTTGCTGCTTTTCGAAATATTGTATGTTATTCCCTATCCGGCGAGCTACTGCTGAAATAATCTCCCGTATTCTCGAAGAAAGTGTCTTTCTTGTGCATGGAATACCAAGCACACTTCTGATGGATAACGGAAGGCAGTTTACTAGCAATACTATGCGAAACTTATTTTCAGCGTATAACATACCTAACATATATTACACTCCACTCTATACTCCTCAAATAAACACAGTAGAACGGTATAACAAAACGATCATGACTGCTGTTTCTACTTTTATTGTCAATGATCATACAACATGGGATACTAACATGTCTAAAATTCAGTTCGCCTTAAATAGTGCCGTTAATGAGGTTACTGGTTTTACCCCATCATTTCTAGTTTTCGGGCGTGAATTGGTAAACTGTGGGTCACACTATCTGGATCCTGACCTAGGGAGCAATATTATATTCACTCCTCGTGATGACTATGCTGAAAACTTGGGCGCACTTCAGAAAATCTTTGATAAAGTTCAGCTCTCCCTTATTAAAGCTCATTCCCGAAATAGCACTAACTACAACTTGCGCCGTAAAAATGTTGAATTTAATGTGGGGGATATTATATGGAAGCGTACTTTCTACCTGAGCGACAAAGACAAAAGGTTTTCCAAAAAGTTGGCTCCAAAGTTTGTAAAATGTAGAATAGTTGAAAAAAAGTCTAAACTTGTTTATGAGCTCGAGGACATGACAGGCCACCACTTAGGGGCGTGGCACGTCAAAGACTTCAAGTTGACCTAGTGTTATGTAGCTCTCTGTAAGTGGATTTTCCACAGGAAAAATCCTAATCTAAAAAGGGGGGTATGTAACGGTTCGTTAATTCTTTATTAGCTAACTTGGTGTAACATAGTGGGCTGTTTTTACAAACGCATTACTGCGCGTCGCTGGGCCCATGAGACGCATGCGAGGAAGGCGGGTGGCCGGCAACAGAACCGGTCTGCGGGGACTTCTCGTCCGCAGGCCACGCGACGCCTGTCCTACCGCGCGTACGCACGTACTTTGTGCCACTAAATATTTTACGGAAGCTATTTCCTTTAATTTAAAAGTATACTACTTTCTGCTAGTATTTTATATTTAAAACCTGTGTTGTGTAAAACCCCAAATTGGGTGAGTGTTGCATTATTTACTTGTAGTTTAGTTGGTGTCGAAATAAGTAGGTACCTACATTTTAATGTTGTAACGACTTATTGATTCTACCGTTTTTAGAATTTAGTTTGTGATGCTTAGCTATGTAGTTAACCTAAGAGTGATATGCTTGAATTTTTATCATGGTTTTAAAGCTAAATCTTTACCTGCGATTCTTGTGCGTAATCTCATCAATTGCATTCATCAAAACCTTTCCTACAACTGTTTAGCTTTAGTTATATTATCGCTGTTTGACTGCCTCATCATTGATCACTATTGTATGCAATTTGCCATTGCGCTTTCGCTGTGAGAACGGGATGTCGCAGTCAGACAGGGAAACTGGACATTTCCTAAAATTACTGGATGTGGGTTCCAGGGTTTTTCTGCTACCGGCGTGAACGTCAATCTGCCCTACGCTGCCGTGGCATACTGGACTACGCCACTCCGTGACCTGTCGTATCTACTATTTGAGAAATAATTCCGATAACATCCTAACGAAGAACGGACGTCACTATACAGTGGACAGCGCTAGCTACATCTCCTCTCTAAAGGCCAGTGGCATACTATTATGCTCTGTAACGTATTTCGGATATGAGTAGAAACCCGACCCTGTTTTCTCTTACTCGTCTAATAATACCTACTACGATTATATGTACTTGTTAATCTTTTAGCTGTTGTTTGTATTACTAGTCTCAACTGTACCCTCTCACTAGGTAGGCTTGACACAGCAGGGAGACTACGTTACACTGTAAATAAAACTTTCTCAAAAATACTAATGTAGGTAATTGTTGTGATAAACTTAAATTATATTCTAACTATCTTGCTCTACATCATTTCCAACTTGGACGGGAACGGGAACTATCTTGTTGTTGTATTTGACTTCTGAACTTGTGAACTTCTAAAATTGTGAACTTGTGATTAAAGTTTGTGAGTGGAACGTTATCCTAGTGTTTTTATGGTGTGCCTGCCAAACCAAAACCGTAGGAGATAGCCAACCACCACACTGGTGACCCCTCTGAAAAAGGACAATACAGTAAGCGAATTTATATTTTTGAAAAAACATGGAGGGCAAAGATGTAGTGAACTCGGGTGACCATAATTCCGAACCTCAAAGAACACCGGATCAAACCGGCATTTTTCGGGTCGGTGTACGACCACCTCCGTTTTGGGCAGAAGAGCCTGCAGTATGGTTTTCTCAACTGGAAGGCAACTTTATACTGTCGGGCATCAAAGACGACGACACGAAACACTTCTACTTCACTACGTCACTTCAACTTTGGAACACCGATACGCCGCCGAAGTGAAAGATATCATTGTGTCACCACCAAAAACGAATAGATATGAGTTATTAAAGACCGAACTTATTAAGCGCCTGTCAGCATCTCGGGAAAAAGAAGTAAAACAGTTACTCATGCACGAAGAGCTTGGCGACCGCCGACCATCGCAGTTTATGCGTCACTTGCAACGCCTTGCAGGACCTACTGTACCAGACGAATTTATCAAGACTATCTGGACTAGTCGCCTGCCCACAGCACTGCAACCGATCATCGTGTCCCAGAAAACAGCGGATCTCCAAGCGCTGGCGGACTTAGCTGACAGTGTGCATGAAATCGTACCAAGCACACCACAAGTATCCATGGCATCGGCACAAACGGAATCCGTGCTTCAGTCGATGGCCCGGCAAATCAGCGAACTCTCGAGACAAGTGGAAGCTCTTTCTTCACGAGACTATAGATCAAGGTCGAAATCCAGACGACACAGCCCAGATAGAAAGACCACAAGATCCCAGTCCAACTACAGGAAATTTCCAGTTTGCTGGTATCATAGCAAGTACGGCAAAAAGTCTAACTACTGCGTCAAGCCCTGCGATTATAAACCGGAAAACTACTAAGGCAGTCGGTGATGGCGACATCCGATGGCCAATACATACCTGGTCGCCTGTTCGTGATGGATCGCAGATCGAAGATGCAGTTTCTCGTTGACACCAGCAGCGATCTCTGTGTCTTCCCTCGCACCTTGCTTTGCGAACGCCGATCTCCAACCGTTGAATATCAGCTCTACGCGGCGAACGGGACAAATATAACTACCTATGGTTTTGCTCACCTCGAGTTGAATCTTGGCCTACGTCGGGACTACAGCTGGCGGTTCATCGTGGCAGATGTCACCAAACCTATAATCGGCGTCGACTTCTTGTCACATTACGGACTTATAGTCGACTGCCGAAATCAACGTCTTATTGACAGCACAACGACTCTGAAAACAGCAGCGGCTTCGGTATCATCGTCGATCACTATTTCTTCTGTAAAGACACTGATTGGCGACTCAACCTACCATGAACTACTACGCCAGTTTTCTGAAATTACGCGGCCGGCTGGCACAGATCGTGTTATCAACCACAATACGCGGCATTTTATAAAAACTACGCCTGGACCTCCAGTATCCTGTTCTCCACGTCGTTTGGCTCCGGACAAACTGCTTATTGCCAAGAAAGAGTTTGAGGCCATGATCAAAAGTGGAACTGCAAGACCATCAGAGAGTCCATGGGCGTCACCATTACACCTTGCACCAAAGAAGGACAACGGATGGCGCCCATGTGGTGACTACAGAATGCTCAACGCGAGGACTGTTCCTGACCGCTACCCAATCCGTAACATCCACGACTTCACACACAACATCTCTGGTTGCCACGTCTTCTCTACAATCGACTTAGTAAAAGCGTACAATCAGATCCCAGTAAACAGTGAAGATATAGCGAAGACTGCAATAACTACGCCATTTGGCTTATATGAGTTCCCTTACATGACTTTTGGGCTCAGAAACGCCGGACAAACTTTCCAGCGCTTCGTAGATGAAATTACCAGAGGCCTGGACTTCATCTACGCATATTTGGACGACTTTCTAGTCTTTTCCCCAGATGAAATCAGCCATAAAGAGCACCTACGCCAGTTATTTGAAAGACTCCGTGACTACGGCATGGTAATTAACACATCAAAGTGCGTATTCGGAGCATCAGAAGTGACCTTTTTGGGCTACAAAGTCTCATCTGCAGGTATCAAGCCACTGGAGACAAAGGTCGAAGCTATTAGCAAATTTCCACTGCCGAAGACGGTCATGGAACTAAGAAGATTTTTAGGCATGATAAACTTTTACCGCAAATTCATTCCTAATGCAGCTAAAACTCAAGCGCCGTTACACGCACTGCTCACTGACAATGTGAAAGGCTCACACCCGGTGAACATACTAGGTGACGCGCTAAAGGCATTTGAAGAGTGCAAAATTAGTCTATGCCACGCCACTCTACTAGCGCATCCAGACTTAAATGCTAAGATAGCAATTATCACAGATGCCTCAGATACGGCGATTGGCGCTGCTCTTCACCAATACAAGGACGATGCTTGGGAGCCGCTTGCTTTCTTCTCCCGGAAACTAAGCCCACCGCAGGTCAAATACTCTCCATACGACAGGGAGCTACTTGCGATCTATGAGGGAATCCGCTACTTCAGATATATGCTAGAAGCTCGCCATTTTACCATATACACAGACCATAAGCCCATTTGCTACGCTTTCAATACTCGAAAGGACAAATGTTCTCCAAGACAATTTCGACATTTAGACTATATAGCGCAATTTACCACCGATATAAGACACATATCCGGAAAAGACAACATTGTAGCGGATACACTGTCCAGAATTGAAGAACTGGCCCAACCTGTTAACTTAGAGCTCCTAGCGAAGTCACAAACCAGCGATCCAGAGCTAAAACGTATACTTGAGGGAGAAACGTCACTTAGCTTACGTGAAACGACCATTCTTGGAACAAAAATTCAACTATATTGTGATGACAGCACTCAAGTACTACGACCCTTTGTCACAGCTCCATTTCGTCGCCAAGTGTTCGAAAGCTTACACTCTCTCAGTCACCCTGGCGCTAACGCAACTGCAAAGTTAGTGGCTCAGCGCTACGTATGGCCTGGCGTACGAAAAGACTGCCGTGAATGGACAAAGACATGTCACCCCTGTCAACTAGCCAAGGTAACGCGTCACGTATCGACGACTCCTGGGACATTCCGACTTCCACGTACCAGATTTACTACGTTGCACATAGATCTCATAGGACCCATGCCAGTATCGAATGGTTACAGATACTGTCTTACAGCTGTGGACCGATTCACAAGATGGCCAGAAGCCTTACCTATAGTAGACATTACTGCGGAGACGGTTGCAAAAGCCCTGATATCCGTGTGGATAGCACGCTTTGGCTGCCCTACTGCCATAATCACCGACAGAGGAAGACAATTCGAATCGTCCCTCTTCAAGCACCTGGCTGCAATGATCGGATTTGAACACAAGCAAACAACAGCGTACCACCCTGCTTGTAATGGGATGGTAGAGAGATTTCACAGGCAACTTAAAGCAGCAATCGTCTGTCACTCTAATCCAAACTGGACTGAATCACTACCACTGGTGTTGCTTGGAATTCGAAGCGCCTTCAAAGATGATATCCAAGGTTCTGCAGCAGAAATGGTTTATGGCGAAGCACTAAGATTACCTGGTGAACTATTCGATCCATCTGAGGATAAAAGCAACGATATAACAGATTTCATGACACGACTCAAGCTGATCACTAAGACTCTTCAACCGCAACCAGCTGCCAGACATTGTAAGAAATCTATATTTATTTTCAAAGATCTAACATCAACCACTCACGTTTACCTCAGAGAAGATGCTGTCAAGGGAGCACTCCAACCAGCTTACGCCGGACCACATCAAGTACTGAAAAGGAATGATAAAGTCTTCACATTAATGATAAAAGGGAAACCTGTTTCTGTTTCAATAGAACGACTGAAACCTGCCTACATACTTACCGATGGCGCTTATCCTAAAGATGATGTACCGCCTCTTCCTTTTCCACCTGCAAAAGAAGATTTTAGTAATGACGCACCCACGAAAATAAATCCACCTGTAAAAGTAAATCCTGCCCCAGTATTGTCTAACAAACTGGTAATCGCTTTCAATAACGATTTCGCAGTGCATTGCGCTGCATGCTTCAGCTTATTGTCACAAGCAGAAATATTCAAAACATAAAGCGCAATGTATTGTAAAATCGGAATCGAAAGCGATTATCAGTTCGTTAGCCAATAAAGGGGCTGGTCAGGACGCACCCGAAAAGACAACTTCACCTGAAAGAAAGACACGTTCGGGCAGGAGAGTACGTTTGCCCTACCAATATCGCCCGCAGGACGGTCTCTGGAGGGGAGTGGTGTGGCGACCCTACACATGCCTATTCCACGTGAGGTGCGGGATCCACAGACTACGAGTAGAGCGTAACATCTCGCTCGCTAGTCTGTGGATAATAAGAACAGAGACACGCGCTTTTTACTCTCGGTCGTTGGTACTGTAAATAAAACTTTCTCAAAAATACTAATGTAGGTAATTGTTGTGATAAACTTAAATTATATTCTAACTATCTTGCTCTACATCATTTCCAACTTGGACGGGAACGGGAACTATATTTTTGTTGTATTTGACTTCTGAACTTGTGAACTTCTAAAATTGTGAACTTGTGATTAAAGTTTGTGAGTGGAACGTTATCCTAGTGTTTTTATGGTGTGCCTGCCAAACCAAAACCGTAGGAGATAGCCAACCACCACAACTTTACTGATCCTCATTAAATATCATGTAACCTCAACGTAAAGTCTCTCTATAGGGATATAAAGTTGTATGAAACTCCTTAGGGAATAAAGTGATTTGAATTGGGAACGTCAAATTCGTGTGGAGCCTCGTGGAAAACTCTAAGTATAAAAAATCCCATATACCTATGGCATTGTTCGAAAATCGAACTGGCCACCATACCTAAGCAGAACTCAAAAAAAAGAAAAAGGTGTTTTTATTAACATAAATATTGCAAAAAAATTACTGAGATTTTATTGCAATATTTATGTTGATAAAAAATATCAAACGATGGTGATTCTACTCCAGAGTTTATCAAAACAGACGCTTTAGAGATTATTGATAATCTACTACCGCAAAAATCAAAACAAGCCCTGGCTTTTTATTGTCTCGCAGAAGGTGTGAAAAGTAGAGTACCTATACTCCTCTGGAATAAAGCCTGTCTTTGTCTTGGGCAGCTTGAACCCCTCGCTTCACTCAGGACTCTATATAACTCTCGTTACGCTCAGGGTTCAATATGCTGCCTGCGACATACGACACTGCTTTATTCTCTTAGTGCATAATCTACTATTGTTCCGAAACATGAATTCTTAATTTAACTATATCACCCTGAACTTTTGAATTGTAAAGTCTGTGGGGCAATGGAGTACCTACACAAAAGTTAGATAAAAATAACAAGCAACTCGTTATCGAATTTGACTAAGTGATTGCTGATTGGGCATTGAACCTACCTACTGCAGCAGAAAACGCTCTGCTGGCGTTGTTGATCGAACAATGTACGAGGAAACTTTTCAAATTTGCCGTAAATGTCTGGTGAGTAGGTAGGTTTATTGAACGAGCGAAACTTGGGTGGCTTGGCATTTCTATGTTTGTATGTTAGTCTGCGGATAACTTAAGACCGTGCGGACAATTTAACGCAAGTCAAAATGTTCACGAGCGCTAGAAAACTGTAAGTCTATCACGCACACTTCATTGCTCTTTGTGTGCGTAAGGAAGCCAGATCCAAGCCACCCGGCTCAACTAACCTTGATACTATAAAAAATAGATACTTGAAAATAGATACCATACGCATGACTTACAATTTACATAATACCCACCTACCTCCGCCCATCCACGGGAGGATACCCATTATACCCATCCATGGAGGAGACCCATCCATGAGAGGAGACCCATCCATGGAAGGTGACATATGTCACTGTACTGCTCCTCTTTCCGTTTACTCCCAGCGTCCCCCACCTGTCTGGCCCCACTGGGGGACGTTGGGAGAAAAAAGTGCCATCGTCCCCCACTCGTGACAACGCACAGCAATTTAATATTTAACAGTAGAAGAACTTTTTTTTTCTGTTTTTAAGTGTTCATTATGATGATCACTGAACACGATTCTGCTGACAGAATTGAAAATATTTGCCGCGATTTTAACTTTTTTGTTTCTTTGTTGTCCGATTATTTTCAAAATCGATATCTGAGGTGTAATGATACTGTTTATTCGCTGTAAGTTTTCCCGCGTAGGGATTTTGTTTCTGTAGCCAAGCGGCAGCTTCCGCTACCGAACACCAGGGGACGCCGCCGTGGAGAATGAATATTGCAAACCGCTAATTGGTGGAGTTTTTGAATTCGTCGTCCGGTACAATGCGAAGGCTACTCGGAAGTGCGAGGGGAGAGGTCGGCAACGGCTAGAGCTCGGATGACAAAAAGGATTCGCCGGGAAGCACGCGACGCGACTGGTCGTAGAGAACCGAGTGGTGCCCTGTGGATCTGGTTCGCCACAGACCCTGGTTGACAAGGATTCGCGTGGATGCGCGCAACGCGACTGGTCGTCGTGAGACCCTAGAAGAGTTGTTCCTGGAATCCGGGAGGTTGTTCCCCGTTGTGGTGCTGGTCGTAGAGGACCGAGTGGTGCCCTGTGGATCTGGTGCGCCACAGACCCTGGTTGACAAGAATCCGGGAGGTTGTTCCCCGTTGTGGTGCTGGTCGTAGAGAACCGAGTGGTGCCCTGTGGATCTGGTGCGCCTCGGACCCTGGCGGGTTTTGGCAGGTTTTGAGTCTCCGCAGTCGCAAGTGAATAGTGAAGGATACGTTGCCGCTCCCTGGCGTACCCCCCTGAGAACGAGCGCTCCCCGAGCGGACTACTGGCTGGCGAAGGCCACAGCCGTTGACTCGGTAGACGACCCTGGAAGCTCTTGCGTTTGGATACCTACTGGACCCTTAGTGAAGATTCTAGATTGGTAATATCTTGGTAATAGTTTAGTAGAATAATTGGATCTCCTGTTAGTTTCTTGTAGTAAACTGTGTTTGGAACCTGGATTGTTTCTTTGCCGAGGGATCACCTAACCCCTTTTCTAGATTCTTGTAGGAATAAACGCTGATTAATGTCACGCAGCGTTGGGAACACACAGCGGGTTCGAATCCCGCGCCCTGACGATTTGAAGTGTCTCTCAGCTAGCCGGCAGACTAGTTGGTGATTTTACCGTGACAGAGGATCCCTGTGATCACTGAATAAGAATCTGCTGTCAAAAATTAAAAAAAAAGTGGCCGCCATTATGAACTTTTTTGTTACCTGACAGATTGCTTTCAAAATCAATATCTGAGGTTCCCTGTGATCACTGAACAAGAATCAGCTGTCAGAAATGAAAAAGTGGCCTACTTGTACGGAACAAGTGCGAGTAGCACTTGACCGGTGGTATACTGTTACGGAATGTTGGTCTTAGTAAACTCACGTAATAGGTCCGGCAGTTAACAACAAACTACAACTTCTGATGGCAGTTTACCTAGTTTTAAGTTCCGTCTGAAACGTTGGCTTATCGAGCAGAATTTATATTCTGAGAACGAACTACCTACCTCAGATATCGATTTTGAAAGCAAACGATTCAGTAACAATAAAAATAAAAATGCCGGCCACTTTTGTTAATTTCTGACAGCAGCTTATAGTTTAGTGATCACAGGGATCCTCAGATATCGATTTTGAAAGCAATCGATCCGGTAACAAAAAAGTTCAAAATGGCAGCCACTTTTTTAAATTTCTGACAGCAGATTCTTATTCAGTGATCATAGGGAACCTCAGATATCGATTTTGAAAGCAATCGGTCTGGTAATAAATACGTTCAAAATGGAAGCCACTTTTTTTAATTTCTGACAGCAGATTATAGTTTAGTGATCACAGGGATCCTCAGATATCGATTTTGAAAGCAATCGGTCCGGTAACAAAAAAGTTCAAAATGGCGGCCACTTTTTTAATTTCTGACAGCAGATTCTTGTTCAGTGATCACAGGGATCCTCAAATATCGATTTTGAAAGCAATCGGTCTGGTAATAAATACGTTCAAAATGGAAGCCACTTTTTTTTATTTCTGACAGCAGATTATAGTTTAGTGATCACAGGGATCCTCAGATATCGATTTTGAAAGCAATCGGTCCGGTAACAAAAAAGTTCAAAATGGCGGCCACTTTTTCTAATTTCTGACAGCAGATTCTTGTTCAGTGATCACAGGGATCCTCAGATATCGATTTTGAAAGCAATCGGTCCGGTATCAAAAAAGTTCAAAATGGCGGCCACTTTTTTAAATTTCTGACTGCAGATTCTTGTTCAGTGATCACAGGGATCCTCAGATATCGATTTTGAAAGCAATCGAACAACAAAGAAATAAAAGAAAACAAAAAAGTTCAAAATCGCGGCAACTATTTTCAATTCTGAGAGCAGAATCGTGTTCAGTGATCATCATAATGGAAACTTAAAAATAGAAAAAAAAGTTCTCCTACTGTTAAATATTAAATTTCTGCACGTTGTCACGGGTGGGGGACGTTGGTACTTTTTTCTCCCAACGTCCCCCAGTGGGGCCAGACATGTGGGGGAAGCTGGAAGTAAACGCCTCTTTCGTTCGGGTAGGCCACTTTTGAAGATAATAATAATAATAAATAAATAAATAAATGCTGGACATTTCACACAACATTATCTAGCCCCAAGCTAAGCAGAGCTTGTGTTATGGGTACTAGATAACTGATATACTTAATACAAATAGATACATAATAGGTACGAATAATGACATGGTACATTAACAAATAATGTTATAAAGTATCAATCGTACCCACGTCTCAGTCGCCCTATAGTTCACCAACGCAAGAACATTGACCCCGGCATCGCGACGGGCTGCGGGAATGAGCGATACGTCCACTCTCTGGGAGGACCCGCGGTGCGTACTGATCGGAAATCGTATCGTTGGCGCGCGCGTTTATAATGGTGTATTTAAAAAAATCGCAATAAATAACTGACGACATCTAAAGCGCTAAAAAAAATTATACAGGTTCAAAAATACTTGTTCTTTGATATATTGTGTACAATAATTACAAATATCTCCTAGTTCATGTAAAAAAAAACATTGAATTGGACCAATTTATACATTTTATGGTAACGTTTTTTTATTTAAAAAAATAACATATTCGGGAAACAACTCAGGCAGTGCACTTTGAGATTATATATTCTGTTAGAAACATGTATCAAATAAAATGTTTTGCTACAATAAAATGCTTTTTCTTTACCTGAAAGATAGCTCTGACGTCGTGATTCGAAAAACAGCGTAGGAAAATTTAGTTCGTTTGAAATAGTCGATAAAAAAAACTTTTTTGCTGTCTGTGCACTTGATTACGACTTTACCTCTCCTTAACAGTAATTTAACTTCAATAACTTTTCATTTAAAAAACCGACTTCCGCCATAGTATTTGACAAAATATTTGGATGAAAAAAAAATGATGAAAGAACCATAGTGGTGAAAGGATTATTATACTTTTTGAATGCAAATGCTTGGTTTGTTGCTGAAAACATCAAAATCGCCATATGTATGCCTACAATATTTGAGGAGTTCCCTCAATTCCTCATGGATCCCATCATCAGAACTGGATTTTGAAAAAAATGGGACCAATCTGGAAGTATATCTATACAAATAAAAAAAGAATTTTCCAAATCGGTTCATAAACGCCGGAGATATGCGGTAACAAACATTTAAAAAAAAAAAAAAAAAAAACCGAATTGAGAACCTCCTCCTTTTTTGGGAAGTCGGTTAAAAAAGCTGACCACATAGCCACGATATTGCCGTCGGAAATTCTCCAAAACACGAATTTTTCGTATAAGCAGTCTTAAACGTAGGTACTTACCTTTTTTATACTAAGAATCTACTTGGCAAGCAAAGAAGCATACGGCCCACTTACCGTAGCCTATGGACGCCTGCAACACCAGAGGCATCACACGAGCGCTGCCCAAGAAGTTTTTAACATATAACATACGTTTTATATAAGCTTCTTGGCGCTGCCGACCCTGAGACATAAAGATGAAAAGTCTCATGTGCCTGCGTAATTTCACCCCCGTACCCTTCAAACCGAAACAGCGATGCGAGCACTACTGCATGGCGGCAGAAATAGGTACGGTGGCAGTAGGTACTTCCCCGGACGACTCTTTCACAAGATTTTATTCGCCCTTTATGAAATGTATTAAGGTGGATAGATAGTATTGGTACAATTTGTATTTCAAAACGGTCCACAGGAGTAGGTAAGAGTCGTGCGTCGACATTTCGGGAGTAGGTACCTACCTAAACAACGAAGATGGTCGCGCGCGACTCGCGATTCGTTCGTTCTAAGAGTAGATACTGCGATAGAGTCCATCCTCTAATCTCATATTATCGTTTCTAGCTCATATTACTGTATATCCACATGGTGGCTGCAAGCAGTGGCGACGTCTCCTCATTTCAGCTGGTAGGTGCAAAGAGCGTTAAAAAAATTATGTGTTCGTTAGCAAATTGTGCGTACCTATAGATACGTAGTTAACGATTTTTTTATTATTTTACAGCTTGCTCGGCTCTCGTTTCCCACAGTTGAGACGGTAAATATTTTATTTCTTCATTATCATGTTCTTTGACTTATCCTACTAATATTATAAACGCGAAAGTTTGTATGGATGGATGGATGTTTGTTACTCTTTCACGTAAAAACTACTGAATGGATTTGAGTGAAATTTGAAATGGAGATATTTTACGCCCTGGATGGAACACATAGGCTACTTTTCATCATCATCATCATCATCAATTTTCATCATTATTCACGCGGGTGAAACCGCGGGGCGTATCTAACTAGATTTGGTTTCTGTAATTTTTATTATTTGCATAGAGTTCATGCCCAGACACATAACCTGAGAAAATTTCAACTGGCTTATGTTTTATGACTGCCGAGATGAGATATATACCCCTTTGCCAGAACACAGACTGACGGGGCGGGGCGTAGGCTTAGTAATAGGGTCCGTATGGCACCCTATTGGGTACGGAACTCTAAGACTAAATAGAAGTAGGGTAAAATAAGTACTTATTGAAAAACGTTTCAGGACATATTTATTCACACAGTGAATTCGGGCCATTACTGGCCCGGCCACCGTGAAACGGCTTATAGGGGTCTTTCGTCACAAGAGCATTTTTTGGGAGGGTTCCCAACGAGTAACACCCAAACGTGTGCTATTTTTCAGTTTCATACTTTGAGGGTGATTTCGTCGTAACTGTATTAAGTATTTTATTTTTAGGGTAAACTCCCAAAAAATGGGTTGGTCTAATTTTTTTTAAAACCCAGTTCTGATGATGGTATCCATGTGGAATTGAAGGAACTCCTCAAATATTATACGCATACATTGGTATGCTATTTTGGTATTTTCAAGTTATTGTTTTGTATACTTTTAGCAAATAAAAACATGCAGATAGCCGAATTCAATGGCGAAAGTCGGTTTTTTAATGAAAAGATGTAATTTATTTATTACGATTGAATGCAGAAACCATACAACCTGCCAAGCACGAAAGAGATCGACCCCAAGTTCAGTTATGCCGATGAAAAGTTTGAAAAGCTTCAGGAGTACTACAGTTACATGAACGGACGGATGAGGGAGCCGCATAATCCGGTGAGTATCATCATCACCATCAGCTCAGGGGGTCACTAAACTGGATTATTTATTTAACTTATGTTTAGGTACTTACCTAGGTAATTTTTTGATAGATGACAGATTTCTCCCAGTCCATTCAAAGGGAGCGTTACCAGTTATTGCAAGGACTGACTTCGCTCGCTCGGTCAATTTTAGTATTATATTGATCTATTAGTTTATTTTTATCAAATTATTATAAGTATTCGGATCAATAAAATTGGTTTATTGTATTTAACTACTTTGTTTTCAATCTCTCAATATACTGACTGACTGGCTGGCGCGCTGGCGCCTTGGATGGGCGCTGTCCTCTCTCCCTTTCTACTAGTTCTGGCCGGAATGCGTGAGGGGGACACTAATTTGTCAAGGGGCAATCAGCTTTGGCAGTCTATTGTCCACACTAAACTTAAGTCATGTGTACTTTATCTTTGTCATATTATTACATACCGTACATACCTTACTTGTGGACAACGGGGTTGGTTACTCTCATAGAATCACTGTGTTATTTTAGTCCTATATTTAGTACTATGCAAGTGTAATTGTTTGTTCTCCTAAATAAATAAAATAAAACTCTGTGCACAGCCATTTATTAAACAGCAGTTTATCTAATTTGTTGTCCAAAGGCAACCTTTGGATGGACAACAAGCCTTATGGCTGAAAGTGATTTCTCCCAGTCCATCCAAAAGAAGCTTTATGTTGTCCATCCAATGGTGTCCTTAGTCCTTAGCTTATCCAAAGTTGACTATGGGTACAATTGATGAAGCTGTATTTTTTAAACGACTTCAAGAAAAGGAGGAGGTTTTCAATGGGAAGTTTTCTGACAGCGGAAAGAAAATAGTTCTAAATCCATGCATAGATGGCGCAGTCCACATATGGTTATCTAAATCGCTAGGAGTATATTGTGTTCTGTGGTTTAAATTTTGTCGGTCAGCCACCAACTGTCGAAAAACGAGCTTCGGAATCGCAACGCGAAACTTGGGAAAAAAAAGAGAAAACAAAGATAATTAGTTCTCTGTGGTGCTTGCAAATCTTCATCTTTGAAGATTTTGCAAGCACCATAGAGAACCACAGACAATCATGTCGAGTCACCGCCATCTACCGGAATTTTAAGAACAACCTATTTTTTCTTTTTAATTGCCTCCTTGAAAACTTCCCATTCAGTTGTATGTTTTTGTTAAATACTGTTATGTTGACACAGGCAGAACGTCGCGAAATTCTAGAGAGCGCGGAGCGCAAGCTCTTCAACTTCATAGATTCTCACATCAAGGACCTGAAGCGGCTGCTGTTTGCCACGGACCAGGCACTCATGTCGATGGTGCTACTCAAGTTGAACAAGAAAATGGACACTTCGGAGGCCAAGATCAAGAACACACAGGCCAAGATTCCTTTCGGATTGTATGTCAGCCCAGGTAAATATCTATAACTGCTTAGCGTTGCCAGTGATCGCTCGAAATCGTGCAGCGAGATGAATAGACGTAGCATAACATAACACCCAATTTCGGTTTATTCCACGATTTCCAAATTTCGATACAATATCTGAAACTCATTGATGACTAAAATTCTTATACATATGATATCAATACAAATGCCTCCTCCAGTACATCTCCTGAAAAACGGTGATTTGCGGCCTTTTTGATGATATTTAGTCACTCAGTGACATTCAGAAATAGCACCCCTGTTCCATAACTGAAAGTCACTCGGTGACTAACGTTTGACAAGTAAAATTACCATTAGTAGGGGCAATAAGGAACTCAACCTTGCACTTTTGTCTCGGAAGACGCCACTTGGCACGATTGTTCTTTAGGACATTCTGAGCAGATTTAGCTCTGTAGCCACAAAGTTACCCCCTCGCTGGTAGCCAGGGGAGGGGGGAGAAGTGCGCATCTCCCGCGTTACAGTCCGAGCTCAGTTACTTTCCACTTATAGCTACAAGGACAAGTTTGGTATCGTTTTTGTATAATTTAAGGATGGGGAATTCATTTCTGGAACAAACTTTTTACCTGACCATATAAAAAAAACGAAAAATTAACAAAAAGGTAAAAACGCCAAGTGGCGTCTTCCGAGACAAAAGTGCAAGGTTTGGCCAAAAATCGACGCTTATTGCCTCTACTACATCAAATTATCATTATGAATTGTCAATTTGATGGTCTAGTTATAGTTATGGATAACTATAACTAGTTTCCTGTTTTTCTAGCGCATTTCAAAGAAAATTGGATGAAGGCGTCATTTTTAATAGGCGGCCTACCTAACCACATATGTACCACGTTGTACCATTATGTACCACGATGGTACCTACTTATATGTATAAGTAGGTACCATCGTGTACGTAGTACATACTAACCTACCTAACCTAATAAACAAAAATGACGCCTTCATCCAATTTTCTTTCAAATGCGCTAGAAAAACAGGAAACTAGGTATAAACCATGTACAAACTCAGGTTATAGTATAGTTAAAATCTCGCTGCAGACTTGGTCATAAATCATAATCGGAGTAGGGATGTGCGCTAGTTGCGCGCGCTCAAGGCCATTATCGATAACAGAATCATTAAAGTTTCTGACAAATATAAAAGAAGATCCTGAAACTTTGAAGACTATTAATTTCTCTCGCCCCCGTGACCTTACTGCAGCAATGTGTAATGTGAGTTTAAGAACGGTAGACACTATTAAGCAAGAGTGCAAAAATGGAGTGCCAAGCGATCCGCGAGAATCAATCTGCAAGCCTTCTCCAGTAACTGCATTAGATGACTTTGACAAAAGTGTGATCAAACAAATCGTGACATCGTTTTACTCAGCTGGCGAATACCCCTCTACGGCTAGAGTATTGTGTAGAGCAAAGGAGAGGATTGACGGGTTTCAATGTTCTGTTTAAAAAGTAAAAAATGAAGTTGCAACGAAAAACAAAACCTTCAAGATAGCTGATGTCGAGAAGTTAGTCGATGAAGCCATTTCCAATGTCTCCATTGAAAATTGGCAAAAATGTGTGGAACATGCAGAATTGCTGCAAGATGAAGACTTCAGAAAAGCACATTTATGCGAAGAGTTCATCATTCATGTGGATGATGATGATGATGACTCAGACGAAGAATTTTAATTTTCTATTTTTAATTTTATATATACGTTCTTTTGTTTATATATTTAATATGCTTTGTAGTAAATTTGGTAATAAAATAAAAAAAATGTGTATTTATTTCTATCACCCATTTATAAATATATAAAACTATCGATATCACTCATCGACTGCAGTAATGCACAGGACTACGTGTGGGCGTGGCCTGCCCATAAGGCCCGTGAGTGGGAAAGAGAGCGAAACACTCGAATGATTTATGACCGAGTCTGCAGCGAAATTTTAACTATACTATAGTTGATTGTTTTGTCAGAGTTCAAGTGTCTGGACACGTCGTACTACATCGCGTCTGCGCACAACCAGGAGGATGCGCAGATGATCCTCTCCAGCGAGAGGAAGCCGCACTGCTACACGTTTAGAGGTACCCTATACTAGCCTATTTGCATCTAAATACCTACCACGGCCGTAGCTTTAAATACTTTTATTTTCTACTTTAAATACTTTTAAATACTATAACCCCATGGAAGTAATAGTATAACCTAGTTATACGTAGTAAGTAGGTACCTATTGCTTCCATGGGTGGCCCTGGGACCCAATAAAAAAGAAGAATAAGAAATAGTTACTACGTGACAGTGCGACTGACACGAGATTATAATTGGGACATGAATGTTTTTTAAATAAGAGAATTGAGCCTCAGGTGTCCGGCCTCAGAATAGACCTCTCCATCTCCTCCCGTGGATGTCGTAAAAGAAAGTAAGGAATTACACCAGGAATAGGTGGATCCACCTGAGTACTCAACATGAATACTGATATCACCAATCAGCCTGCCAAGCGTGGTTCTAGCAGTGGCCTCGTCCAGCAGTGGGCGTCTAATGGCTGCTGATGATGATTATATCTTTGGATTTTACAATTTCTCAAAAATTACCGAGCTAGCGGGTATCGAATCTGTGACCCAGCCTTCCCTAGACGACTGCGCACGCTAGAAGCGGCCGTAACCAAATTGTTTATTATGAGGCTGTATACAAATACAAAAGTTATATTTGTTAATAAAAGATACTTAATATAACTAGTTGTTGAAAACACCTTTTAAGTATTTTATAATACTTACCTACTTGTGATAGGCATTTTCGCTCTTCCACATAACCTCCTCTTATACAATAAGTGGTTTTGTACACTTGTTATACTTGAAGAGCGCGTGACATAATGTATACATAATCATCTAAAAATAAAATAAAAATCCTACAGATAACTATTAACCGATTTTTATATGAAAACAATCTTAGGTCACACAAGAATAAGCCCCTAGTATGATTTGAGAATAGACCCCAAGCGTGCGGCGGCGGCAGCGGTGCGTGCGGATAGCGCAGGTTATTGACCCCTGTTATCACTATCCAATAGGTTAGGTATTATTGGTCTAGTCTTATTACGTTACCCCTAGGTACTGCTCGAAATGTCCACCTTCTTTTTCGATGCACTAAAGGCCACGGCGGCGCCTGAAGCATCGTTTTAGCTTTCGCAGGACATTAGGTATAATGCCCTCATTGGCATCTCGCGTTTAAGGTAATTCGATCATAAGGGACAAATACGTTTAATTTGACATCGTCAAAAGCTGAAACAATCTGTCTTTATTGTTCGACACTCGTCACTTCGTCCGCGTACACCAAACGTTTTACGTCACCCCATAAATAAAAATCAGAGGGAGTTAAGTCTGGAGAACGTGGTGGCCACGGCACTGGCCCACCACGCCCTATCCATTGGGTACCGAACACTTCACTCAGGTAATCACTTAAATAATCGCACCATTTCCACAAACTCAATATTAGAGTAGGTTCCTGACATTTTGATGATGGCAAAAAACCGCGACGCGTGACCTTATTCCGCGGTCATTCGGGGACGACTGACTGTCCAGCGTCGCACGCGCGCGCAAAATTCCATTCTCAAAGGATGCCGCTCAAAGGCACCGCCGCGCGCCGGCATCGAGTCGTCCGAAGTCAAAGGACGCCGCGGCGACCGCGCCGATCGTGCCACAGCGGTTGATTTTGTGCAGTGAATGTAAACACGGGTGGATATTTTTTAATTGCAAAATTTTTACTAAATATGAAATTTTTCGGTTGTTTTTTTTACTGATTTGTAATCGGTGTCAGCAGTATATTAACCTCCGTAAATATGGCAAGTGTACAAAACAACATATTGTATATTGACGACCTCTGTGGGGTGGCGGGCGAAGGTTCGCCTGCCTCGCAGGACGTTGCGGGTTCGATTCCCGCCTCGGAACAAATATTTGTACAATCTGCAGATATTTGTTCAGGGTGTTCTGGGTATTTTCTATGTATCATAAAAAAATTCTATCCATGTAATGTATTATTGTATTAAGTATATCAGTTATACATAACACAAGCTTTGTTAACAAAAAACAAATATTATGCATTTTAGCCAAAGAGCTCAAAATCCAACTAACCTAAATCTAGAATTTCGAGCTTAGAGAATTTATAGTAGGGAGATGGCAAACATACGCTTTCCCCTCTGCCGAAGTACATGAACGGTCGTTCGTGTCAGTTTATAAAAACTAGTTTAGCCACGATCGGTCGCCATTCTGTGTTCATACCTGTCGCTATACGGAGCTCCTAAAAATGGTTAATTGTGCTGTGATTTCGTGTAAATGGCGGTCGGAAACATCAAATTTAACAAAATATGGAGTTTCTTATCACATTTAAGTAATTGACAACACAATTAAGCCATTAATTTCACCGTAAAATATATTTTCTTACTGCAAGCTTACGACAGAAATAACGATACGTAATTTCTTGGTACGGGGACAAGTGATGTGAAAACAACGAACGAACAAATGAACGAAAGAGGCTGCAACGATTTTTATGAAATTAACAGAATAGTTATAGGATTAGTAGGATCGTTTTCAGGCCGAAAAAACGATCTCAAAGAAAATATCAATACGTCGTTCAATACCAGCCTAAAATATAGGTTAAATGGGCTTGATTAGCTGTTTTTGGGGTTTAAAGCGATTGTAAGGTTATTTAGAGGTTTGTACTTCCGATTATTTTCGGTTTTAGGGTTATTTCATCAATCAAAATATGGAATTAGGAAGGTATGCATAAGTACCTATACGGATATTTGAATCTCGTTTCGTATGAAAAAGGCAGATCCACGAAAATACATTTTCTTAACAATAAATTGACCCATTTTAAAAACCAATTGCTTATATTTTCATTAAAACAATGCAAAATAAAATGTCTTAAGCCCAGCTTATAATTGTTAAATCCATGTATGTGGCACCGAATAATAGGCCTTTCAATACAGGCAGCCGAGAGGTTTCCCTTGCTCCTCCTGACCTTCTGTCTGATGGCCATGTCAATGAAGAGAAGCTCCTTAGTACCACGGGGGAGTACAATATTTTGGCTCCTGCTCGGAATGGTTGGGCCATTCCGAGCAGGAGCCAAAATATTGTTTTTTTAACACTCAACAGTCACATACGTAGTCTTGATCCCACACTAGGATTCCCTGTATCGTAGGTGCTTATCAGGAACTACGAGTACCATGGTACCATAATCCCAGACCCGGAACAAATATTTGCAGATCATACATGCCTGATGCGTGTGATTTGGAAACCATATAATTTTATAAGAAACCAACGCACCACGGGTCTAGATATTAGCGTACTGATCATGAATACAAAATTTCATGGAGTTTGAAGAAATAATAGCCAAAATAGAAGCAAACTTCGTTCGCGTGCAAAAGAACGTACGCGTCCCACCGGTGACCTCTTAAATCCTAAAAATCAATTTTTAACTGACTTAAAAAAAGCAGGAGGTTCTCAAGTCGCATGAATGTTTTTTTTGTATGTTTGTTACGCGATTACTTTTGATCAATATGAATCTATTCACCCATTCAAACATAATAAACATACATCCATAGACTAGATCCATAGATAATGAATAATCTTAATTTCATTCAGTCTTTTACACCCCATCACTAATTTTTGCGCTAGTGTGTAACTAACCAATAGTGTAATTACAGAAATAATTTATTTGTGTGCTTGTTTTATTTTAGTGTGACAGCTTTTATTTCCGTGTGCGTTTATAGAGACGCCTCAACTTTCTGCATGAGTGTGCGTGAGTAAGTAAATGTGTGCTGTACGTGTTTACCTCGCCTCCCCCAAAAAGTGGCAGAAATAATTTAGTATTAAAAGTTGAGCATGCCATCTCCCTACATAAATTCTCTAAGATTTCGAGGCAATAAAGTAAATCCGGATGAAAGATGGACTAAGCGAGTTACTGAGTGGAAGGGTCCAGGTGAAAAAAGAGGTAGAGGTAGACCCAGAGAACGCTGGAGCGATGAAATACGAGAAGGAGCGGGAGGAGACTGGATGAAGAAAGCAGAAGACAGGGAAAAATGGAGACAGTTGGAGGAGGCCTGTACCCGGAATAGGGGCCTAACTTAAATAGTTTAAAGGATACAGAATGTTTATTGTAATAAGGTTAAAAAGTTATGTAAATAAAGGCTAATTATTATTATTATTATTATTATTATTAAAGTAAATCAGGTTGACTGTACAAGATTTTTGGGTATAGAAATTGATAAGCGGCTAAACTGGAAAAACCACATCGAGACACTAAGTAAGCGAATTAGCAGTTCAGCCTATGCATTATACAAATTATCCTCAACTGTCAACATAGAGTCACTAATTATGGCGTATTATGGAATAGTTGAATCCATACTCAGGTTTGGAATAATATTTTGGGGAAACTCAACCAACAAAGACATCATCTTCAAAATGCAAAAGCGGTGCATTCGATCGATGTTTAGAATGCAAATGACTGATAGCTGCGTGCCACTATTCTTAAAATATAAAATTCTAACTCTTCCGTCCCTATATATTTGTGAAATGGCATTCTTTGTAAGAAATAATCTGTCTGTTTCCACGTATGTCTGACGTTGCAGTCCGGAACAGACGAGATGGAAACAGACTATACAAACCCAGCTACAAAACAGCATTGTTGCAAAAGAGTGTAGTCTGCATGGCAGTACGTATTTATAATAAATTACCAAACTCGTTAAAGAACCTTCATGATAATTTATTTAAAGCTAATGTTAAACAATTATTATTAAAAAAATGTTATTATAGTATACAAGACTTTTTAGATGACACATTAGAATAATTTTATGGTGACCTAGGATTTTAATAGATTTTATTTTGATGATTTGTATTTAATGTTGACATGATTTTTTAATGATATGGAATGGATGTATCTGCCTTGCTTGTCCTTTTTCTGAGGTATCTACCTACTCTAGTACCTACTTATGGGAACGAAATTATTTGTATGTCATAATGTATGACTGAGTATGTTGGACGTGTGAATTATGACCACCAATGTAAAATTACCATATTCAAAACAAATAAAATTATCTTTATCTTTATCTTTAAGCTTTGCTTACTTGGGGCTAGATAATGTTGTGTGAAATATCCAGCATTTATTATTATTATTATTACATCTTTAGGTAGTAAATAACACAGCATTTCTATAAAACATTGTAATAAAAAAAAGAAATAAATATAATCAAAAAAAAATGTATGCCTGTCACCGCAGGCGCGTTCGCGTTCAGCGGCTTCTACCACCGGCATTCGGAGACGCAGTACGTGGGCCCTCACGCCGAGCAGTTCCAGGCCAAGGACCCGAGCCAGGGTCTTTACTGCCACTCCGACGACAACTGGAGCGACGCGCAGTGCATCTACAAGTAACGAACTATACACAAAGCTGAGGCCCAATTCTCTAATTTTAAAAACATTCCAATCACAATATAATCTCATGTCAGTCGCACTGTCTCGTACTTCGCATGCAAAGATTAAGTTATAGTTACTACGTGGCAGTGCCACTGACACGAGATTATAGTGTGGCTGGAATGTTTAAAAAATTAGAGAATTGGGCTCAGTGTTCCTAAATCCATAAAGTTACAGACTGCGTTCCGAGTTCCCCGTTTACAAAGACGGACAATTTTAGTGCACGCGGCACTTAAATTGTGCAATCGGGCTGACAAGCATCGCTTTTCTCATAAAAAAGCATGGAAGTAATAAGTACTACGCACAACTTATTACTTCCATGTAAAAAAGTTACCGTTTGGCAGCTCAGCAGGGTGATTCTAAAACGTCGGAAACGTTTCCGATCGGATTCGTTAGTTTTTCATTTCGATGTAAGTAACTAAAACAATTTTCTCTAGTAAAACACAGTAAAAACAATAAATATTGTATATTACCAGAGACTAGTAAAATATTACTGTGTTTTACGAGAGAAAATTGTTTTAGTTACTTACCACATCGAAATGAAAAACTAACGAATCCGATCGGAAACGTTTCTGACGTTTTAGAATCGTTATGCCTGTTGCAAACTCGCGAGATAGAGAATAGACCTGCCGAGCGAGTGTTAATTTCACTCTGATAGAGTAAAATTAATGAGTAATCTCTTTGTATGATGTGCAAATACTTGTTCCGGGTCTGGGAGTTATGGTATCAGGAACTAAGTACCATACTCGTAGTTCCCGATACCCACGACACAGAGAATCCTAGTGTGGGATCAAGATTAATACGTATCTGACTGTTGGGTGTTATGTTGTTCTATGTTAAGTAACCTACGACATACCCTACGGCACTGCGCCCACCACCCGACATAAAGGTCTCGTGTATCTGTAATTTCACACCGAAACACCAATGTAGGAATTGATAGATGATGGAACTACTTCCCCCAGACGAACTCTTTCACAGGGAATTCTCTTCTAACCATATTGTGGTTATACAGGATTAATCCCCGCGAGGAATTCCCGGAGTCGGTGGAATACGAGCCTAAGATCTCTTACTGGTGCGGGCCTTATCGCTACTTCATCCCCGCCACGACAGATGTGCGATGTATCTTCAGCATATTCTCTATGAACTTCGTGTTCCGCTTTGGTTACGACGGCGTCACCTACAAGAGCTCCGATCTTTCTTTTGTGAGTAGTATAATCTTTGATAAACAATAATAGTGAGTCTCACGAAAACAATAGTACAGTCACGAAATCACTCTATAATCAGAAGGCCTATTATGAGTTTTGCATTGCAACGATCACTTTGCAGAGTCGTGAGCATTAAACGTGACTTACGTAGTAACTATAAATAATAATAAATGTTGGACATTAAAACAAACAAATTATCTAGCCCCAAGCTAAGCAGAGCTTGTGTTATGGGTACTAGATAACTGATATAGGTACAATAAAAGGTAAATTGATAAAGGTAAGGTAATACATTACATAGATAGATATTTTTTATTATACATTGAAAAATACCCAGAACATCCTGAACAAATATCTGCAGATCGTACAAATATTTGTTCCGAGGCGGGAATCGAACCCGCAACCTTCTGCGTCGCAGGCGAACCTTCGCCCGCCGCGCCACAGAGGTCGTCAAATCGTCGTTTATAAACCGATTTGTTTTTTTTTATTTGAATAGATATTACTTCCAGATTGATCATATTGGCCAATATTGTGCGCATACATAAAGCGGTTTTGATATTTTCAGCAACAAATCAAACATTTGCATTCAGAAAGTATCATAACCCTTTCACCACTATGGTTTTTTTATCATTTTTTTTTCATCCATATATAATAGTCGAATACAGTTGCAGAAGTCGGTTTTTTAAATGAAAAGCTTGCTCTTTGGTTGATTTCAGATGTACCAGAACGGGCAGGTGTTCTACACAGACGAGCCGTGGGCCGGCATGTCGTGCTGGAACTGGGCCTGCAAGTGGCGCCACAATCAGAACGCGCGCTCCAACGAGTTCTTCGTCAACTAAATCATCACCAGTCCAGCCCGCCACTCACTGCGGGGACTAAACATCACTTATTACATGGGGACCGTCCATTAATCACGTGAGGCTAGAAAGGGGGGCGCAGGGGGTTTAGCAAAAATCACGAAATATCACAAGGGGAGGGAGGGGTGTAGTAAGATATCACGTGTATTTATTTTTACGTCAAACGCGCGATTTCTAAACAGAAAAGCGGCGTGTAGACATTGAAAAAATTAGATAATATCTTAAAAGTACCTGTATTTAAATACAGGGTGTTTTTTTAAATGGGACAGTATGGGGATATCCGAATCCATAAGAGATACGGGAAAACTGTCTTTGGAACTATTTGCTCATTTTGTATGAAAATGATTTTGTCATACTTATTTTTTTGGTCAAGCATGAGTTCTCCATAAAAATGAGTAGTTTTGATCAAAAATTTTTTTTATGCGTGTCGACTCAGTTTCATGTAAGGATTGTTTCATTGTATCGGAAGAAAAAATCTGAGCAGCAGAAGTTAGTCAAATTTTATAAAATGTTTTCTCATACAAATTGTAAGTAATCTGGTACTTACCTACGTTAATAAAACTATCGCAATAAATTTTCAAAATGGCCTCCCTCTTGCTTTTTCCAGGTACGGGCACGTTTCAGAACATCTCTAGTGGCATTAGACAAAGATGTGTGGTGAATGTTGTTCTACTGCTCTGATGGTCTCGTGAAATGAGAATAATCAGAGCTGTAAAACTTAGTCAAACTTTAATAAGAAAATCTTTGTCTGAGGCCACAAGAGGTATTCTGAAACGTACCCATACCTGGAAACAGCAAGAGGAAGGCCATTTTGAAAATTTATTGCGAGTTTTATTAACGTAGGTACCAGATTACTTACAATTTGTATCAGAAAACATTTTATAAAATTTTACTAACTTCTGCTGCTCAGATTTTTTTCTTCCGATACAATGAAACAATCCTTACATGAAACTGAGTCGATACGCATAAAAAAAATGTTTGATCAAAACTACTCATTTTTATGGAGATTGACGCTGACCAAAAAAATAACTATGCCAAAATCATTTTCATACAAAATGAGTAAATGGTTCCAAAGACAGTTTTCCCGTATCTCTTATGGATTCGGATATCCCCATACTGTCCCATTTAAAAAAAAACACTGTATAATATTCTAAAAATTTTAAGATTCTTTGTAGGTACTAACAAATACACGTGATTTTAGACACGTATCAACAAGGGGGAGGGGGGGGGGTTAAAAAAAACATCACGTGATTAATGGACGGACCCATGGCTGTAAAAATAAATATTAAAAATAAAATTTGCTTTTTGACTTGCCTCACCATGATAGTGGTGACTACGATAACTCGTAGGTCACGTTCACCTAGGATGTGACCTCCGTGTCAAATCTCGTCAGGAAATCAAAGACTTTCTTGACTTTTTCAAAGATTTTCGTTTACCTAGGTTTTCTACAGGGAACCTATGAAAGAGGACTAAATATTCGGGGCCTGCTCTCTCGAGAGTAAATCCATTGGTGGACACCCGGGATTCGAACCCATGACGTTCGTATCGGAAGTCGGGGTAGAGCTATTCAAGCTAATAATTGCCCGTCCCTCCACCGCGCTGCTTGGCATTTTGAAAATTATCCTTTTGATTACGGCTTTAAAGGATTTACTGAAATCTCTCTACCAGGTAACTACCCTGTGGGACTCATGGCACCGGCCCGCGCGGAAGTCCGTGTTGCTCGAAGCATGGCACCAACCAACTCTCTCTCACGAGAAATCTTCAACTCTTGTGAATGATCTATACTCCGATTAGACATTTTTTGACAAAGAAACTGGCATATCTTGACATTTCTTTGTTTACAAAAAATATCTACCATTCAAAATCAGGGGCTTAGTACGGGTTTTGATAGTTTACGAAACTATATGAAGTTTCGTTTCCTTCCAAACATTTACTTGCAGCGTCCCTAGCGAAAACGAGAAGAAAACTAAGAACGCTGTCAGTAATATTGCATGGAAACGAAACTTCATATAGTTTCGTAAACTATCAAAACCCGTACTAAACCCCCAGAGTACCTATAGGTACCTAGGGACAGTTTGCGCCGCGAGTCGTGCGTGAGTACGATGTCACGTGACGTGCCATAGTGACGCATGATTTGTGCGCGTCAGACGAACGTCGATCGCACCCACCACTACAATACTCCGATACTCCGTGCTCTCGTCCCGTGGCGGCAACTGCAATGGTCGGTTTTGGTGTAGGCAAAAAAAAAATTAGTAATGTTTTAAACAAAAGAACTATATTTCTTACTATACACAGTCATGTATTTAACAATCTATAGGTAAGTACATAAAAACTATTTACATACTTAGGTAATTTACCATATTATTTGATACTGTTGCATTGCATAAAACTTCCAAAGATAACAATAGTAAACAATAAATTCATGATTTCAGTATTTCGTTAGGTTTATTGTGCAGTTTTCTTTCAAAATAACCTTTAATTAACCATAAATAAACTTATTTTTACAAATAACCTTGCTTATTATATTTTACAAGTTTAGTTTGAGACCAGCCATAATGTTTGGCACGACTTCTATTGGCAGAGAGACTGTTACAATAATCTCTTTAATTATCTAATTTAATCTTTTAATATAATTCAAATAGGACTTTTATACCTAGGTGAGTATACCTATTGAAAAGATGCCCTTTGGACACAAAGGGCCTCTTTTCAATAGGTATACGTTACGTCCCCTTCGGAGAAAAAGGCGTGTGTTTATGTATGTATACATGAAGCCATATCACATTAATATTAATTTATTGCTCTTATGTAGTAAGTACATTCATATTAGTACCTATTGATCTTATTTATGCTAGGTATTAGGTACTATACACATAAACCCCGTTAGGGAGCTGCAATTTTACTTTAAATTGTATGCATGCATTACTATTTATTCTTACTAACTATATAATTTTATATTTAAAGCTGGTATATTATGTTGATCATTCAAACAAAGCAGGTCAATAGACAAATTAATGTCAAAAACAATGGCAGGGCAATTTTATATCAAAATCAAAATACAAATAAAAAAATAAAAATGTTAAGAATCCGTTAGGACAAGACAAATAAATTCAATTAAATTCAATTAAACCGGTAAATTATATGTCAGGCGGACGGACATTAAAGTCCTAATGCAAGTACAGGTAGGTATGTCGGTATAAATGAGTACCTAAATTGGTTCATAACTTGTCAGAGATAAACTCATCGACGGAGTAGTAACATTTTCTGAGCAATACAATTTTTTTTTATAAATAATTTGTCCCTGTTTTCAGTTTTTAATTCTTATGGTATTTTATTATAGATTCTTACAAGTCTAGAATAAATCTAGGGGGCTCTTACAAAATATGTGTTAACTGGAGGAGAGTGTCATTAGCTTAATTTCTATTTCGTCTGTTGTAATTTTCTTGAGTTTCCGACCTAGACCTGAAGTAGTTTCTATGCTTTCTAACAAATATTGATGCCTGTATTTATTTATTTATTTATTTATTTATTTACACGCACAAAACACATTACAACCACAAATAAAAATAAAATAGAGATACCAAAATTATTGTTTTGATCTTGGTCGCAACATAAACATTATGTGCGCACAGCAAAAATAAGTAACCATCCCGAGCAAGCTGGGAATAGCTGTAGAATATATACTGGTGCTTTTTTTAAATGGGACAGTATGGGCATATCCGTATCCTAGTACCTATAACCTACTATATATACTTTCATTTTGTGGTGGATCGTCTCGCATATGGAGCGAAATTAAAATGTTATTGTGTTTTTTGCTCGTCACAGCTCATCAACACTTTTTGAGATAACGAAAACAGGTTTTGCGAAAACTAGGAGACCCATCACACATGTTCTAATTGATAGCATCTCATAAATGTCATTAGTTAAGCTACGGATACCCCTAAACAAAAAAAACACTATTTTACTATTCGTAGTGTTCCGAACGACCGACGTAGCGCTAGATTTAAGTTAGAAAATAGAATTAAATTAAAATAGATTTAAAAAGCAAATAGTAGGGGTAGGGAATAAATATTAATCCGATCAGTCGTTTCACTACCCAAATAGATAAAAATCCATAGATAGAATAGTAAACACAAATAAACATTGGTCTGTTCGTTCGTTTTATTACCCAAAGAGATACAAAGGTACTTAGGTAGGTTCCTATACAGATCGACAGGCTGCCCGGCAGAAGTATTGTCTATGGAAAATAGCCACAACGGTGTTTTCCATGGACAATAGCCACCAAATAGAATAGAAAGGCCCTGTAACAAATAGGTAGAAAAAAGGTAATAAACACCTTGAATGATCTAAAAAGGTACCTTTGTTTAATATAGAAAAATCGTAAGGGTAACAAAATAGGGTAAATGTATGTATATAGAAAAATAGGTAAAACATACATGTACAAACAGGCAAAATTATATAAATTTGTAAATAAATCGCGCTTATTCAGTCACCCGCTAGGGGAAGGACCGACCGCAATATATATATTCGTCAATTTCAGTCAGTCGACACAGTCTATTTTTACACCTCGCGTTATTCGGTCCTCCCCCGCGCTGCAACTGAAGAAGCCTCAAGAAGAAACAAGGCTTTCTTTCACACCCCCCGGAAGGCATCCCCAGGCAGGCAGGCGGCACAGGAACAGGCGCCCCACATCGAAGATCTCAACGCGACCGTCCTCGCTCTTCGCTCTACAGATTCCGGCGCAACAGTACGCTTCAGGACGCCGGTCGGAACCGGGACCATCGAACACATAGCATACAGTCCACGAGGTCCGTCACACAGCCTGGTTCCGGCTGAGCCGCGTCCCGTACATCGTGGTCCTTCGAGTCGGATTAGAAGAACAGAGGATGGTCGTAACAAGATCACAGAACGGCGAGACTACCCCCACGGAATCCAGGGGGTCGGTCGCCCAACCACCAGCGCCGCCTGCCGCAACCATGTCTTCCGGGACACCCGCACACTCAGCGTCCCGCATCACGTCCGCATCACACGCCGAGGACACCGAGTCCCGTGTTCCGTTCACGTCCCACGCCGCGGAACCCACGTTCCGTGCCGCGCAGTCCGCGTCCCGCGCCGTCCCCACGCCCGTGAGCGTGCCTAACTCGGCGACCGCAGCCGAGTCGTCGCGTACCGCACGCGCACCGAACACCACTGCCGGGGACGCGCCGCCCACGTACGCATGCACAAGCGCCTGCGCCTCATCAAACGGGACCAGCAACTTGACGGAGAACACACCGGCAACTTCGAGCGAAGAAACGTCCGAGAACACAGCAACTGGCGCCAGCATCAGAACAGCCCGACCGTCCAGAACGTCCAAGAAGTCCAAGGCTAAATCCAAGAAGGAGAAAATATTGAAAGCCGAATTGGACCTCCTTCGGATCCGGGAACAGCTGGCCGCCGCCGAATTGAAGAGGCTGCAAGAAGAATCGGACTCGGACGACGACCTCGACACCATCGCCAGCGGACCTGATGACGCCTCCAGAGTCGAAAACTGGGTGTTGAACAGCACGACGGTGCTCGCCATCGCCAACGAGCCACACGAAGCAGCGGAGCCGAATCACGTTCCGACATTGGAACCATCGCGAGCCGCCCCCTCCGCACAGCCGACGGAGGAGCGGACACAGAAGACGGGAGCCCCAGCGGCTCCACTCGCCCCACCGGTTGCAATCCCTGCCACAGCCGCCAAAATAGTACAGGGATGGCCAGCGACCACGGGAGTGAATGGAGCGACGCACAACACAAATAGTACCCCGGATTGCAGTGATAAAAATAGGAAAAACCCTTTGGATTGCAGTGTTAATAGGAACAACCCATTGGATTGCAGTGATTTGGATTGCAGTGATAACCCTAAGGGTTGGAATGGAACGGGAGTACCGGTTACACAAAGGTATGAGAGTGCAATTTATAATAGTGAAGCTTTACAGTCTGGTACTTCATACCCCGGTGCTCCCACACCGGCGGGAGTCATAGCGAAGCCCGAGCAACGTACAGAGATGTCAGAGCTTGCTTCAGCTATAGCGCAAGCTATACGCGCCGGGACACAATCGACTCCTCGCCGGTTCATAGAGCTTCCATTTTATAGTGGCGCATACCAAGAATGGTTAGCGTTCAAAGCGGCGTACGTAGAGTCAGTCACGACGTACACAGAAACAGAGAACGTCGCTCGCTTAAGAAGATGCCTGAAAGGCAATGTTGTATGATTTAAATTTGGCGCCTTTCTATCATAGCCAATATAGACTAATCTATGGTTATTGGGAGCTGTCACTGTCATCTTGTTCGTTCGCCCCGTTCGTGTCATGGTCTGGTCTCTAATAATATTTGGAAAGTTAATCCTCTTTTATTTAAATAATCCTACAGGTTCTGGGCTCAGGACAACGCAAAACGCAATAAAAATAAAAGTGTTACGCGCGGTGTTAATTATTTCCGAGTTTCAAACGGACTATCGTAAAAGTCATTTACGCAAGTGCGCACGCGGCGTCTTTTTCTTTTCAGCCTATTGTTTTACAGCAATCTCATACAAAGCGATGTCATTAAATGGAAATGGATATCATGGAATGCAAATTGAAAAGTTGGCAGGGCGGTCCAACTTTGCCACTTGGAAATTCGCCGTCCAAACATACTTGGAACATGAGGAACTTTGGGAATGCGTCACCGGCGCCGAAACCGACAGGAAAAAGAACTTGAAAGCTAAGTCTAAACTCATTTTGCTATGTGACCCGTCAGTCTACGTTCACATCGAGGAGGCAACCTCCGCACAACAAGTGTGGAACTGCATAACAAAAGCTTATGACGACTCAGGGCTGACAAGAAAGGTTGGTTTACTACGAGACCTGATAACTACGAATCTAGATGGGTGTCAGAACATCGAAGAATATGTCTCTAAAATAATGAGCACTGCACATAAACTCCGTAACATCAATTTCAAGGTGGATGATGAGTGGTTAGGCACTCTATTATTGGCCGGCCTGCCCGATCAATATAAACCAATGATTATGGCATTGGAAAGTTCAGGTGTAGCAGTCTCATCCGATTCTGTAAAGACAAAATTATTACAAGAAGTAAAAAATGACTCGGTGGCATTATATGTTAACAAAAATCAAGCTCTGAAACAAAACAAGAGTAAAGGACCAAGGTGTTTTATATGCAATAAACATGGCCATATTGCTAAATACTGTAGAAACAAAAAGGCAGGTAATAAATCAGATAATAATGCGAATTTTATTGCCGTGCTTTCAGCTACTCAACAAAATTATGATGGCTGGTTCATCGACTCGGGCGCCTCCATGCACATGACGAAGCACAGGGAGTGGGTATACGATGAAACCTGTCCTCCGATAAGCAGTATCAAAGTAGCAAATGACAAAGTCCTTCCGGTAACGAGTTCAGGTAGTGTGGACATCCAACTACCCAGTGGACAGAAAATAAAAGTAACAAATGTACTTTATGTGCCTGAACTAGCAACAAATCTCTTGTCAGTAAGCCAGATGATTAAAAAAGGATGCCAAGTCAAGTTTGATAGCCAAGGATGCAAGATCTTCAATCAGAAAAACATTGAAGTGGCTACAGCCAAACTCAGTAACAATATGTACAGGCTGAACACAAAAAGTAGTGAAGCATACATATCAGTAATTAATGAAAATGATTCTTATCTGTGGCACCAAAGAATGGGCCACTTGAATTTCTCTGATCTCAAGAAACTTCCCAGCTGCACTGAAGGCATCACAATGATAGAAAAATTAGATAAAGTTATCTGTATATCGTGCCTAGAAGGGAAACAAAGCAGACAGAAATTTCCATGTGAAGGATCAAGAGCTGATGGACTACTCAAAATTATTCATTCAGACATATGTGGCCCTATGGAAGTTAGATCTATAGGAGGAGCACGATACTTTGTAACATTCATCGATGACTACTCAAGGAAAGTTCATGTTTATATCATGAAAAATAAGTCTGATGTTGTTGAAAAATTTCAAGAATATAAAGCGAATGTGCAAAATCAACTCAATGCAAAGATTAAAATTCTCCGAACAGATAATGGAACTGAATATCTCAGTAATAGTTTTTCTAATATTCTCAAAGACTCCGGAATTTCTCACCAGACGACAAATCCATACACGCCAGAACAAAATGGGTTGGCAGAGCGTGCTAATCGCACTCTAGTTGAAAAAGCTCGTTGTATGCTAATAAATGCTAATTTACAGAAGCAGTATTGGGCTGAAGCAGTTTCGACAGCAGCTTATCTAATAAATCGCTCACCAACACGCACATTGGAGTATTCCACTCCAGAGGAGATATGGTCTGGAAAGAAACCTGATGTCAGTCATCTAAAAATCTTTGGCTGTGAAGTAATGGTGCATGTTCCAAAAGAAAAGACCAGAAAATGGGACTCGAAAGCACGTAAGATGATTTTTATTGGTTATTGTGAAAACACTAAAGGCTATAAAGTCATAGATCCAAAAACAAGATCAGCCACTAGAAGTAGAGATGTTGTATTTCTAGAAAGCTCAGTTAAAAGAAACTTTGCATCAATGCCACTTACAGTGTCTGAATCAGACTTCAAATTAAAGACAGAAGAATCAGTAGTTCAAGATCAAAGTATGAAATCAGAAAGTACAGAAGCTGATAAGTCAGTAACTACTCTGTCTGATGACTCATTTTATTCAGAGGAGGGTTCACCTTACAAAAGGTCTGAAGAACCACATCCAAATGTCACTACTAGGTTGAAAAATGTAGTTAAAAATCAAAGTATGAAACTAGAAAGTACAGAAGCTGATATGTCCGTAGCTGAGCAGTCTGATGATGTGATGGGCGTGATGCCACGTGATGGTGATGATGAGAAGAGTTCACCTATTAAAAATTCTCAAGAAACACATCCAAATGTCACAACTAGATTGAAAAATGTAAAGTCAAATAAAACAAAAGAATCATATTTTTGTTCACACGAAGATACAGTTTTGATTCCAGAAACATATCAAGAAGCAGAGAATTCACCAGAGGCCCACCAATGGCAACAATCAATAGAAGAAGAATTGAACGCACATGAGAAGAACAGAACTTGGGAGTTAGTGGAGAAACCACAAGGAGCCAAAGTAATTGGGTGTAAATGGGTATTTCGCACAAAGGATCTGAAATCCGGTACTCTATACAAGGCAAGACTATGTGCCAAAGGTTGTGCTCAGAAAAAAGGTATAGATTATAATGAGACTTTTTCTCCCACAGTAAGATATGATTCAATTCGTATAGTTCTCTCTGAAGTAGCTCAACACAACTTGGAAATGGTTCAATTTGATGTAAAAACTGCATTTCTGTATGGTGATATTCAGGAAAACATCTACATGAAACCACCAGAAGGTTTAAAGGTTCCAGAAATTAACAATGTTGTATGTAAACTGAACAGATCATTATATGGACTAAAACAAGCTCCACGATGCTGGAATAATAAGTTTGACTCTACACTGAAACAATATGGCTTTGTTAACAGCTATGCGGACAGATGTGTGTACACAGCTTCAATCAATCACAAGAAAACTTATTTGTTACTATTTGTTGATGATGGACTTTTGATTTCAGATGATATTTCCATTATGAACAAGATCATAAAAAGTCTCAAAGAGAATTTTGAGATAAAATTATGTGAGCCACATAATTTTGTAGGACTTCAAATAGAAAGAACAAATGGCGGTTTATTTGTTCATCAACAAAAGTATGTTGAACAGGTACTAATAAAATTTGATTTGTGTAATGCTAATTCAAATCACATTCCAGTTGACCCACACACGAGGCTTGAAAGGGCAGAGCAGGCTGAGGACAAAAGTATTCCATATCGGGAAGCTGTTGGTTCTCTGATGCATCTGGCCATCGTCAGTCGACCAGATATCATGTTTGCAGTAAGCATGGTCAGTCGCTACCTCAACTGTTATGACCACACCCACTACGCAGTTGTAAAGAAAATAATGAAGTACTTGAAAGAAACTAAGGATTATGGGCTGAACTATACATCCATGATGCAGCACCAGGTTGAAGGTTACAGTGATGCAGACTACGCTAACGACACCACCACACGCCGTTCAATGACAGGGTATGTCTTTATGAAGAACGGAGCAGCTGTGACATGGGCCAGTCAGAGACAGGCAAGTGTAGCCTTGTCCACCACCGAGGCAGAGTTCATGGCTGCCTGTGCTGCGACCAAGGAAGCAATGTGGATCCAACAGTTATTGAAAGACATTGGTGAATACAAACAGAACTTAATTTGTTTAAATATAGACAATCAAAGTGCAATCTGTGTAATAAAAAATGTAGATTATCATAAAAGATGTAAACATATTGAAGTGAGATATAATTTTGTTAAAGAGAGATATGTTGATAAGCAAATTGATCTAAATTATATCTGTACTAATGAACAAAATGCTGATATTTTCACAAAAGCACTGCCTAAAGATAGATTTCAGTATTTGAGAACAAAACTTGGTGTTTGTAAAATGAAATAACTAAGCAAAATTAAATTTGTTGTTATATTTTTCACTATGAAATTGTATAAGTAAGCTTAGTGAATGCCTAGCTAGATTATTGTACATTGTAAGCTATTTTAACCGACTTTAAAAAAAGGAGGAGTTAGTTATGTTTATTTTTGTAAGTATAAAGGGTAAAATACTAATTTAAGTTGCTTACTGTGTGCTATGAACTTCATTTATTCATAGTCCATATTCATGAATTCATTTATTTTTGTAGAAAGAAATAGATGTCAATTTCATATCTGTGTAGCAAGCAAGATCAAGCTTTTCATAAATACTTTGGTGTTAGGTATTTAATGTAAAAGAACAATATGTATAGTGTGATTTTGTACTAGTTTTATTTTATTTTTTTAGGTATAGTTAGAAAGAATAATCTGCCTACCTAATTGTCATGTTAAAATTTCTACATAATGTAATGTTGTACTTTGTAGTAGTCTACCAAGCTCATTGTTTTTGTATTCAAATAGAATGGTTAGAATTTGATAATTGGGTGAGAGTATCATTTAGATATGTATACTTATTAGAATTTGTTTTGTGAGAATGTAACTTGAAATAACCTTGCTATGTAGAGTCAGTAAATTGTAAACATAGTAAATGTAAATGATGGAAGGCTTTAATTTGGTGAGAGTGTTGTATGATTTAAATTTGGCGCCTTTCTATCATAGCCAATATAGACTAATCTATGGTTATTGGGAGCTGTCACTGTCATCTTGTTCGTTCGCCCCGTTCGTGTCATGGTCTGGTCTCTAATAATATTTGGAAAGTTAATCCTCTTTTATTTAAATAATCCTACAGGCAAGGCCAGAGAGGCCGTAGATAGTCTGCTTATTTATAATGTTAAGTCAGAAGAAATTATGAAGGCGCTAGAGATACGCTTCGGGCGACCAGACTCGATAGCGCTCGCCGAGCTAGAACGACTGCGAGGTTTAGCTCGGCCGACGGACGCCCCGAGGGAGCTCTGCGTCTTCGCTAGCAGAGTAGCTAACGTCGTAGCTACGCTTCAAGCATTACAGAAAGTGTATTATCTCTTTAATCCAGAAATAACTAAACTTACAATAGAATAGCTGACGCCTGCGTTGAAATATAGATGGTTCGACTTTGCATCGGAACAGTCGCCGGACGAGCCTGACTTAGTCAAGCTGGCTCGTTTCCTTGACAGAGAGGCGAACATATGCAGTCCTTACGCGCAGCCTGAAACAGATAGAGCAATAGAGACGACGGGATCGGGAAGGAACAATAGAAATAGAACCTTCACGGTGAATAGTGATAGAACAGAACCCAAGCTCACCGTGAAAGCCACTTGCCCGATCTGCGAAGTAAATTCCCACACACTAATCGAATGCAGAAAATTCATGAATGCTGAATGCAACGACAGGTGGGACATTGCAAAGAAACATAGGTTATGCTTCAAGTGTTTGAGATTCCGAGCAAGAAAACACACTTGCAAACAGAAACAGTGCGAGCAAGATGGATGCAAATACACGCATCACAAACTCTTGCATTTCCGTCGTGAGAATCGAGAAAAAGCGGATACGTCAACAGAATCGATAACTTCAACTTGGGTCCCGAACAGCAGAAGAACATTTTTGAAGATTATACCCGTAACAGCTGCGGGTCCCAAAGGAGAAATAAACACGTATGCCTTACTTGACAACGGATCTACAGTCACCCTCGTAGATGAAGATGTAGCATCAGCGATTGGAGCGCGCGATGCCGGGCATCATCATAGAGGCATGGCGGGGCAAAAAGAGGCCATCGCAGTGCCACAGATGCTAAAAATTTAGACACAGATCGCACAACTGCCACAGAGAGCAAGCCTGTGTGCACTACGGTGAACCCCACAAAGCAGGAGATTGCCCCAGGCCCAAAGAGGAGCCAGCGACTTGTGCAAACTGCGGCGGGGCGCACCCAGCCAACTTCCAGTCGTGTCCGGTCTTCAGAAGGGAGATCCGGAACAAGAGAGGTGGCACCATGCCGAAATAGGTTGAAGCCAGAGGCAGGAGAGGCACTGCCTTCTTCGATGGTGGCAGGGGTCACAAGACCCCTGCCACCATCGAAGGAAACCACCACGTGAAGCACACGCTATGGAACTCGAGCAGGGTGTGCAAGAACGGGCGGATCCTATACCAAAACTCGATGGATCATCACTACGAAGTGATCGGGCCGGATACATGGACCCACTACGAAGCGAACGGGATGGGAGACGTAATCAACGTAGTGGTCAACAAAGGCCTTACAAGTACCCCACTGCTCAGCGTGCTTCCTGATCTGCCCTCGGACCATAGACCAGTCCTTTTGGTGCTGGAGGAGGTTCCAAGAAGAGTCAATCAAGAAATCAGCTGGGAAGCCTTCCAGAGGGAGGCTCAAGAAAGGACCACCACCAGACGACGTCGAGCGGGCCACGGAAGAACTGACCACAGCTATCCAGAATTCCCTCACCGCAGCCTCCCACACCTCCTCACCGGCTATGAGGTTGAAACCTCTGCCGGCCAGGATTCGGAACCTACTCCGCGAGAAAAGGGAAACGAGGAAGCTATGGCAGGAGACCAGATCTGCCGTGCTTCCGAAAAACGCATTAACTAGGTTTTGACACGTTTCGAGAAAATCGAGTTTAAAAATTTTATTTTTATTTTGCTTGTATCTTCGGAACATATAAATATACAGTATAGTTGTACGCGACTCGTAGCGCCTAAGTAGGAAATTTGTTATTGTTTAAATTCGTATAATGTAGTTAGAAATAACGTAGGAATAAAGAATAGTACTTTAGGTAACTAATGGGTATACCCATAGTGCTTAGTTACTTGAACTTAGGGATTAAATAATGTATGAAACAAAACGGTAGGGATACTAGGCAGGGTTGTATTTATTTATCCCCACCTTCGTAGAAACATAAAAACCCTAAACCAAAGGTTAGGTAGGTATATAGGTAGGTACTCACTGGTAATGGTCTGGTACTAGGTATGGAGTACCATGGTAATTAAAGGTAATCGGTAAGAGCTTCATCACGGAGCCTGGGTACGCTCGCCCAACCAGCTGGGACAGTTGGCTGGTCTAGCGTGAAGTTAGGTCCCTCAATACGTGTGGTCGGTGTGAGCGTCGTGCGCAGAATGGCTGTGCAGCTGCGTGCACGCTGCTAATATTTATAAACTCGGCCGACGGGGCGACACTGCGACACCACTGATTATATTGCCGCCTATTCTAACACGTAGGGAGGAGGTGTCTGCATCTTTGCTGGACCAGAGGATTAAGAGTAGTCTCCGGCCAGTAAAGATGCAAGACAATTTCTATGTACTAGTTTCATAATAGATGGGATTCAGTTTAGTAAAATAAGGCTACGAGCCAGGATACCTATTTGATAGGCAGGAAGAATGTAAAGCTAGGTAGCTACACATAAGGGCTATGTAAAACAAGAAGTTGTATGTACCTAGATTTATTCTGAATAAAGTTATTAGGTGAAAGGCTGTGGAAAGGCGTGTAAATAGCCACTACCACGGAGTGCTTGCGCACAAGAAAAAATATGTTATTGACAACCAAGATGTAAACATGGCTGGCTCATCGCTGTTATTTGAAAATTCAGGGAAAATTAGATTGTTCAACCACAAGTGCGAACGTAAATTGCCCACTGACCTGATCACAACCAATTGTGCAAGCGCTTCAGAGTCCTGATAGACGAATCGGATTATTGCAGACGATATCTTCAGATTCTCTTGATATTCCTTTTGTACACAAAATTTTGCCGGCCGGCATAAAAACAAATCTAGTTTCATCCACTGAAAGTCGCCACTGATTTTACAGAGGAAATACATAGAAATGTCACTCCACTAATTCCACTGACAATTAATGTTTCATTTTGCTTTGATTTCACTGTATTCATATATATTTTTGATAATTCGAGATCCCAAATATGCTTTCAAGATCAAGGCGAAAAAACGAAGAGGCCGTGACGTTAGCCCCATATCCGAAGTTCTGATTAGCTCTTAGAGCAGATAAAAAAAACACATTCACTAAAGACTGCCCCAATCAGCAGGCGAGCCAACTGCAGTGAA
This sequence comes from Epirrita christyi, assembly GCA_951392215.1. Lineage (NCBI taxonomy): Eukaryota > Metazoa > Arthropoda > Insecta > Lepidoptera > Geometridae > Epirrita > Epirrita christyi. The sequence goes on along the minus strand of OX595863.1, from coordinate 4,908,122 downwards.
GTTCCTCATTTGTCCGTAAAATCAAAGAAATATCATCTCTGTGAAGACTGCATACGCCATCTCTGGGTCTCGTTGGCGCAACAGAATCGGGCGCGCACATTTGAACAACTTCAACTCCTTAGAATTCTCAAATAATTGATAAAGATTAATGAAGCCATTTGATTAATGAGGTTAATGAAACCAGTAATTTAGATTGGGTGTCTTGCGTAAATTGCTCTTTATGTTAGATGCTTCACCATGCTCCCGGCCTTGGAAAGTCGGAAGACTTCTCGAAAATAAATTAATATTGATGAGATTGAAAAGCCATCAAAAAAAAACATAATTAGAATATTGACTCTACCTATACTAACAATTTAAAAATATGTAAGCGAACGAATTATTAGAGTTATTATTGATATCTATATAATATTCCAATGACAAACACTGTTTTATCATATTAAAGTATATTTTATTGAGTTGGAATTGGATACAGTTTCTGTACTGAGCGTTTATACGTTCCTGATCGAGTCTTTACAGAAGCTACCCTGACAATATTATCAGCTCCTGGATATACCTCAGTTATCACTCCTAACGGCCAGGACAACGGCCCAGAATCATCTTGCCCTACAAGTACGACAGTCCCAATTTCAACAGGTTTATCTGGAGTAGCCCATTTTTGCCTCACCTGCAGTGTGTGCAAATACTCTAGACGCCATTTCTTCCAATAAGATTGCACCATGCTATCTAACAACTGTTTGCGCTGTAATAAGTTAACCCGCTGATCTGACAAGTTAGCAGCTGGAAGGTATTGCAACGGAGATGACATTAAAAAGTGTGCGGGCGTGATTACTTCTGGATAAGGATCTGAAGATACCACACTAAGAGGACGCGAGTTCATGATACACTCGATTTGCACTAGCACGGTTTGCAACTCTTCATAGGTGAGAAGTTGCTCTCCTATTACCCTATACATATGAGTTTTCAAGCTTTTTATGTTAGATTCCCACATAGCACCGAAATGCGGCGACCGAGGGGGGATCATCTTCCACTCAATACGACGGGTGGCCAACTCGCTGGAGAGTGAAGACGTGTAGCTAGCGTTTAATAAGAAACTATACAGCTCGTCTAATTTAGCCTTTGCTCCCACGAAGTTTGTGCCGTTATCTGAATATAAGCATGACACTGGTCCACGACGAGATATAAATCTCTTGAAAGCTGCAAGGAAAGCATCAGACGTCAGATCTGACACCAGCTCTACATGTATTGCCTTCGTTACGAGACATACGAAAAGACATATATATGCTTTCTGAGAATGTTGGCCTCTGCGTCGCGCAAGGGTGATACGAATCGGACCAGCATAATCAACTCCGGTGTGAACGAAAGCTTTCGCTTCGGACACGCGGTAAGTAGGAAGATCCGCCATCTTAGGGATCGGATGATTAGGATTCACTCGAAAGCACGCATTACATTTGCGCACCTTGGACCTGACGACACTCCTGGCATCCAATATCCAATATCGCTGTCGTAAGATCGACATGAGCAAACCAGGTCCAGTGTGACAATTTGTAATGTGATAATGTTGTATGATCAAGTCTACAACGTGGTCATGTTTAGGAAGAAGTACAGGGTACTTGGCATCAAATGGAAGGTCTGATTTAGAAAGCCTTCCGCCAACCCGTAGAATTCCCTCTTCATCTATGAACACTGACAAATTTTGAAGTTTCCTTGATGGCATTTTATCAGACTTGATTAACTTTATATCTTTTACGAAATGGACTGATTGTACATCGCGAACCATAGCTCGTTCAGCGATCATCAATGCCTGATTGGATCTTAGTTCAATCTTCGCTTTCGGTCGGACGAATTTAATTACGTAAACGATAATGCGCAGTAATTTGTCCCATGAAGAGATACGATGAGCCAACTCACACAGTATGGGTTGCTCTACCTGAGATACTACAGTCATAACGGTCGACTTATGTTCAGGAAGTTCGCCGCAATTCGAAGGAGAGAAGGGTCTAACCGGCCACTCCTCAGGAGCGCATCGAAGCCAAGTAGGCCCATTCCACCATAAATTATGTGAAACTAGTTGAGACGGCAGCATGCCACGAGAAAGGCAATCGCTGGGATTTTCAACACCAGAGACATGGTAGAAATGATGAGCAGACAAATTTTCTTGGCATTGAGCGACTCTGTTACTGACGAAGATTGACCAACGATGCGGTGAGGAATGAATCCATGACAACGCAATCGTCGAATCAGAGAATGCGTATGTCCCTGCAATATGAATACGCGAAGAGTATGTTTCACGAACGGTTTTCACCAATTTAGCCATTAGCACGGCAGCACACAGCTCGAGACGTGCAAGCGTCGTGACTTTGGTTGGCGACACCTTCGACTTGGCGCAAAGTAGACGGACCTGGATGCCTGAAGGGTAAGTACAGTGTACATAAATAACACACCCATATCCATTCATACTAGCATCACAAAAAGCGACGAGAAGAACAACGCTATCCGTACAAACACCTACATGGCGAGGGATTCGCAAGGTATCCAGTAAGGTAAATTCTTGTGCAAGCGCCGAAAAGCGTGTGATTATATTTTCGGGTGCTAGATCATCCCAACCACTGTTGCACAGCCACAATTCTTTTATGAGTAACTTAGCATATAGAATTACGGGAGCGACCAAACCCAAGACGTCGAACAACCGAGCAACTACTGACAGTATATTCCTCTTTGTGCATTTCTCGGCAATTTGCGAAGAGGTGAAGAAGAAATTATCGTCACACGGGTTCCATGATAGACCTAAGACCTTCGAAGAGTTTTCTACGTCAAATTCGAGAGATTTGCGATGAGAGTCCGGAAGACTATTTAGAAGAGTTGATGAATTGCTAGCCCATTTCACAAGCTCAAAATCACCTGATTTGAACATCTTAATTAGGTCTAACGAGAGCTGCTTAGCGGTATCTTCGCTACACGCAGAGTACACCAGATCGTCCATATACAGGCTAGATTCAGCTACCTTTGCGGCAACAGGGTAATTTGGACTCATGTCAGTCGCCAGCTGTCGCACAGTGCGCATAGCTATGTATGGGCTTGACTTAAGTCCAAATGGAACCGAATTGAAATGGAAGGTCCGAATTATTTCATCCTCCTTGAACCTAAATAGGATTCGTAAGTATTTCCGCTGATCAGACGTCACTCCAATCCTTAAATACATAGATTTAATGTCAGCATTCATCGCAATCGGAAACAACCGGAAGTCTATCAACAGTAGGAACAGATCGGCCTGCAAATTAGGACCGATGTGCAATATGTCATTTAATGACATCCCAGTATGAGTCTTTGCGCTCGCGTCAAGTACTATCCGCGGCATCGGCTTGTCCTGTCGAACGACGGCGTGATGGGGTATGTAGTAACCGGTTTCAGAAATTTCGGATTCATTAACTTCGCTTAAATAACCATTGTTGATATAATCCTGAATCACCGTATTGTAGTTAGCTCGTAATTCCGGAGCTTGACGCATTTTCCTTTCCAGTGCCATAAACCGACGATGAGCAGCCGCGCGAGAATTTCCTAGCTCAGACGGATCATTACAGAATGGTAATGACACCGTATAACGACCTATTTCATCGCGGGTTATTGATGAAGTAAAGAGATTTTCGCAATCGGTTTCCTCAGGCGATAACAGGCGCGTATGAGTTACTTCCTCTAGTTCCCAAAATTTTTGCACCATATCATTCAAAGCCAACGCCGAAAAAGACGAGCTATGCTTAGCTTTATTGTGCGGATAATCACCCATTATTACGTATCCGAAAGTGGTCAGCAACGCAGGTGGAGCTCGTGAACCAGATTCAACCCTATTTCCCAGATAAATGTACGGGAAGAGCTGAGCACCTAGCACGACATTTATTTCACCCGGTATATTCCAACTTAAATCTGCAAGTGGCAAACCTTGGAAATGATCCATACTGGTATTCCATTCTATGAACTGCGTTGGTAACTGATCAGTGACACATTCTACCACTAACGCATGAATTGTGTATTTATGTTCTAGGTATACGCGGGATTCAATATCCAAATACACGTAACCTATTATTGGACGCGAAGTAGATCCAATACCTTTGACAAATGAATTACTCAAAGGTATAATTATCAAATTCAAATTCCTACAACAATCTGTTGTAATCAAATTATGTTGTGAACCATTATCAATCAGGCATCTAATAACCCTTTTTTGCTCAGAACTACCTTTAGGCCTCGCATACACTTGAGCGGTAGATAACAAGACTGTAGACTTCGAATTCGCTTCAGCTTCGGCTGAAAGTAATGCCGCGGAATTATGTGCCAACGGCGTTGATATACCGTGCGCGTTACCAATAGACGCGTTTTGTACGTAATTATCCACTTTATTGCCTATATCACGAACGCACGGCGGCACCGATGGCGGAGGAGAACGTAGCGACGTCGATACATAACCACACCCTATTTCCGTAGTATGTACATGGGTACTTGAATTTACTTTCCTTTTATCAAAATGCAAGAGAGTATGGTGTCGCTTCTTGCATACCTGGCAAACTGATGATGAGTCACAACTTGATAAAGTGTGCGCCGTGCTTAAACAATTAACACAACCACGTATGGATTTTACAAATTCAAATCGCACACTTGCATTTTCCGTGTTCCTAAACTGATTGCATTTGTACAGCGACACATGATTATTTTCCCTACAATAAGGACACCGTGTAGCTACGGGTGCAGAAGGAGTAGCATCTTGATTTATATTCTCACTCGCAATGAAAGTTTTGTAATTATGACCACGTGATGTAACTACTACCTTATTTGACCCACTACCATATGCATGCCGCATGTTCGATTGAGCATTAGCGGGTTGGGAACGTTCTAATATCTTGACTTGATCCTGTACAAATCCTACTAAATCGGATACAGTAGGAATTTCTGTAGTCCGTACTGACATTTCAAAGGCCTGAGCGGTTTGACTATCAATTTTTCTTAATGCACAATGCACAAGAATGAAATCAGTAAGGTCAGGTATACCTAACTGTTTCATCGCAGAGATTGAGGCAGAATATCTTTCAATGAATGAATCTAGGCTACTAGCATTATGAGAACTTGCCTTCAAATCTAGTATGTTGTTTAGATAATGAGTACCTAAAGAGCGTTTGTCTTGAAACTTTTTTACTAAGCTTTCCCATATTATTTTGTATGTATCAGCAGTTGGGACTATTCCGGCGGTTACCTTCAGTGCATTATGGGTCAACTTCCCTACAAGATACTGAACCCTCTGAGAGTCTGACAGCTTACTATTGTTGTGTATGTTAGCCTTGAATGACTCATAAAAAATGGGCCAATTTTCAGTCTTGCCATCGAAGCTGGGCAATTCAATCGGAGGCAATTTAATACATGTTGAAGCGACCACATGCGATTCGTGTGATGAGGGAACCGTGGAATTAAAGGAATTTATTTTATTTCTCACTCGCTTCACCCGGATATGCAAATCCTCAAATGATTCTAAACATGCATAGTCTGGACTCGAATCAGGTTTCAAAGCAATTTTTATCAGGTTTATTTCATCTAAAATGGATTCAAACCTGTTACGGATCTCATCCACCGTCTCTGAATCAGCCATAAAGCTTTCATTTGACCTAGAATTTGCCTCAAAAGACATTATGTTCCTAGCAGTTGTATATAAACTACTCATTCGCTTAAACAATAATTCTTTTTTCCGCTCTAATAAAGCCAATGAGGCTTCCTGACTTGCTTGAGACATATTTACAAATTATAACTTATGCCACAATTGAATAACTTACACTTATGCCTTAGAATCGCTACGACTGAATTATTAGTTTATACAATCACATAAGAACGCACTCCTAACACCTACAATGTCCTATGGCTAGCGTCCCTTGACATTCACTGAAACGCTGAAAGCTTATCAGGGCATGTAGGCCTATGGTAAGGCTGTATGAATGTATTACTACCGTATTACAACAAAATGCAACAAGGTTGCAAGTGTGTAATAATGCCAATAATATAGGGACCTAACACCGCAACAGAAACAGTAATTTATTTATATTACTTCAAAAAAGTTCACAGCTAGGTTTATTTGTGTAAAATAATTAAATAAACACAGTTTACAAATAAATGGACGCAGAGTTTACCAATTTTCTTACGTAAAATCTTCCGACAAGTGATTAGGTATGTGTATGAATGATAAATTACCAATTGTATTACGTAAATCTACAAACAAACGATTATGTTTTATGAAAGAGAATTGACCAAAGGTACGTCAATTCTATGATTCACCAATTAGGTATGTTTTGACAGAATAATTTGACGAGCAATTTACGCAAAAAATCCCATCAAAATCACTGGATTATCCAGACTCGATAAGGACCAAAATATGGAAAGGCGTGTAAATAGCCACTACCACGGAGTGCTTGCGCACAAGAAAAAATATGTTATTGACAACCAAGATGTAAACATGGCTGGCTCATCGCTGTTATTTGAAAATTCAGGGAAAATTAGATTGTTCAACCACAAGTGCGAACGTAAATTGCCCACTGACCTGATCACAACCAATTGTGCAAGCGCTTCAGAGTCCTGATAGACGAATCGGATTATTGCAGACGATATCTTCAGATTCTCTTGATATTCCTTTTGTACACAAAATTTTGCCGGCCGGCATAAAAACAAATCTAGTTTCATCCACTGAAAGTCGCCACTGATTTTACAGAGGAAATACATAGAAATGTCACTCCACTAATTCCACTGACAATTAATGTTTCATTTTGCTTTGATTTCACTGTATTCATATATATTTTTGATAATTCGAGATCCCAAATATGCTTTCAAGATCAAGGCGAAAAAACGAAGAGGCCGTGACGTTAGCCCCATATCCGAAGTTCTGATTAGCTCTTAGAGCAGATAAAAAAAACACATTCACTAAAGACTGCCCCAATCAGCAGGCGAGCCAACTGCAGTGAAGTTCCTCATTTGTCCGTAAAATCAAAGAAATATCATCTCTGTGAAGACTGCATACGCCATCTCTGGGTCTCGTTGGCGCAACAGAATCGGGCGCGCACATTTGAACAACTTCAACTCCTTAGAATTCTCAAATAATTGATAAAGATTAATGAAGCCATTTGATTAATGAGGTTAATGAAACCAGTAATTTAGATTGGGTGTCTTGCGTAAATTGCTCTTTATGTTAGATGCTTCACCAGGCTGCTTATCCATAAAGAAAACGGTGACCTGGATCGATCAATCTTATCCTGGTCTCCCGACGGTAATACTCGGAAGTACTAAGGTACTTCCGAGTATAACCGTCGGGGAGGCCTCTACACCAGCCACCCAGCGCACGTCCCAAGCGCGCAAAGAGCTCCCGCAGCACATCAAGCGGGAGATGCAGAGGAAGAGGAATCTGCGCCGCGAGTGGGCCCGCTCTCGATGCCCTAGAATAAAGACGCAGCTAAACAAGGTGACCGCGGAGGTCTCGGAAGCCGTAATGGCTTGGCGCGGGGTGACCTGGGACGCCACTATCGACCGGGCCACCGAGCGCGATACCAACCTTTACGCGCTGAACCGGGCCCTCACGCCCCCCCCCCCCCCGACTTATCCACTGCTGGACCGTGATGGGGTCCGGCTCTTCGCTCCCTCCGACCGTGCCAAGATCCTCGCGGCGCACATGGAGGTTTACGCCGCATCCAATCCCAGCAGATGCACCCGAAGAAGTCCACGCGCACCATACACTGGTCGACGAAGCAGTCGGAGAGTTCCCGTCGCGCCCAGCTCCGCCTCTCGCGGGGGACATGTTCATATCCCCCGCCGAAGTCCGGAAGGCCATTCTTCGCCTGCCGGGGCGGAAGCGCCGGCGCCGGGCTGCGACGGAATACCCAACATGGCGCTTCGTCACTTGCCGAGACGGGGAGTGGCCGTTTTAGCCCGCTTGTACAATGGCATCCTTCGTACCACCCACTTCCCGAGCCTTTGGAAGACTGGAAGGGTGATAGTGCTCCCCAAGCCGGGCAAGGACCGGCGCCTGCCTGCGAGCTACAGGCCTATCACCCTCCTGCCGACGATTGACAAACTTTTTGAGCGCCTGTTCCTGGCCAGACTGGCGCCGAGCATCGAGCCCCGCCCTGAGCAGTTTGGGTTCAGAGGTCAACACAGTACGACTCTTCAGCTGGTGCGTGTGCTGCACCACTGCGCAGACCAGCTCAACGCCAGGCACAGCACCACCGTGGTCTTCCTTGATGTGGAGAAGGCATTTGACCGCGTGTGGCACCCTGGCCTCGTCTATAAACTACTCCAGACCAGCACACCACCAGCCCTCACAAGAATAGTGGCATCGTTCCTCGAAGAGCGAAAGTTCTTTGTGGCGGTGGAAAACGCCGACTCCGACCTCCGGGCGATCACCGCCGGGGTTCCTCAAGGAAGCTGCCTCTCGCCCGCTTTGTATGCTCTCTACATCAACGACATCCCAACTCTGGAGGGGCACCTCATCCCCGGGGAAAGGGACTTGTCGTTGGCGCTCTTCGCGGACGATAGTGCTTATCTCTCCTCGTCAAGAAGTGCCACAATAGCAGCGGGGCGCATGCAGCGCCTTCTGGACATTCTACCACCGTGGCTGGACATCCGGTCCCGGCTCACTTACGCGGCCCCGGCGTGGTACGCGCTGCTGACCGCGACCAACCGGCGAAGCCACCCAAAACGCTTTACCCTGCGGATGTGCACGGGAGCGGGGCGATACATCCGAAATGACGTGATAGCCCGTGACGTGCAGACCGAGAGCGTCGAGGAATTCGTGGTGCGGTCGGCGCGTCAACTATTTGTCAGCGCCGCGAACTGCCACCACGCCCACCTTAACGCTCTCGCCGCCCTGCACGCGCGCCCCCCAGATCACCATGGACCATGGAGGCCCCTACCTAGAGAGCTCCTGGGCGCTCCGGACTCTGCGTAGCGCGGAGGATTTGCGCCCAATGGTAACAAAAAGAAGTCCAACGCAGTTAATGCGTACAGCCACATAATGGTTAAACCCGGACACAGCCGCCCCTGAGAGTAGAAACCAGGGCAAGAAGAATTTTCGAGGCCCTTACCTGCCCCAAAAAGGGGAACAGAAGAAATTCATCGGATCGGACCGTCAGGGAGAGTGCGAGCGTGACCGCCGGACCGCGACGTCGTGTTTTGTGCGCTGTGCGTCGTGCGTTTAGTGGTGCCCCCCCGCCTCCGTCCGTTCGTTGCGCGTCGCGTGTGTTGTGTGAGTGCAGTGCAGTGCGTGTGTTAGCGAACGGAACCTCCGTAGACGCCACTTGGCCGTCTCCGTCCACCGGTGTAGTGCGCGATCCCCACATCAACCCCGGGTTCTTGTGGGTGAGTCCCCCCCTGCCTTTGCAAGTGCAAGTGTTAGTGCTCACCGAGATAAAGCAGGCCGGTCGCTGGGTTACCTAAGTTGGGCCTTCCTTCGGGATCTCACCCGACTGGGTCTCTCGCCCAGCCTGCCCAATCGGTGGGTACCCTTGGAACTTGATAGTCCCGCGCTAGTTTCCGCGGGACTCTTAAAATAATAGCGAAGCTGTCCGTCCTGCACTAGTTTTTGCAGGACGTTAAAATAAAGTGAAGCCGATCGTCCTGCGCTAGTCTCCGCAGGACGTTAAACTAAAATGTCGGAGGGAGGCGAGCCCCCCCCCCCCCGACCGCCGATCCGCCGTGTTGACCTACTGGACAGGGTGATGACGCGCCGGGACCTTCTCTTCCCGGAGAGGTCCGTGGTGCTAGCTCCCGGCGCGTTAAGGAATCGCCGATCGCGATCGGCAGAAAATTCTGCCCCCCTTCCATGACTCCCCCCCATGGTCTCGGCGGCCGCGGAACTGAGTTTCCGCCCCGCTCCGAAACCGATCGCGCAGGGGGAACAAGGGTTGCAACGCCCCGTCACCGTGACTCCTCGTCGGAAGAGGACTTGCAGCATGACGAGAAGAGGCCGCGGTACATCTCGGCACCTCAGACGTGCACGCCCAAGTCGTCGACGTCGTCTAGACGATCTCCCACCCACGAGCCAGCGCTCCTCCGCCTGCCGCAGCCCCTCTCTCCGTCGCCGCCCCGTTCGGGAGCCCGCGAATCGCTGGCCGGTCCATCCAGGTCCTGCGTACCGCGGGCCGCGCGGAGCGTGTCAAGCTCCAGCTACGGGGACGCGGGTGATGATGAAGACGAGTCCGCCGCAGACGACGACGAGTCAGAGTCGACGTCCTATAACAAAATAGAGTCGCTGGTGAAACCCAGCGATAGGACTGGCCGCAACGCCTTTGCGAGCGCACGTCTGTTCTAACGGTAACGCTCCCGCGCACGGACCCGGTCGCGTCTTACGATCTCGGCGGCGTTTTCTGCGAAAACGTACGCCGAGTTCGGCCTCTCAGCCTTAATGTGTTAGAGTGAGGGGATCGCCTTCCACAAGATTTACCGGTCGACGGGACAGTAGCCCGCGCCGCGAACGGTCGAACCCGGTCCCACTACAAGGGAAGCCCCGGGCTAGACATCGCGGTGCCTGGCGAAACGCTCCGCCGACCCTTGGTCACGCGAAAGGCGGTTGCCCTCGGGGTGTGTAAAGCCCCTTGTTCCCCCCCCCGCGAAGTGAAATTGACACTAAGTGCCTGTGTTCGGAATTCAGTGCTTGCCAGCTTGCGTATATTGTGTATGCAAGCGCCAAGGATGTCGGACCCAGGCACGCCCACCCCCACCGGCGAAGGTTCTGCCCGTAGTGGCAGGTCGCCGAGGAAGACACCCATCCAGTCCGACTCGTCGGACGCGGAACTCCCCTCCAGGTCGTCGCGTAAGCTGACGCACACCACCCGCAAGACATCCCTTGCATCCGAGTCTTCGGATGCGGAGCCCCAGTCGAGCCGAGCATCGAGCACGGACCTGACCGATCCCACTCGCGCCCCTGCTCCTTGCTGGCGGGGCAGCAAGTGGTGGCGAGATTCATTGAGCGCAAGCTCAATGAGAAGAAAAAGACCGTGCGTACAACATCGGAGCCATCCACCCCGTCGGACAGGATGCCCCCCCCCCCCACTGGCTCCCTCTGCTAAGAAGGCTATTCCGAAGTCCAAGCCTCTGTCACCTAGATCGCAGCTCGATCAGAGCTACGTCATCTTGCAGCGCCTAATAGAAGCGAGATGCCTACCAAATAAGTACCTCGGGCTCCTTAAATCGGCCATTGAGAGTGACGAAAAAAGAATGTCCCCATCAGCGTCGACGCCGGAGGAGGCTGCCTTGCTGGATGTCTTCATGGAGATGCCGATTCCTCCCGCAGGGACTCGTAGGAAACGAGACAGTGACGAGGGTGAGTTCTATGAAGTCATTAATAAGAGACCCTGTGCAAATCCACCCCCCTTCCCCCCATCATCGGCGCTTGTACAGCGCGAGCATTCTATGCCCCCGAGCGCTCAGACGCCGCCGCCCGTGGCTGTCGCGGGCAAAGTAGTGTCATATGCGGCGGCCGCCACTGCCGTCCCCCCCGCACCAGTCGGCACCATCGCCCGCACTGCGGTCGCGTGTGCAACCACCGCTCGCGCCGTCACTACGGGCGCACCCACCGCTCGCACCAGCACCAACACCACAGGCGCACCTCCCGCCTCGAGAATTACTTCCGCTCCACCAGCGCAGGCTGCGACTCCGCCCGCGTCGGTGCCCGTTCTCCCCCCAAAGAAAAACCGTTACCCCCCACTGGTAGTGGAAGCTTTAGCGAACTGGCCGGTGCATTTCAGGCATCTGAAAGACCTATTGGGGCACGCCCCGAACGCTCGGCCTTTCGGAAAGGGGGTCAGATTTTCCCCCGCGTCCGATACGGAATATAGGGCCGTACAAAGGTATCTATCGGACCTAGAGAAGACCGAGGAGGTAGTGTGGTTCTCGTACTCGCTGCCAGAGGAGCGGAGCCTAAAGGTGGCCATCCGAGGGCTCCCAGCGGACACCCCTACGGAAGAAATTGAGACTGAATTCCGAGAGCTAGGGTACGAGCCGGAATCTGTGCTTCGAAGGGCCGCCCGGGCTGTATATTTTTCGCGATGTTTAAACCGACCCCTAATATAACTCCGGGCATATATAACATCACTGAGCTTTTGTGCATGCCCGGAGTGATAATCGAGAGCTGGAACAGCAAAAGTGGACCAGCCCAATGCCACCGTTGCCAGGCATTCCGCCACAGCAGCCACAATTGTCATCGTCCCATTGCCTGCGTCCGCTGTGGCGGTCACCATTTCGCGGCAGAATGCCCACGGCCAAGGGAGATGCCCCCAACGTGTGCAAACTGTGACGGAGCGCACACAGCCAACAACAAGAGCTGCCCTATCTTTCGTAAGGAGGCCAGAAACAAGACGGCGGGCACCACTGCCTCAACCGCTACCGTCCCTCCCGCTCGTCGTAATCGTTCGCGCTCCGGAGCTGGACGGCCACTCCCTGCGGCCACCGCAGCCCAAGTACACACCCGGCCCCCCCTGGAGGTAGCGGGCGGATCGCTGATGGCCCCGGCGAACCCCCCCACGGTGAGATCGGCCCCCACAACCAAGTCGAAGACGAAAAAGCTTAAGAAAAAGAAGAACCGGGAGCGGGGTTATGAAACGGAAAACCAAAACCAGGACACGGATGCGCCCCCGACCGTGAAACGAGGCCCCCTCGGAAAGACTTGCCGGCAGCAGTCCCCGCCTGGACTCCTGCCCCCCCTCGGGTGCAGCGCCGCCTGCCCCCAAGGCGCAGACCCAACACAAGGGGAGAACCCCCCAACCGCCCCTACCCCCCGCCCAGGCGCCCTACGACAGAGCGCGCCTGGATCTCCTGGACACGGCGATCCAGATACTGCAGGAGGTGCTCCAGGCCCTCCGAACGGGGACGGACCCGATCCCGATCGTGCTGAGCGGGATGGGGAAGCTGTTCCAGGTGGGGAGCTAAGGATGCTCTACTGGAATGCCCAGGGCCTCATGAGCAAGAATAAGGGGAGCAAAGTTCTGCTCCTGAGGCCCCTTATGAAAGAACAAAACATTGACATAGCCCTTTTAAACGAGACCCTACTGAAACCTACGGACAAGCCTAAATTCCCGGGCTATCACTGCTATCGCCAGGACGAGGTCGGGAGAGATGGGCTTCGCCCTATCCGAGGCCTCATGCTACTTGTGAGAAGGAAGCTGGTACACCAGCCGCTGCCGCCAATCCAACTGAACTCCATGAAGGCTCTGGGGGTGGAGATCTCCGCAAATGGCCACCCCATCCACATATATGCAGTGTACAAACCTCCGACGTCAAACCTAGTGACAGCCGACCTAGCGAGACTCATGCTGGCGGATCCAAAGCAGGCCACTCTGGCGGCAGGAGACTGGAATTGCAAACATCCGGCCTGGAACTCGCATACCTTGGTACCAAGTAGTCGGTGAGTTCTTGTCGCACCCGCCACCGCCCCTAGCGGAAAACGTTTTCATATCCCCCGCCGAAGTCCGCAAGGCCATTCCTTCGCCTTCCGGGACGGAAGGCACCGGGCTGCGACGGAATATCGCGTGGAAGTCGCACGTCCGGTACCTTGGCGTCGAGATAGACAGGCCATTGAGGATGACCCGCAGGTGGACCGCGCGATCACTCAGTCGCGCGCCGCCAGGGCTCTGCTCCGACCTGTCCTCAGTCCCATCTGTCGATGAGAACCAAAGTGCGCATCTACAAGATGTACATCCGGTCCTGGCTCACTTATGCTGCCCCGGCGTGGTACGCGCTGCTGTCGGCGTCCAACCGGCGTCGACTACAAGCCACACAGAATGTAACCTTGCGGATGTGCACGGGAGCGGGACGCTACGTGCGCAACGACGTGATAGCCCGCGACGTGAAGGTCGAGAGCGTGGAGGACTTCGTGGCCATGTCGGCGCGTTGAATGTTGAACGCCCTCGCCCCCCTGCAAGCACGCCCACAGGACTACCACGGACCGTGGAGGCCCCTACCCCGAGAGCTCCTGGGCGATCCGGACTCTGCGTAGCGCGGAGGATTTGCGCCCGATACTATCAAAAGAAGTCCAGTGCAGTTAATGCGTAGTGGCTAAACCCAGAGACCCGGGGGCAGCCACCCCTGAGAGTAGAAGCCAGGGCAAGAAGAGTTTTTCGAGGCCCTTACCTGGCCCCCCCTTCCAAGGGGGAAACCAGAGGAAATTTATTGTTGAGAAAGCGATATGTGTGTGTACGTGCGAATGAGACAAAGAAACAAGCTATCCTGCAAGAGGAAAGAAGAGAGAAGAAGTCAGCAAGAAAGAAGTAGTTTGAGGTGGCGCTGCATATCTCGCTCTAACGATCGTCTCCGAGGTCGCAACTTATGGTCAGGCAGCCTCGCACCGCATCATCTAAAAGGAATCGTTGTTTCTCTGTCGAGGGACCCCCACTACCCCTTCACATACGTGGATAGGCTGTTGCCCACGGCTCGGGATCTTACAAATCCCCTTGAGGTCATCTACCTCGCGTCTTCCACATCCAGCTCCGGACGGCGGTGCAGAACCTGAAACCAGGCGGGCGCAACAACATCTACGCCTCGAGCGACCGCGGTACCTTGAGGACCAGCACCGTACCGCACTACCGCTCGGCGACACCCCGCCACCCCGCAACAAGTGTTCTATATAATTTGAAAAAGGTACTTATCGCTAGCAGCCTCTTATACTTTTAGCCCATGATCTCTAGTCATAAACGCATCAACTACTCTACTTGATGCATTTATGCTTTGTAAATCAATATAATGTAATTTTGTGTCCTAAGCTTTTATCCCAATCCTTCAATAATACATATGATAAGTGCATCAAATACTTACTTCACATAATGCGCTTATGTTATGGAAAATTTGATGAGATAATACAAATAATGCCAACTGTGCACGACCGCCATAAAAGAGTTTAGTTATTCAAGTGCCTAAGTGATAAGGTAAAACCGATACCAGGGATAGGTAAGAACGTGACAGCGAACATTAATAGGCAAGAAAAATCCATGTTCTTAGCACCCTGTCTGCCACAACATGTTTATAAAATTATAAAATCTCTGAAAAATACTAACAGCTCAGGATTTGATGGTGTTAATACTAAAATAATTAAAGCAGTTAATGAAGCTATAAGCCCTAATCTTAGTTATTTAATAAATCTTAGTATAGAAACAGGGCAATACCCAGATGATCTAAAAATAACGATAGTCAAACCAGTTTTTAAAAAAGATAACAGAGAACTGATGGAGTTTTATAGACCCATTGCTCTCATTTCCATATTTTCAAAAATATTTGAAAAATATTACTACGCCGAAATAAACAAATACCTTGAAAAAAACAATATTCTGTGTGAAGAGCAAAAAGGTTTTCGAGAAAAGAAAACAATAAACATGGCTATCTATGACTTCTTTTATAATGTAATTTCTAAAGTTGACAAGAAAACCCCAATCTGTAGTATATTTTGTGACATGACACAGGCTTTTGACTATGTGGATCATAATATCCTACTAGTAAAACTTGAAAGTTATGGAATTAGAGGAAACGTGTTAGACTTACTTAAATCCTATCTTAGTGACAGAAAGCAAATCACAGAGATATCGAGAATAGAGACTAAAACCAAACTTGAAGTTATACACAAATCAAAAATACGATATGCTAAATACGGCGTACCACAAGGCAGTGTGCTGGGTCCGCTGCTATTTATTATATATATTAATGATCTGCCAAGAGCAACAACTAATCCCATGACATTATTTGCTGATGATAGTACAATAACAATTTCTTGCAATGACATTAATTCTTATGAAACCGACGTAAATAAATCAATTGAATCAGTTATAAAATGGCTTGATAATAATAATTTAAAAATCAATTTAAGTAAGACTATGATTATGCATTTTGACCAAAGATCCCTAAACCCATCTGACATGAATATAAAATTTAATAATAATATAATTAATCAAGTGGATTCTATACGATTTTTAGGACTAATCATTGACAAAAAACTCAATTGGAAAACACACTTGGAAGGTCTAAGTAAGCGTGTTAGTAGTCTAGCATTTGCCCTGCATAAACTGTCATCAACAGTTAATGCAAATACCTTATTGACTGCATATTACGGTATGGTAGAGCCTGTATTACGATATGGATTAATATTTTGGGGCAACTCTACCAATAAAGACATTATTTTTAGACTGCAAAAAAGATGTATAAGAGCCATGTATAAAATAAAAACCACTGATAGCTGTAGACCATTATTTTCAAAGCACAAAATTCTGACACTTCCGTCCCTCTACATATTAGAAGTAGCTCTATTTGTAAAAAACAATCCCCATCTGTTCCCCCGGCTATCTGATTTTGCGAGTCGAAACAGGCGGGATAATACTAGGTTAAGAACACAACCTGTAAAAACAGCTCTAATGCAGAAAAGTATTGTTTGTGTTGCTACCAAAATCTATAATAAGTTACCTAGACTATATAGAGACATGAATTTACAAATGTTTAAATTAAAACTTAAAAAAATGTTAACTACAAAGTGTTATTATAGTCTTGACGAATTTTTAAATGATAAATAATAATTAGTTGTTAAATTTTTGCATGTTTAGATTATACGCATGCCATCTCTCTACCTAATTTGCATACCGTAACCGGTCAAGCATGTTGTTTCACTGTTATATTCTTATCATCTTTTTACACATGTTTTCTGCAAATCTTTGAATCTTTGAATCTAGTGACCATTAAGGTCTAGCTTATAAAAATGGAATATTATTAAGTTTATAAGTTTGAATAAGTTAATAAAGGTAGAAATGGTATGTAACTATAAGTTAAGGAAATGTAAAAGTAGACTCACAATTTTACTGAATAAAAGTTTGTACTTGTCTCGGATAGCGCTAGGGGCGGGACTTCGCCGCATATAAGTATTCGCCAGACCGGGCGAAAAAAGTTCAGTTATTGTTTTACCTCCGCGCGCATACTTATATGCGGTACCTCTCGGCCCTACGCGAATCGACCTCTCCTAGTAACCTGGCGTTTTCATTGAAGAAACCCAAGCTAGGAACCTAGGGAAGAAAGAAGCATACAGTCCACAAAAAATAGGAAGGGAAGGCCATCCGCCACATTGGTCCTCCGCAAGCCGGATCTCTGAACCAGGAAGTGAAGATTCCTGAGTCAAGCCAAGAACACCTGGAGCCAGCTGAACAGAACAGGATCCAAAGAAAAACGTAAAATGCCGGTTACTAGGAGTAGACAGGGCGAGGTAAAAAGCGCGAACGAATCCTCAACGGAGGGAACTGGCTCAGACCAGACCGCGACAACGTCGGGTACCGGTACCACGACGGACACCGCTACGGACGCCACAGAAGTCTCAAGAAAGAAGACTTCCCGAGTCCCGTCCAGGAAGTCTGATGCTGCCAAGAAGAGGAACGTGCTGGCAGCACGGGAGAAGCTAGCTACGCTGCGTGTCGCCGAGGCCGAAGCGTTTGTGGTGGCAGCCAAGGCAGCTTCACAACGGCACTGTCGCAGATAGCGACAAGAAGGGATCCACCGAAGTACTTGCTTGAGTTTCCGATGTTCAACGGACAGGCCAGTGGTTGGCTGGCTTTCAGAGCCGCCTTCAGAGACAGTGAATCGTCATTTTCGAAGCCAGAAAACGTTCGACTCGGAAAGAGTCTGAAGGGTGCTGCGTACGATGGCGTCGGCAGCCTCCTGGTCAGCCAGCCCGAACCCAGAGCCATCATTGAGGCTCTTGAGCGGCGGTTCGGGCGGCCAGAAGCGCTAGTGTTGGCCGAGATGGAGAAGTTACGGCACCTACCCAGAGTAAGTGATAGTGCACGAGAACTGTGCATTTTTGCGGGACGAGTGGCCAACGCCGTTGCCACGGTAGAGTCTCTAGGAAGAGAGGCGTACCTACCTACACAGCCCAGAGATGGTCAGGAGTGTATTGGAAAAACTCGCACCCATACTGCGCAGCAAGTGGTACGACTACGCGTCCATGAAAAAAGAAGATTTAGCGGAAATGAAAAAGATAGCCCCATTCCTGAACGAGGAGGCGGACAAGTGAACACGCCTACGCACTACCAGAAGTGATCGTTGAAGAGGGACAACGATTAAAGAAGAGAGGAATCGAGAAGTCCTACGCCACGGTCGCCTCCAAACCAGATGACAAATGTCCACAATGCAAGAATATGCATAAACTCGCCGATTGTTACGACTTTGCCAAGACGGACGTATCTACCAGATGGGAAATTTCCAAGAAGCATCGCATCTGTTTCCTGTGGCTTTGTGAGACTCATCGTCGCTACAAATGCCAGGCAAAACCATGTGCCAAAGACGGCTGCGGGAAGAGTCATCATAAGTTACTACACAGTGACCCACCAGTGACACAGACGGAACCTACTGAGAGGCGCCAGACCGAAGTCGACGCATGCGCCACGGAACCCAAAGAGCCCCACCGCAGCAGTTCTCGCCACGCCTATTTGAAAATAGCACCGATAGAGCTCATCGGACCAAAGGCAAGAATAAGTACCTACGCCCTACTGGATGATGGCAGTACTTGCACCTTTGTAGAATAATCGATAACGGAACTTCTAGGCGTGGACGGGCCGACAGATACGCTGTGGATACGCGACGCAAATGGTGGAGAAGTCCGACACGATAACAGTAAGCTAGTAAACATACGCATAAAAGGCAGGAACGAGACGAGTGAACATATTCTACGTGACGCACAAACCATAAAGAAGATGGACTTCACGTCACAAGCGATCTCCAGAAGAGAGCTAGAAGACTGTTCACACCTGTACGCAATCGAAGAGAACCTCGTATACAACCGGGCTCAACCAAAAGTAGTTATTACATTATAGGCGACCGTTCGTCATGGTACTCTAGAAGGGATGCCTGTGTCCAGCAGAGGACTTCTACAGGCTGATTATGGTGATGATGAATATCTGCATACCCATTTGGGAAACAGGGATGACATAATATGAAGTGTGTAAATTACTTGTAAAGATATTGAACTTAAACAGAATTAACTAAAAAGTAAACTGTTTCAAAGCTGTATTCGTTCCCCTAAAGAAAATTGAATAACATTGATTATACTTGGAAAAACTTACAATCAAAACTCTTTCTACGATTTACTTACACGTTTCTATTGTTATGGCTGAGAAAATGAATTACTACCTGCTTAACTTCTTATCAATAAAAATTTACAATCCACTTATATAATTATTATGAAAACCACGTAAATATTGCTGCTACGAACGCGAGTTCAGATACACCGCCACACACGGTAGCACCGTGACAGGCAGGCGAAACACAATAATGATCCCGTCTGATACCCTACCTCACCTCCGTATTGGCCATGTTCAGTACCGCGTTGCCTATCATAAATGTACTAACTTGTACATGTAATGCAATCTAATTTGTATGACAATATAAAATGTATGATATGTTTTCCAAATAATAAGTGCATTATCTTGCCTATAGCTTAAGTTAATAACTTGATAGTACTAATCTAAGCACGCTGCCAATAAAAACCATAGGGATTGCTAGAATTAAGCGCACTAACTCAAATATAGTGCATTTATGACTAGCAAACCATTAAATACTAGAAAAAAAGTTTGCACTAACTATAGATAGTGCGTTTTTAATAAGTAAATCTTTAATCGCAGTCTTAGTTAATGCGTTTTCGAAAACTGTAAAACTGTGTATATGAAGAAATCATGAAATGTCAATTTGAGACAGTTGCAGATCTCGTTTTCCTGATATCAGATAATGCATTAACTCAATTTCGCCAAAAACCTTAGTTGATGCGTTTATCGTAAGCGCGGCATAGATGCCCGCGAGTCAGGACGGAACTAAATGCTCTGGTGGAGCGTTTGAAAGCCGCCCTCGATGACCACGCTGCTGAAGGATGGGAAGGCCACATCAGCTCCATAACCGATGACATCCCTTCTGTTCATCGGTTATGCCGGCAGCTAACCAGCACGCCCAAGCCTTTCCAACCGCTGATTGGTAGCGACGGTGCGCTTAAGTTTGTAGCCGCGGACAGGGCAGAAATCCTGGCGGAACACTTAGAAAAGTAGTTCACCCCCAACCCCACGAGCGACCAGGATCACGTGGAAATGGTGGAAAGGGCGCTGGCGGATTACTTCAGCAACCCTCCACTGCCTGATGAAGACGCCATATTTATAAGCCCCGGACGAGTGAAGAGGACCATTCAACGGCTCCCGAGGAAGAAGGCGCCTGGACTGGACGCCATATCGAACGAAGCCCTCAAGAATTTGCCGCCGAAGTCTGTCGTCGCCCTGACGAGGGTCTGCAACGGCATACTCCGCTCTGGCAATTTCCCGGCCTGTTGGAAAACAGGCAAGGTGGTGATGATCCCTAAGCCCGGAAAAGATGCCAGAAAGCCCGAAAGCTTCAGGCCAATAGCGCTGCTGAACACAACAAAGTCACAGTATATGGTCTTGGGTACCAAGTCCCAAATTGTCAAGCTTAACGGTGACCCTGATGTAATGATCCAAGACTCTAAAGTGTTTAGGGTGGAGGAAGCAAGGAATCTTGGAATCATCATCGACAGCCATCTTAGATTTGAGAATCATGTTATTAATTTAGTAAAAACTTGTTTTTATCGTCTTAAGGTACTGTACAAAATTAGAAATCAATTATCTGAGGCATCCCGTATCATCCTTTGCGAATCGCTGATTGTCTCAAAATTAAATTATGGGGACAATGTTTTTGGTCCTTGGTTACTTGAAAGGACGCAACGAACTGTACAACGAGTGCAGAATGCTTGTTGTCGCTTCTGCTTCAATATTCCGCCTCGTAGTCACATAACACCGTTCTTAAACAATATGTCCTTGTTAAACATGGAGTCACGTCGGCTTCTGCACCTGGGAGGATTGGTCTTTGATGTCATAAAGTTTAGAAAGCCTGAGTATCTGCACTCAAAACTTAATTTCGTTTGTGATAATTGGTCGTTGCGCTCTATCAGATCTGCACTGCTTTATCACAATCACAAGACTGCAGCCTTCAGAGGAAGTTTTAGATATTCGGCAACGAAGTGCTGGAACAATATTCCTCCCCCGATCCGTAATGTAAAAACAAAGTACTCCTTTAAAATACATTTTAAAAAGTTTTTGTTACAGAAACAAATTGAAGGTATTCCTATGCACTTCGTTTGCCGAAAATAAAATAAAACTACCATCTGTTCATAGACTACTAAGAGATACTACGTATCATCTGTTATCACTTCGCATTTACACGTGTTATCATTACGTCACCTACTAGGAAGGTAGCAAACTCCAATATTATAGGGACTCCATTATTACTACACATACGCAAACATTTAGTAGCTGGGTGCACATTACACATTAAATTGAAACTCGTTCTGCTTGCTCTCAATGGGTTATGGCTGAAAATCAGTGTTTTTGCTTCTTAAGCAAAATATCACGCTGAGCCATAGCCTTTTTGACATACTGCAGCACACACAGACATTTTACTTGGTTTTAGTATGTATAATTGTTTGTTTTTATTAGTAAACTGCATTTTATTGTTAATTTCTACTTGTGCACTCTGTATATTGTTGTAATTTGTATGCGTGTCTGCAGATGCAAATAAAGACCTTATCTATCTATCTATCTAAGAAGAAGACGACTCCACGGTGTACGCCACACTCATGGCTACTACAGACAAAGCCGCCTACCTAACCGTCGAACCTGAAATGTTTATGCAAGTGAAGATAATAGAAAAAGACAGAGACGCGCTCAGATACCTATGGAGAAGTGATCACCGCGATAATACACAGCCAGTTGAATACAGAATGACGTCACTAATATTCGGAGCGAATTCATCACCTGCTACAGCAATATTTGTGAAAATTTGTAACGCAAGTAAATATTTACTTCAAATTTTTCACATGAACAGATGTTCATATGAACAGAAGTACCCAGAAGCAGCCACGGCTATAGTATCCAACCCTTATATGGACGATTACCTTCAGAGTTTCCAGTCCATAGAAGGGGCAATCAAGACGGCGAAAGAAGTCAAAATGATCCACGCCGAGGCCAACTTCAACCTGAGACGGTAGACTTCTAACAGCACACGAGTACTTGAGGCGCTTGAACCAGGGCAGTCACAGACAGCGCGACAGCTAGATCATGGATCGAAAGCCGGAAGAATCCTGGGACTCATGTGGAATCCAACCTCAGATGAACTAGCGTTCAATTTAGATATGGCCCGTCTTCCTTTAGCCCCTGAAGTCCAGAATCGGGGCGGCGACGGGCATAACGGAACGACAAAGATCGGCCGTACTAGACGGCAACACTGTATTCGCTAAATTGTTCATTGATAGAATCCACAGAAACCTACATCACGCCGGAGTCGAGACTACCATCAACACCGACAGCACTTCTGGATCCTGCGCCTTCGCCCGGTGGTCCGTATGTCCATCCACCGGTGCCTGGCCTGCAGGATTCGGAAGACACCAGCCCCGCAGCCGCCGACGGGGAACCATCCATCGACCCGTCTGGCGCATCACAGCCGGCCGTTCTCCTACACGGGTGTCGTCTACTACGGCCCGATCACTGTCACCGTCGGACGTACTGCGCCCAAGCGGTACGTCGCACTTTTCACCTGCCTGACCACCCGGGCAGTCCACTTCGAGCTCGCGTCGGACCTATCTACGAGAGCCGCCGTGATGGCCTTGCGACGAATGATAGCGCGCCGCGGCTGTCCCACCGAGATATGGTCCGACAATGGTATCAACCTCCGGGGAGCAGACGCGTCCAGCAGAGGGATATCCTGGCGCTTCATCCCACCCGGTGCGCCCTTCTTCATGGGCGGCGCCTGGGAACGTCTGGTGCGCAGCGTGAAGACGGCGCTCGCCACCACGCTACACGAGCGCCATCCCCAAGAGGAAGTACTGCAAACGCTACTCGCAGAGGTAGAATTCACCGTCAACAGCCGCCCACTGACCCATGTCTTAGTGGACCCAGACGACTTTGAAGCCCTAACGCCCGAACCACTTCCTGTTGCTGGGACCGGCACTCACCCCACAGCTCGGCCCCTTCACCGATGCCGACCTCATCACAAAGACGCGCTGGCGAGCACATTAGTGCCTCGCCGACGTCTTCTGGGCTCGATGGCTCAGGGAATACCTGCCTGAGCTACAACAGAGCCGTGACCCGTATGGCAAGGGTCCCCCAATCTCTAACGGGGACCTCGTGCTGATCGCCGTCCCGAACCTGCCCCGCAACGTCTGGCCCAGGGGGCTTGTCACCTCCAGATATCCCGGAGGACATGGCATCGGTCGACGTCCTCACCAAAGGGGGTGTCGTATATGTCACTGTCAGATGTCTGATAGTGACTTATGTCATGTCATTTGGTTTTCTCCCGAGTTCAAAAATAAAGATGGATATATGGTAGGGTGCTTTCTTATGAAAATAAAGTGTATCGTTTATCATCGGTGCGTTTTAATTTAATTACCACCAAAATATCAAATATAACATTGGCGACGAGCGAAACGAACTATTCCACGAAGATATTTGATGGATCAAATCCAAATATTAATCCAAGAAGGAAGAAAATCATGGATCCAAACAAAAACTAAAGACGAACTTATTGAAATTGTCAACAAATTAGCTACAGGTACTTCATTTTCAAATATAAATACCATTGATGAAATTAGAGTTTTTTTGCGTAACTACTTGGATAAAAAGATACCTTCCTCAACAATGACTTTGAATTCTTCAAGTTATATTGCTTGCCTGGAGGTATTCACTGGAGAAAATAACTGGAACGCGTATGAACAACAATTGGAATGTTTTATCCTCCTAAATGATATACCAGAAGGAAAAAAGGTGCCGCTATTGATTACAAAACTGAGTACAAATGTGTATGATTTACTGATCACACTATGCATACCAAAATCACCCATGGAGGAAACTTATAAAACAATTTGTGATAAACTTAGAGAACACTATCATCTCGTTAAAAACGCTGCAATTCACCAAGCTGAATTTCGTCAAAGGTCCCAAAAACAAGATGAGACAATTGATCAGTACCTGTTGGATTTAAAAAAAATATCAAAAAATTGTAACTTCAAGAACCTGAATGAAGAAATAAAAGAAAGACTGTTGAATGGTACTTACTGCGATTCAGTGAGATATGAACTTTTGAAACAAGCCGACCAGCCTTTGGAAGTTTTGACAACTATTGGAAAAACAGTGGAGACAGCCTACAACCTAACTTTTAATCATGAGAAACAACAAGAACGAACTCAGATGTTTAAATTACACGGAAGAAGTTTCCCAAGGAGCAATAATAGTGGTTCTAGACAGAGTGCGGGTTCACCGAATAAACAAAACATTGTTTATTTTTGCTGCGGTAAGAATGGACATGTGAAAGCGGAGTGCACCCTAAAAGAAAAGTTTTGTAGTGAATGTGGTGTCATATATTTAGTGTGTAATAAAAATAAGCAAATAAAAATGAAAAATCTGAATGTAATAAAAAATGCTAGTTCAGACAGTGAGGAGAATACAGAAGAAAACAAAGACTTGTTAGAGGACGTTGAAGTTTTTGATATCTATTACTTTGGTGACAAACAGAAAATTCCATCTGCCACCTTGGAGGTGAATGTAAATGGAAAGGTACTAGAGTTTGAAGTTGACACAGGAGCTGATGTGAGTACAATTACATTGTCTGATAAAGAATTATATTTTCCAGATTTAGAACTGAAACAAAAGAATGTTATTTTCACAAATGTTGACCAGTCAACTTCAACCCCTCTAGGAGTAATTGAACATCTAAGTGCGAGTTATAGATCTGTTCAAGTGAGTAATCTTAGATTATTTGTTGTAAAAAATGCACTACCTAAAATAATTGGAAAGGATTGGCTTTTCTTATTACAATTTTGGCCACTCAAGTTCGAACAAAAGGTTTTTGAAATCATAACAGCTAAAGACAAATTAATTAAAGATTTGAAAACCGCATATAAAGAAATTTTTGAACCAAGCATGGATAATTTCATAGGAGAACCAATTCATCTATCAATTGAGCCAGGTGTTAAGCCCATTTTTATGCCCGTGAGAACTGTTCCATATGCTTTGAAAGACAAAGTAAAAAATGAAATTAAGAGGTTAATAGAAAACAAGCGTATTGAACCAGTTGAATACTCGGAATGGGGCAGGGGTGGTGCCAGTTCTAAAACCAGATGGAACAGTTCGTTTGTGTGGTGATTATCGTATCACAATAAATAAGTATATGAAAATTGATCACTATCCATTACCAACAATTGATAATATCATGATGAAATTACAAGGTAACAACTACTTTTGTGAATTAGACTTACGAGTGGCGTATTTACAAGCCCCATTAGATGAAGAGTCTCAAAAATTAGTAACAGTTGTCACTGAAGAGGGTATTTTCAAATATTTATGCCTACCTTTTGGAGTTTACACAGGGCCTGGTTCATTTCAGCGACTAATTACACAAAAGTTAAGTGGTCTGGATATAATTGTGTATATTGATAATATCTACGTATATGGAAAAACATTATCAGAAACAAATGATAAATTAAGACTGGTACTACAAAGATTGAAATAGTCAGGATTAAAACTAAAAATAAATAAATGCAAAATTTTTGAAGACAAACTGGATGTTTTTGGATTGGAAGTAAATAAAACAGGTGTCAAAGTTATTCAGAGTAAAATTGCACCATTGCTGTCATTGCCACGGCCAGAAAACATTGAAACAAAACATGGCATTAATATTAAAGCCATTATATGATTGTCTAAAGAAAAATAAATTTAACTGGACAGCGGAATCTGAAAGTTGAAATAAAAAAGCTTTATCAAATACATCGCCAATGTCACATTTTGATCAAAACTCAATGTATTATATTAACTTGTGATTCTGCCGATACTGGTGTTGCCGCTATCTTATCTGTTAGAGACAGTAATAATGTAATAAAACCTGTAGCATTTTCCAGTAAAAAAATTAAATGATACACAGATGAAATATCCCATTTTGGAAAAAGAAGCATATTCAATAATTTTTGGTGTTATAACAAGTTTTATGAATATTTATATGGAAGAAAATTTATTTTACAGACAGATAATGAAGCATTAACAAAAATATTAGGGCCAAAATATGGCATACCAAAAATGGCAGCAAGGCGGTTGCAGTATTGGTCAATATTCTTGAACGCATTTGATTATGAAGTTCAACACATAAAATCCAAAAATAATCCAGCTGATTATTTATCACGTGTTGTTACAAACTGTAAAGGAAGTGATTTAAAAAACTCTGATATCATTGAAAAAACTTTTGAAATAAATACAGTCAATTACATTTAATTAAATTAATCTAATGCGACTACATTAAATTGGCAAACAATTCAAATTGAAACAAAAAAAGACAAAACCCTATGTGATGTTCTTAGGTTTTGTAGAGATGGATGGCCTGTAAAAAATGATTTAGGTGAAAAATATGAGCCATATTTCTGTAGGAAAAATGAGTTATCAATTGAAAAAAAATGTTTATTGTGGGGTTATAGGATAATAATACTAGATAATGTCAAGGATAAAATTATGAAAGAACTGTACTGAACGGGTATTGTTCCTTTTTCTTAAATATGTATATATTTAAGAAAAAGGAACAATACCCGAGCCATACTACAACAGGAGGCGTAGAAAATAAGTAAGAATAAACAATAGGAAAGCACATCAATAATAGTAGGAAAGCATGGATAAATAGTCGGATGAAATAACAGGAATTACTCGGAAATAAGAGGAAAGCACATTCAAAATTGTAGTAAAGCATACAATAATAGTAGGAAAGCATCGATAAATAGTAGGATGAAATAACAGGAGTTACTCGGAAATGAGAGGAAAGCACATTAAAAATAGTAGGAAAGCATACAATAATAGTAGGAAAGCATACAATAATAGTAGGAAAGCATGGATAAATAGTATGATAAAATAATAGGAATAACTCTGAAATTAGAGGAGAGCACATAAAAGTAGTAGGAAAGCATACAAAAATATGATGACAGTCATATGTAATGTTATGCTCTCTCTCAAAAACTAATGGTCCATTACGATTACCGTCACCGTAAGTCCGGACATACGGTGATACGAACTACTAATGCATGGTGACAGCTCATCATAATATATGGTTAGCAGCAGCAACAGTAGTTTCATCGTACTTTATGGTTATTTCCGTATGCTCCACCGTCACCGTAAGTCCGGACATACGGTGATACGAACTACTAATGCATGGTGACAGCTCATCATAATATATGGTTAGCAGCAGCAACAGTAGTTTCATCGTACTTTATGGTTATTTCCGTATGCTCCCTACTTTACGTGAAATCACCCTATTTTTTGATGAACAGTTTTCTCAGTGTAATGTAGTTCTTTAGTAAGTAGGGGAGAGTGTCGTATATGTCACTGTCAGATGTCTGATAGTGACTTATGTCATGTCATTTGGTTTTCTCCCGAGTTGAAAAATAAAGATGGATATATGGTAGGGTGCTTTCTTATGAAAATAAAGTGTATCGTTTATCATCGGTGCGTATTAATTTAATTACCACCAAAATATCAAATATAACAGGGGGCATCCTACGAAGACCGACAAAGAAGCTGATCCTGCTGCAGTCGAGCCAGTCGTCCTTCACTTCGGGAGTTCCAGCGACCGACGCGTCACTGAACGGCGGGAGGATGTTCCGAACGACCAACATAGCGCTTAATTAAGTTAGATTTTAAGTTAGAAAATAAAATAAAATAATATCGTTAAGCAAACTGAAATAAATAAGGAATAAATATTAGTATGATCGCTCGTTTTATTCCCCAAATAGATATATAGATATAGATAAATAGATAGAATAGTCACCATAGGAAATAAACATTAATATGTTTGTTCGTTTTATTCCCCTAGTAACAATAGTAGATTGTATCATAAGGGAGCAAAATAATATTTTTACGGCGAGGGCGCTGAGGGATTCTGGTAGCGAGGGATTCTTTAGTAGAATCCCGAACGTAGCGAGGGATTCAAAGTACGTCGCCCGAGCCAAAAATATATTTTGCTCCCGAGTGTTACACTCTACTTTTCATCACCCACTATGAGAAAATAAAAGGCACCTCATATTTTATTGAACGAGCGAAGCGAGTTCTCTGAGTCAAGTTGGAAGAATCAGCGTTTGTATGTTTGTCCGATGAAAACTTCCTAACCGTTAATTCGATCTTCATGAAATTTAGTATAGGGGTAGATATAGATAGTATTGGTACAATTTGTAGGTAAGGTTATGAGCTATATCGGTTGGGGTAAAAAAAAAAAAAGTGAGACAGTCAGATCAAGTGGGATGTCTAATGAAAGCGCTTTAGTTGGACATTTCAAAACTGTTTTTAATAAGTATTTAGACAATATAGTTTTTGAGATATTAGGGAAAAACAAAAACGTAAAAATCGAAAATTCTAGGGTACTTCCAGCAATCCCACAATGCTGAAATTTGGTATGCTGGTAGCTTTTGTGACACAAATACAGGAAAAAGTCTGAAATTTAAGAATTTAGAAACTTGTACTCCATAAATAATATACAATCCATTGTTGACCTCCCATTTCTAGGAATTTTAATGATGTTGGAGTTCTATGTTTCGTCAAAAGGATGTTATCAATTGATTCGTCAGGTACTTGATATACTTACAGGTATGTAGTATTACGCCCGTTGCTTAGTCCTATTTAAAGGTTATTTCGATGATGTGTAGGAAATTACCTCGAGGTGATTTAAAAAAATTATAATAATGGAAAATATGTTATGACTTAGTAGTATCGCGAGGTCTCCGTTCGGGACGAACCACTAGTTTCAAAACAAAACGATGAATTTCTAACAATCCATGAAATTTTATGAAAACGCGTTTTTCATTTGTTTTTTATTCAGCCGGCGCGGGGCGCGACTATGGTCGGTCGTATACCAGCCAGTATTTATTCAAACAATATTTTTGTTCAAACACTAAGATGTTTCAAATTCAAAAAGTGCGCCGCAAATTTCATTGCGGCGCACTTATTTGGGTTCGATATGTTCCAAATTCAAAAAGTGCGCGGCAATAGTAGATTGTATCATATGGGAGCAAAATAATATTTTTACGGCGAGGGCACTTTTTTAAATCCAGAGCGAAGTGAGGGATTGTAGCGAGGGATTCTTTAGTAGAATCCCGAACGTAGCAAGGGATTCAAAGTACGTCGCCCGAGCCAAAAATATATTTTGCGCCCGAGTGTTACACTCTACTTTTCATCACCCACTATGAGAAAATAAAAGGCACCTCATATTTTATTGAACGAGCGAAGCGATTTCTCTGAGTCAAGTTGGAAGAATAGGCGTTTGTATGTATGTATGTTTGTCCGATGAAAACTTCCTAACCGTTAATTCGATCTTCATGCAATTTAGTATAGGGGTAGATATAGATAGTATTGGTACAATTTGTAGGTAAGGTTATGAGCTATATCGGTTGGGGTAAAAAAAAAAAAAGTAAGACAGTGATCAAGTGGGATGTCTAATGAAAGCGCCTTAGTTGGACATTTCAAAACTGTTTTTAATAAGTATTTAGACAATAAAGTTTTTGAGATATTAGGGAAAAACAAAAACGTAAAAATCGAAAATTCTAGGGTACTTTCAGCAATCCCACAATGCTGAAATTTGGTATGCTGGTAGCTTTTGTGACACAAATACAGGAAAAAGTCTGAAATTGAAGAATTTAAAAACTTGTACTCCATAAAACAATATAAAATCCATTGTTGTCCTCCCATTTCTAGGTATTTGAATGATGTTGGAGTTCTATGTTTCGTCAAAAGGATGTTATCAATTGATTCGTCAGGTGCTTGATATACTTACAGGTATGTAGTGTTACGCTCGTTGCTTAGTCCTATTTAAAGGTTATTTCGATGATGTGTAGGAAATTACCTCGAGGTGATTTAAAAAAATAATAATAATGGAAATATGTTATGACTTAGTAGGTACTTAAATAGTCGGGCTGATTATGGTGTCATCGCGAGGTCTCAGTTCGGGACGAACCACTAGTTTCAAAACAAAACGATGAATTTCTAACAATCCGTGAAATTTATGAAAACGCGTTTTTCATTTGTTTTTTTTATTCAGCCGGCGGCGCGGGGCGCGACTTTGGGCGGTCGTATACCAGCCAGTATTTATTCAAACAATATTTTTGTTCAAACACTAAGATGTTCCAAATTCAAAAAGTGCGCCGCAAAGTTCATTGCGGCGCACTTATTTGGGTTCGATATGTTCCAAATTCAAAAAGTGCGCGGCAAAGATAATTGCGGTGCACTTATAGAAGTTTCATACAGAAAAGACCACCTTTGGGTACACTTAAAGGCGAACCAAATCGTCCTTTTCGAATAGTTGGGATGAAAAGGTACTTAGGCAGGTCCTTACCTTACACCTAAACAGATAAACAGGCAAATTAGGCAGGAGTATTTTCTATAGAAAATAGCCATAATCGGCAGAAATATTTTCTATAGACAATAGCCACAAACAGAATAAAAAGTCCTGTAAAATGATAAATAAGTAGGGAAATGGTCACACACAAAACAAACACCTAGAACCCTCTGAAAGTACCTTTTGTTTAAATCTAGGAAAAATCGAATAGGCATTAAGGTGAATAGAAATTGAATGTACATAGGCAATAGCATACATAAATATAACCATATTAATAGTAAAACTGTAAGAAAACAGAAAAATTGTACAAACATTTGTGAATAAATCGCGCTTGTTCAGCGACCCGCTAAGGGAATGACCGACCGCGGTATATATTATATTCGTCAAATTCAGTCAGTCGTGGACTCGTCGTGGACTGGTCGCAACGCCTTGCGAGCAGTCGTGTTTGTACGGTTAGGCGCACGGGCATCGTTTCGTTTTTCGATCTCGGTAGCGTTTTTTGTCGAAAACGCCTACCGAGCTCGGCCTTCTATGTCGATAGAGTGAGGGGAGCGCCAGCCACTAGATCGCTGGACGCCGGGACAGTAGCCCGCGCCGTGAACCGCCGACCCCGGTCTCCCTACAAGGAAAGCCCCGGGTGAAGCATCACGGTGCCTGGTGAATCGCCCTGGCGTTCTTTGGTCGCGCGTTAGGCGTTTGCCCTAGGCCGTCGGTGTAGGCGCGTTCGGTGCAGCGTTCGGATTGCAGTGCAGTGCAGTGTAGTGCGAATGAGTGTAGTGAACCAGTGTTTATAAAACGGCTCCAAAGCCATCTACAGGCGTTCTGTGTCATCCCTAAAAAGATGTCAGAAAAACGCCCCCCGTCGGAGGGTACCGCTCATGGTGGGCGAGACCCTCGTAGGGCTACCAACCAACCCCTGAGGCAAGGGGTATCTGCTATACCTACGCCCATAATAAGCCGAACGCACAGCCTGGACAAGGCAAGTTCGAGCCAGACGTCCCGGCCCGTCATTTCCAAGCGAGACGCTGACATAGACGTGGCCCTGATTTCGGAGACACTGCTGAAGCCCACGGACCGTCTAAAACTTCCAGGATACCTTGTCTATCGGCAGGATGAGTGCTCTGTAGAGAGCGGCAGAGTGTACAGAGGCCTTGCGGTCTGCGTCAAGAGGAGAATTATCCATCAGCCGCTTCCCCCCCTTGAGCTCAAGTCCATGCAGGCACTCGGAATTGAGGTCTCCATCGCAGACCAACCGCTACACATATACGCGGTTTACAAGCCACCGCTCGAAAAGATAGTCTTCACCGAAGTACACAAGATTCTCGGTTCCGGGCCTGTGCCTTCCATGGCAGCTGGAGACTGGAACTGCAAGCACCCTGCATGGAACTCGATGAGAACCAATACTCAAGGGACTCTTCGCTGACGCAGAGGCGAAAGGATACTCGGTTGACGGACCAGAAACTCCGACCCGCTATCCCACGGAGAGCACCGGTACCCCGGATGTCATGGACATCATAGTCCACAGGGGTCTGCACTTCCAGCCCACGCAGGAGGTACTGCTCGACGACCTGGGGTCGGACCATCTGCCTGTGCTGGTGGTCTTGGAGCAGCGACCAGCCCAAGCCCGACTATCGCCGACTCGTAACAAGGTGGACTGGGCCAAGTTCGCAATAGAAGTGGACAAGTTCACCTCACCCCGCACAGCTCAAACTCCGGGGGAGGTAGACTCTCTCGCCAAAGAGTTCACAGAAGGCGTAAGAACAGCTCTCGAGGCAGCCCAACGTCCTCCATCGAACGCTACCAGAAGGCTCCCGCCGCTTCCGCACCAGGTCGCCAAGCTATTGGCTGAAAAGCGGAGAGTGCGTAGATGATGGCAGCAATGCCGTGACCCTGCAGTAAAGACCCGCCTGAACCGCCTCAGCGAGGAGATAAAGGCAGAGATGCAGACGCACCAAACCACGGAATGGGAAAGGAGGCTAGACGAGGCCGCCGACGACTGGAACTCCATCCACCGCCTGTGTCGGCAGCTGAGTAATACTCCTACTCCAGTGCGCCCTCTCCTGCATCGGGATGGAACGCCGCGATACCGCGCCGAAGACCGGGCCGAAATATGCCGAGGCTTTGGAGGAGCAATTTCGGCCCAACGCTGACCGCCTGCCTGAACACACGGCAGAGATTGAGCTGTTCGTCAAGAACGTCAGCAGAAAGCCAGAAGAACCGAACGGCAACAATCAGGCCATTTTCTTCTCCCCGGGTCAAGTTAGGAAGGCCATTCTCCGCTCCAAGCCACGGAAGGCCCCCGGCGCAGACCAAGTATCAAATGCGGTGCTCCGCCATCTCCCGCTCAAGGCGGTGGCGGCAATGGCGCGACTTTTTACCAGCATCCTGCGATGTGGCCACTTCCCCAGGGACTGGAAACTGGGACACGTCATAATGATCCCGAAGGCCGGAAAGAACATCCTCAAGCCCGAGAGCTATAGGCCGATAACCCTGCTGCCCAGCATCTCGAAGGTGTTCGAAAGACTCCTGCTCCAGCGCCTCGTGCCACATATCACCCCTAGGCCCGAGCAATTCGGGTTTAGGGCCGAACACAGCACCACCCTGCAACTCACGAGGGTGCTACATCACCTGGTATTGACCACCAACAGAAGGGAGCAGGCTGTGGCAGTCTTTCTTGACATGGAGAAAGCATTCGACAGAGTCTGGCACGCAGGGCTGCTCTACAAGCTGGCCATGTCATCGGCGCCTATCGAAGTCTTCAGGGTCGTCGAGTCCTTCCTGGAGAACCGGAGTTTCAAAGTATTGGTGGAGGGCCAGCTTTCAGAAGAACACCAAATAGCGGCAGGGGTGCCACAGGGCAGCTGCCTATCGCCGTCCTGCTATTCACTGTACACCAATGACATCCCGGCGGAGGGGGGAATCATGCTGGCACTATATGCCGACGACGCCGCCTACGTATTGTTGCGTGTTTAACTTGCAGCAAGAAGTTTTCGTACGCGTAGTGCCTACGTCCCGGATTGTGACACGGCGGCGAACTTTTCACAACGCTCCTCTCATCCAAAGCAACTGAAAGTTTGCAGGCTGACGCGCCTCAGTCCGGAGTTCATCCTGCAATACACATTTAGTCCATTTTTCTCGTTTAAAGACTTAAATTCCATGGTTCCCGAACAAACAGAAAAACATCAAGGTACGTTTTGTTTACATTTTTTTGCATAACCGCACTTCTTCTTCTTCTTTACTATTATGTCACTGTCATACCGACAATGACATTTGATTAGTGGAATGTTTGACGGCTTGCTCGGACTGACTCGACTTCAAGCTCGCTCAGTCAGGAGTGTCAACTTGTCAAGTGATAGAACGTCAAACTGTTGGTTGTTTTGTTTTGTTTGTCTCGGTGATTGATTGCGCTCATAGAAAGAAAATTGTTTTGGACCTTGCTACAATCGATAGCCGGCACCCCAGGTTTCGAATCTGATGAAATCCTGGTGAGTATTAGATGGTTTAAACATCTGACGCCAACCTTCTCTTCGGCGTACCATCTAATGCTAACAGACCCGATTTGTTTTGTGAAACAGGATGTTGCCGCGGTTTTACGACCATCCATGCGTCGTCGGTCGCTCCAGAGCATTGCAATAGGGATGAGAGATCCTGACAATGAGTGGATGCACCGGAGAAAAAGAAGGCGACAGGTATGTTATCCTGCCGCCACCACAGAAGGATTATCCCCATGTGATTTTCCAACCTTAGAATTACTTTTGACGACCGTCTGCTTTGTCCGCAGGATGTTGCCTTCTTAGTTTAAATATAGAAGTTATTTTGAGAAGCCCTCTTCGTACCCTAATGCCCTACAGAAGGGCCCTTGTGAAGTAAGAAACATCCCGTCTCCGAAGCGACTGTGAGTTACTTCAATTTTCCACCTCAAGTGCAGAACGGACATTATCAGTGCCTAGCTTTTACCTATATCCCACTCAGACTGATCATCTGAGTGGAAAATTTGTATGAATTTAGGCTCACACCTTAAGGTTCAAATTGTAAGGGATCCCGTAGAACCGCTAGGTAGGTGTTCATTAAGGAAACAATAAACGATAGGGAGCTTCTCAACAGTTGTATTAATTTAAAATCCGATCCTAACATCGGTTGGCGCCCTGCTCAGAACGCAGAACCCTAAGTTCTTAGAGACTTCCCGAGTAACAAACCGCAGGAAAAACAACCCACCGCTCCAACGGAACATACCTGTTCCCCGGCTGAGCTGAGCACAAGAATACTCGGGTGAGTGGTTATCCGCAACAGTATCCACCTCCATGGCGGCTAAGTACGCCGCCCTGAAGATGCAGCGCGCTTTGGATCTTCTGCCAGAATGGCTAAGCAAGTGGAGGCTGACGGTAAATGTCGCCAAGACGCAGGCCATCTGCGTAACACGAAAAAGAAAACTCCCGCCCGCGTTGACCCTCCAGGGCCAGAAGATCGACTGGGCCAGAACGGCGAAATACCTCGGTGTGACCATCGATCAGGGGCTGCGTATGGGGCAACACTGCTCGAACGTTGTGAATGCAGCCAGAGTAGCCCGAAATCTCCTAAAACCAGTGCTGAACTCCACACTACCCATGAGAGTGAAGGTCTGAGTGTACAAGACGTACATCCGGCCTCGCATCACCTACGCCGCAGCAGCCTGGTTCGGACTACTCTCGGAGTCCAACAAGAAACGCCTCAGAGCGCAGCAGCACTTATCACTTCGCATGGTTACAGCCGCCCCACGCTACGTGAGAAACACGACGATTGAGAGAGACCTCAAAATAGAGGAGCTAGACGTCTTCATTTCCCGCCTCTCCAAGAATATGTTCGCCCGCACGGAGGAGTCGGGGTACTCGCACCTGAGGGAACTGGCCCCCCTGGCAGATCGGGACCCAAAAGGAAGACCGTACCCTCGAGAATTGGCCGCAGCAGCAGAAGAGGAAGAAGCTTCAACATACCAGCCTCCCCACAGTGGCCACCGAGCGCAGGCAGACCCCCGGGGGTTCCCAAGCGGGGGCCTTCCGGGAGGGCCAGAGTAAAGTGGCCCGTAGAGAAAACGGCCCTAGGGCCAACCCAAAGACACTCCCGTAGTAACGGGAGGCGGATCAGATCACCGCAGTCAGGGGCCTAAAGCCCGACACTGCGTCCCCACGCGCCGGCAAGCCGGCGCGTGAGGCGATATTTCCACAGGCAGTCAGTCGTTCTGGCCGCACCGCGCTTGTGAGCAGTCGTGTATTTGTAACGGTCGTTTCCGCGTACGGACCCGCGTCGCGTCGTACGATCTCGGCGGCGTTTTCTGCGAAAACGTCGGCGCCGAGCTCGGCCTCTCTTATGTGTTAGAGTGAGAGGATCGCCTTCCACAAGATTTACCGGTCGACGGGACAGTAGCCCGCGCCGCGAACGGGCGAACCCGGTCCCCCTACAAGGGAAGCCCCGGGCTAGACATCGCGGTGCCTGGCGAAACGCCCCGCCGACCCTTGGTCGCGCGAAAGGCGGTTGCCCTCGGGGTGTGTTAAAGCCCCTTTGCCCCCCCCCCCCCCTCCCGAAGTGAAATTGACACTCAGTGCCTGTGTTCGGATTTCAGTGTTTGGCTGCTTGCGTATATTGTATATGTAAGCGCCAAGGATGTCGGACCCAGGTACGCCCACCCCCACCGGCGAAGGTTCTGCCCGCAGTGGCAGGTCGCCGCGGAAATCTAAGAAAGAGAAAAACCCGAGATCAACATCCAAGACTTCCAACTCGGAGTCTTCGGACGTGGACCCCCTATCCAGCCGCGAGTCTAGCACGGACCGCGGCCGATCCCTCTCACGCTCCCGGTCCTTGCTGGCGGGCCAGAAGGTAATCGAGCACTTCATCGAGCGGAAGCTGCTTGAGAAGAAGAAGACTTGTACCCCCGTGCGCCTTATCTCGACGCCGACTTCCCCGAAGAAGGGGATGCTCCCCCCACCACCCCCCGCTGTGAAGAACGTCGCTCCGAAGCCCCTCTCGCCTCGGGCAGAGCTGGATCAGAGCTACGTGATGTTGCAGCGCCTGATCGAGGCGAGGTGTCTACCCCCGCGGTATCTGGGCCTGCTAAGATCCGCCCTGGAGAAGGATGAAGAGACACTATCCAGCCCGACCACCCCGACCCCGGAAGAGATAGCCGTGATTGACCAATTCCGGACGATGCCCATCCCGCCCACTGGCGTCCGCAGAAAGCGGATCAGCGAGAGCGAATCGGAAGAGGAAGCGAAGAGAGTTTGTGACTGATGACTGATCTCTCGACAGCAGTGACAGTGAGTACAAAGAAAAATTTGCTGTTACTAATAAGAGCCCCCGTGCAATCCCCCCCTCTGTCCCCCCACTCTCTGCGCTGCCACAGCGCGAGCATACTAGACCCCCGAGTTCGTATACGCCGCAGCCCCCGGCCGCGGCGGGCAAAACTGTGTCTTACGCGTCGGCCGCCACAGCCGCCCGACCGCTCCCGATAGCGCCGTCAGCCGCCCGTAGCCCCGCGCCAACCACGACTAATTCGACACCGGCTACCGCTGCTACCACTGAAAAAAAGAAGAGTAGGTATCCCCCATTAGTGGTAGAGGAGTTTTCGAATTGGTCTACTCATTTCAAGAATCTTAAGGCCCTTTTAGGACACGCCCCTAACGCCCGACCGTTCGGAAAGGGGGTGCGCTTCTCTCCCGAGTCCGACACCGAATACCGGGCAATTCAGAACTACCTGACTACGCTGGAGCGCACAGAGAAGGTTGTGTGGTTCTCCTACTCCCTCCCGGAGGAAAGGAGTCTTAAGGTCGCGGTACGGGGTTTACCAGCTGATACCCCACCTGAGGCCATTGAAGCCGAGCTGAAAGAGCTCGGATACGAGCCGGAGGCGGTCCGGGCCATTAGGGCTTCGAAGGGTCGTCCGGGGTGTATCTTTTTCGTAATCCTTAAGAACACCCCAAATCTTACGCCGGGTATTTATGACATTACAGAGCTCTTATGTATGCCCGGCGTCATCATTGAAGCGGGCAGAGATCTTCGCAGAGAGCCTTGAACAGCAGTTCCAGCCCAATCCTGACAATGACCCCGAACATACTCAAGAGGTGGAAACCTTTGTCAGGACATACCTGCAAGAGGAGCGTCCGGAAGGTGCCCGGACGCAGCAAGATAGACTGTTCTCCTCGCCAGGGCAAGTCCAGAGGGCGATACAGCGGACAAAGCCGAGGAAGGCCCCGGGCGAGGATGGAATAACAAACGCCGTCCTCAGGCATCTTCCCCCCCGAGCAATAGCCTCCATGACCCGCCTATTTAACGAGATTTTACGGAGTGGCCACTTCCCTACCCCGTGGAAAATAGGTCGGGTCATTATGATACCCAAGGCGGGAAAAAATATTCTATTACCAGGAAGCTACCGTCCCATAACGCTCCTCTCCAGCATGTCGAAGGTGTTTGAGAAGATGCTCCTGACACACCTGACCCGCTATATCACCCCACGCCCCGAGCAATTCGGATTCCGGTCGGAGCACAGTACCACTCTCCAACTGTCCAGGGTACTGCACCACCTGACAGTCGCCATGAACAAGAAAGAGCATTCGGTCGCAGTATTTCTAGACATGGAAAAGGCCTTCGACCGGGTCTGGCACTCGGGGCTCATCTATAAACTGGCCACCTCACCAACACCAAGACGGGTGGTGAAGATAATCTCCTCGTTCCTGGAAAACAGAACGTTCCGGGTGTGTGTGGAGGGGGTGACTTCCACGGAACGCCCAATCAAGGCAGGAGTGCCCCAAGGCAGCTGCCTGTCGCCGGTGTGCTACAGCAAGTACTCCTTGCGCTTTACGCTGATGATGCTGCCTTCGTCACCTTCTCGATTAGACTGCACCACGCCGGAACGAAGATGCAGCGAAACCTGGATGAGCTCCCCGCCTGGCTGGCCAAATG
This sequence comes from Epirrita christyi, assembly GCA_951392215.1. Lineage (NCBI taxonomy): Eukaryota > Metazoa > Arthropoda > Insecta > Lepidoptera > Geometridae > Epirrita > Epirrita christyi. The sequence continues at coordinate 4,869,764 of OX595863.1, read as the reverse complement.
GCGGCTGTCTGTTAACGTGGGGAAGACGCAGGCAGTCGCTATCTCAAGGAAGCACAACGCTCCTACAAAACTTACCCTTCAGGGGGAGGAAATAGGCTGGTCCCGCACGGCCAAGTACCTTGGGGTAACGATTGATAGAAGACTCACCATGGCCCCCCACGCCGAGGAAACCAGGAACTCAGCCAGAGCGGCCAGAGCCATATTGAAGCCGGTCCTCAGCGCAAGCCTCCCGTTGCGAGTGGAGATCGCTATCTATAAAACGTACATACGCCCGCGGTTAACGTACGCAGCCCCTGCGTGGTATGCTCTGTTGGCCGAGAGCCACAGGCAGACACTACGCAGCCAACAGAGCCAATGCCTACGCACCATAGTCAGCGCGCCGCGATTCGTGCGAAATGCCACGATCCAACGGGACCTCAAGATCGAGGAACTGGACCGCTTCATAGGCCGCCTGGCAAAGGGAATGTTCGGCCGTGCAGGACACTCCGACTACCAGCACCTCAGGGATTTGGCCCCGGCCCACGTGAGAGCCGCCTCTTCTAAGGCCTACACCCGCGAGCTGATCCCAGACGAGGATCAGGACCCCGGGCATTCTAGAACCTCGGCATACGCTTCGCCCCCTGTACCCTCCACCCCTCAAATCAAATCAAATCAAATATCATTTATTGTGAAACATAGGTAAGGTATTAAGATGTTTTTTTTTATTTTATTTTATTTTTATTTATTTAGGACAACAAACAATTACACTCGCATAGTACTAAATATAGGACTAAAATAACACAGTGATTCTAGGAGAGTAACCAGCCCCGTTGTCCACAAGTTAGGTATGATGATTCTAAGATTTAGGTGAAAATAGATGTTAGGTAAAAATTAAAAACAATGTCCACTATGTTACCAAGATTGGTGTACAATAATATCAATGAAGCTAGGTATGTCTATAAGAATTTAAATGTCAAACAAATTACACATGTCATATACCTAGGTCAGACTTTAAATTAATAAAATATTAAATTACATAAAAATTATACGCACAATACACAAATGTCAAAGCTACCCCAAAAGCCTCCCTCTTGCACAGGGAGGACGCCGGCCCACGGCCGGCGCCCTACTCTTAGTTAGTTGGGACACCTGAGGCTCAGCAGGAGCCGATCCGATGACCCCCCAGTCGTTACTGGAGGAGAAAGAACGCCGCAGCAAAGGGCGAACGCCCGACACTGTCTCCCCCCTCTCTTCTCTGTCGCGTGTTCTCTGGTCGCGCGAGAGGCGTTAGGCCGCCGCGTTCCGTACATGGAGAACACTGGATCGGACTATGTGCAGTGAGAGTGCAAGTGAAAGTGTACGAAGTGAGCAGTGAACAAGGCTATAAAGCCACCCCAAGGCGCGTCCCGGACATCCTAGATGTCCGAATAGCGCCCCCCCCCCCTCGGGGAGCCAAGCTCATGGTGATCATGGCTCCAGAAGGGCAGCCACCGCCCAGCAAGCAGCCCATGCCCTGATGGCCAGCCACAGCCGCGCCGCCAGTCGTGCCGTCAGTCTCGATAAGGCTCGCGCGCGCTCAAACCCCCGCCTGGCCATCACGCCGACGGACGCCGACCTCCTGACTGAGAGACTTCATCAGTGGGTCAACTCGAAGAACAGGAAGGTGAAAGAAAAAGAAAAGAAGAAGGACCGCCCCCAACCCCTACCGCGACCCTCTCGGCAAGCGCGCAGTCGCTACTGTCCGCCGGACGGTACGATATGCTTCAGTCCGACGTGGACGTGGAGGACCGCCTGTCTCCGCCGGCTGTGACACCGGCGCACACCGCAACACAAGCGCAACGTCGCAAGCGCAGTGACAGCGTGGAGGAAGAAGAAGAGGAGCGCAAACGACAGAGGGCCACAGCTAGCCCGGATCATGGAACGGGACCCGCTCGCCCACCACCTCAGGTGTGGGCGGCGACGCCCGCACCGACACCCGCTGCCGGATCCTACGCAGCCGTCACCCGCGCGCCAATGCCGTCAACCTCGACGGCACCGGTGGTGACTGTGAGCGCCGCTTCCGGAGTCCCGCTGACCGCCCCGGCCCATCAGCTGCCGGCTGCCGCTGAGTTAAAAAAGACAAGGTACCCGCCGTTGGTAGTTGAGGTACTCCCCGACTGGGCGACCCATTTCAGGGAGCTCAAGGGCCAGCTAGGGCACGCGGCGGAAAAATGCTCTTGCAAAATGGCGGACGAAGGCACGCCCAGAGACCTTTCTTTAAAAATCTTAGAATCATCACTTTCCCGTCACTGGTAATATTTCAAGTAGCGGTATATGTCTACCAAAACCTGGAATTGTTTCCAAAACAGGCGGATATACACAGCTACAATACACGCGCTGTCGCGGTTGGCAGGCTGGCAGTGACGTCACGGAGGCTGGCTAGGTCGAACACGCTGCCGCATGTGACAGGCCCGGCTATGTACAATGCACTGCCTAAAAAAGTAATAGACGCATCGAGCTTGTCTAATTTTAAACTAAAGCTAAAAAACCGGCATGTCGAAAAGGTGTTCTACAGTTTTGACGAATTCTGTGCACGACCGCCATAAAAGACATTAGTTATTCAAGTGCCTAGTGACCATTAAGGTCTAGCTTATAAAAATGAAATATTTTTAAGTTCATATAAGCTAATAAAAGTAGAAATAATAGGTAGGTATAAGTTAAGGAAATGTAAAAGTAGACTCACAATTTTATTGAATAAAAATTTGTACTTGTCTCGGATAGCGCTAGGGGCAGGACTTTGCCGCATATAAGTATTCGCCAGACCGGGCGAAAAAAGTCAGTTATTGGTTTACCTCCGCGCACATACTTTTATGCGGTACCTCTCCCGGCCCTACGCGATTCGACCTCTCCTAGTTACCTGGCATTTTCATTGAAGAAACCCAAGCTAGGAACCCTAGGGAAGAAAGAAAGCATACAGTCCACAAAAAAGAGGAAGGGAAGGCCATTCGCCACATTGGTCCTCCGCAAGCCGGATCTCTGAACCAAGAAGTGAAGATTCCTGGGTCAAGCCAAGAACACCTGGAGCCAGCTGAACAGAACAGGATCCAAAGAAAAACGTAAAATGCCGGTTTATAGGAGTAGGCAGGGCGAGGTAAAAAGCGCGAACGAATCCTCAACGGAGGGAACTGGCTCAGACCAGACCGCGACCGCGATAACGTCGGGTACCGGTACCACGACGGACACCGCTACGGACGCCACAGAAGTCTCAAGAAAGAAGACTGCCCGAGCCCCGTCCAGGAAGTCTGATGCTGCCAAGAAGAGGAAAGTGCTGGCAGCACGGGAGAAGCTAGCTGCGCTGCGTGTCGCCGAGGCCGAAGCGTTGGTGGTGGCAGCCAAGGCAGCTTCACAACTCGCTGAAGAGAGACTGAAGATCGCAGAAGAGGATTCGTCCGAAGACGAAGAACAAGACGACCTGGCTTCAGTAAGGATCACTAAGTGGCTGCAGGAGCATCCTGAAGAGCAAGCACAACAGAACAAGGATACCCGTGAAGAGGCGCTTCCCAAGGAAGACCATGGAGCGCGGCAGGACCGGATCGAGAACCGACCCGGACGGGCGAAGGAACAGCCCACCGTGCAGAGGTCCGTTGTCGACTTAGCGGAGTTGACGATGGCGCTGTCGCAGATAGCGACAAGAAGGGATCCACCGAGGTACTTGCTTGAGCATCCGATGTTCAACGGACAGGCCAGTGGTTGGCTGGCTTTCAGAGCCGCCTTCAGAGACAGTGAATCGTCATTTTCGAAGCCAGAAAACGTTGCGAGACTCAGAACGAGTCTGAAGGGTGCTGCGTACGATGCCGTCGGCAGTCTCCTGGTCAGCCAGCCCGAGCCCAGAGCCATCATGGAGGCTCTTGAGCGGCGGTTCGGGCGGCCAGAAGCGCTAGTGTTGGCCGAGATGGAGAAGTTACGGCACCTACCCAGAGTAAGTGATAGTGCACGAGAACTGTGCATTTTTGCGGGACGAGTGGCCAACGCCGTTGCCACGGTAGAGTCTCTAGGAAGAGAGGCGTACCTACCTACACAGCCCAGAGATGGTCAGGAGTGTATTGGAAAAACTCACACCCATACTGCGCAGCAAGTGGTACGACTACGCGTCCATGAAAAAAGAAGATTTAGCGGAAATGAAAAGGCAAGCCGCATTCCTGAACGAGGAGGCGGATAAGTGCGGAGCCTACGCACTACCAGAAGTGATCGTTAAAGAGGGACAACGATTCAAGAAGAGAGGAATCGAGAAGTCCTACGCCACGGTCGCCTCCAAACCAGATGACAAATGTCCACACTGCAAGAAGATGCATAAACTCGCCGATTGTTACGACTTTGCTAAGATGGACGTATCTACCAGATGGGAAATTGCCAAGAAGCATCGCATCTGTTTCCTGTGCCTTCGTGAGATTCATCGTCGCTACAAATGCCAGGCGAAACCATGTGCCAAAGACGGCTGCGGGAAGAGTCATCATAAGTTACTACACAGTGACTCACCAGTGACACAGACGGAACCTACTGAGAGGCGCCAGACCGAAGTCGCCGCATGCGCCACAGAACCCGAAGAGCCCCACCGCAGCAGTTCTCGCCGTGCCTATTTGAAAATAGCACCGATAGAGCTCATCGGACCAAAGGCAAGAATAAGTACCTACGCCCTACTGGATGATGGCAGTACTTGCATCTTCGTAGAAGAATCGATAACGGAGCTTCTAGGCGTGGACGAACCGACAGATACGCTGTGGATACGCGACGCAAATGGTGGAGAAGTCCGACACGATAAAAATAAGCTAGTGAACATACGCATAAAAGGCAGGAACGAGACAAGTGAACATATTCTACGTGACGCACAAACCATAAAGTAGATGGACTTCACGTCACAAGCGATCTCCAGAAGGGAGGTAGAAGATTGTTCACACCTGTACGCAATCGAAGAGAACCTCGTATACAACCGGGCTCAACTAAAAGTAGTTATTGGACAAAATAACTGGAATCTCATCGTATAAAGAGGGGTGCGAGAGGGACGGAACGATCAACCCGTCGCCTCACTCACTCACCTAAGCTGGGTGTTACATGGCTGCCGCTACGCTGAAGGGGAGCCAGAAGGTGCTTTCTGTGATGGTGATACAGCGGACTAAGCCGAGGAAGGCCCCTGGTGAGGATGGAATAACAAACGCCGTCCTCAGACACCTTCCCACCAGAGCAATCGCCTCCATGACCCGCCTATTTAACGGGATTTTACGGAGTGGCCACTTCCCCACCCCGTGGAAAATAGGTCGTGTCATTATGATACCCAAGGCAGGGAAAGATATTCTACTTCCGGGAAGTTACCGTCCTATAACTCTCCTTTCCAGCATGTCGAAAGTGTTTGAGAAGATGCTGCTGGCCTACACTACCCCTTTCATCACCCCACGCCCCGAACAATTCGGATTCCGGTCGGAGCACAGCACCACCCTTCAACTGTCCAGGGTACTGCATCACCTGACAGTGGCCCATAATAAGAAGGAGCAATCGATCGCAGTATTCCTGGACATGGAAAAAGCTTTCGACCGGGTCTGGCACTCGGGGCTCATCTACAATCTTGCAAACTCAACGACACCGAGACAGGTGGTGAGGATAATCGCCTCATTCTTAGAAAGCAGAACGTTCCGGGTGTGCGAGGAGGGGGTAGCATCCACGGAACGCCAAATCAAGGCAGGAGTACCTCAAGGCAGTTGCCTGTCGCCGGTGTGCTACAGCAAGTACACCGACGACATCCCAAAGTCGGGGGACGCACTCCTTGCGCTCTACGCGGATGATGCCGCCTTCGTCACCTCATCGATCAACCTGAACCACGCCGCGGTGAAGATGCAGAGGAGCCTGAACGAGCTTCCGTCCTGGCTGTCTAGGTGGCGGCTGTCTGTTAATGTGGAAAACACAGGCAGTCGCCATCACCAGGAAGCACAACGCCCCTACCAAACTGACCCTGCAGGGAGAAGAGATCGACTGGTCCCGCACGGCCAAATACCTAGGAGTCACCCTAGACCGGGGGCTCAGCATGGCTCCGCACGCCGACGCCACTAGAAACTCCGCGAGGGCGGCAAGAGCTTTACTGAAGCCAGTCCTCCAATCCAACCTTCCTATAAATATCAAGATTGCTCTGTATAAGTACGTCCGCCCGCGCGTCTAACATACGCAGCCCCCGCGTCTAACATACGCAGCCCCTGCGTGGTACGCTTTGTTGGCAGAACGCCACAGAACGAAACTGCGCAGCCAACAGAGCCAATGCCTACGTACCATAGTGAGTAGAAATCAGAAGCAAAAGGAAAGTTACGACGTAATCATTCGGCGTTTATGACGAATTTATACAGCATTGACGACATTGATGATATGTGGTTGCTAAACAGTGGAGCTTCAGCTCACATGACCTTTCGGAGAGAGATTTTTTATTAATGTTATGAGTGTCAAACCGATAACGTGCGACTTGGAGATAATACACAACTGTGTGTGAAGGGCATTGGAAATATAAAAATCAAAAAGTTACTCAATAATAAATGGTATGATTCAGAGTTAAAAGATGTTCTCTACATACCCACGCTACAAAGGAACCTAATCGGTGAATACGTCTTAACTGAAAAAGGCTTCGGAGTTAACAAACAAGGTAATAAGGCCTTTATTATTGACAGTACAGGGAAACTGGCAGCATTTGCACAAAAACAATACAACAAATTGTAAAAGCTCATGTTCAAGTCGTCAATGGCTCTAAACGCAAACGCCACAATACAAAACAGTATTTGAAAGAAATTAATAACACACAAAAATTTTGCAAATGGTGTATCAATTACCAATTTTGACGATTTCTTCTGTGAAGCATGCACATACGAAAAACAACACAAGTTACCTTTTCAAAAGGAAAATAGTTACAGAAAATGTCTACCAGGTGAAATCATCTATTCTGATGTATGTGGTCCTATTTCCACTGAATCTATTTCTGGCTACAAGTATTTTGTGTTATTCAAAAATGCCTGCACAGCCTACAGGGCCATATTTTTCATGAAACGTAAAAATGAGACCTTTGAGTGTTTCAAAGATAACTTGAGAATGTGTTATGAAAATATTAAAATGAGAATGTGTTATGAAAATATTAAAATAAGTATTTTAATTTGATATACGTAAGAAATACAGATTCGGAGGTACCTTATCCCGATCGTGCTCAGCGGGATGGGGAAACTCTTCCATGTGGGGAGTTGAGGACCTTGTACTGGAACGCCCAGGGCCTCATGAGTAAGAAAAAGGGGAGCAAAGTCCTGCTCCTGAGGCCCCTACCCAAAGAACAAAACATTGACGTCGCCCTGCTCTGTGAAACAATTTTGAAGGCCACGGATAAGCCCAAGTTCCCGGGTTACCTCAGCTACCGACATGACGACGTCAGTGAGAACGGAAGCCCCTACCGAGGCCTCATTGTGCTGACTAAGAGGAGGCTGGTGCACCAGCCGCTGCCAGACGTGGAGATGGAGTCAATGAAGGCCCTGGGCGTTGGGGTATGCACCGACGGCCACCCTCTTCAGATTTACACTATCTACAACCCCTCGGGGGTCAAACTTCGGACTGCCGACCTCAATAACCTCCTGCCAGCAGCACAAAGCACGGCTATAATCGCGGCCGGTGACTGGCACTGCAAACACCCGTCCTGGAACTCGAATAGCGCTAACACGGACAGGTACTGCCTCCGCAGACACTGACCGTAGCGGCTACGACATTACCGGCCCCGAAACCCCGACTTACTATCCAGACAACACCAGCCCCTTGCCGGACGTCATCGACCTGGCGGTGCACAAGGGCCTGCCCTTCCATCCCAGAATGGGGACGAGGTGCAATCTTATTTTACAAACAACTAATGTTTTTAGGGGGTAAAGGTTTAAAGACCGATTCTAGTTGACATACGGATAGGGGGGCCCACAGGCGTGGATTGCTTAGGGCATCAAGTAGTCTTAATCCGTCACTGACCACAGATCATCGATTAGCTCGGGTTAACTTTGCTCGCTCATACCAAAACTGGAATGATGATGACTGGGGGAAATATTAATCTCTGACGAGTTTAGGATTTGTTTTAAGCCAGATGGTAGAAGGGTTAAAGTTTAGAGACGACCCGGAGAAAGATACGCTCAGTGTAACATTGTCGGAAGAGTCATATGGTGGAGGGACGTAATGGTATGGGACAGTATTTGCATAGGGGCACGTACGGAGTTGCACATCGTAGAAAATGGATTCCTAACTGCGGCTCGGTACGTAAATGACATCTTACAACCAATTGTCATGCCTTTTGCCCCATACATCGGAGAGAATTTTCAATTAATGCAGGGACTGGGAATGACCCGACAATGCGCGGCCCACACTGCAGCAATAGGTTGGAGGTTGGCCAGCACACTTGCCAGACTTAAACCCCATGAAACATGATTGGGATAAGCTCGGAAAACAAATAAAACAGCGGGATCCAGCACCAACAAACATAGGACATCTCAAAAGGGCACTGCAAGAAGAGTGGAATCGAATACCACAAGATTTCATTGATAACCTATAAATAGCATGCCGAGAAGATTGCAGGCAGTTTTAACAGCTAGAGGGGGTAACACCAAATACTGAACGTGCCCAAACACTCGATATAAAATCCCCGTAATGGCATAACACAATCACATTTTCTTCAAAACATAATTTTTGAGATTTCTGTTGATTAGCCTTGTGTTTTTTACTGAAGCAAGTTTTTTTTTTATTCAAAATGGTAAAATTAATAAAGTGCTCAATATAATTTCTATACTTACACAAAAAAAAATTTTAATTTCCGATCTGTTTATTTTTTTGTTGCGTTCCTATAATTATGTCCATGTGTGTATTTATCTCGCGGTTATATTAACTTCGCTGTTTTTGGTCAATCAATGTTCTGCATAAAATGTGCTACGGCTCATGTCTCAAAATATGCAAGTACGCTTTCCCGAAGGGGGTAATTTTACACAAAATAGGTAACTGTTTTTTCATCCCATCTATTCGAAAAGGACGACTTGGTTCGCCTTTAAGTACGCCCAAAGGTGGTGTTTTCTACAAGAAACTTCTATAATCGCCGCAATTATCTTTGCCGCGCACTTTTTGAATTTGGAACATCTTAGTATTCAGCGCCAAAGAAATCGAACCCAAATAAGTGCGCCGCAATTAACTTTTCCGCGCACTTTTTGAATTTGGAACAAATTTGGATGCTTGGTTTCTTGATGAAAATATCAAAATCGTCAATGTATGCCTACAGTATTTGAGGAGTTCCCTCAATTCCTCATGGATTCCATCATCGGAACTGGATTCTGAAAAAAATGGGACCAATCTGGAAGTATATCTATTCAAATAAAAAAAGAATTTTCCAAATCGGTTCATAAACGCCGGAGATATGAGGTAACAAACATTAAAAAAAAAACGAATTGAGAACCTCCTCCTTTTTGGAAAGTCGGTTAAAAACTAATTAAAAACGCGCGAACTACAACCCGCGTTTTCGTAAATTTTCACGAATTGTTAGAAATTCATGGTTTTGTTTTGAAATAAAATATGAGGCGCCTTTTATTTTCTCATAGTGGCTGATGAAAATAGGAGTGTAATCTCTCGCTACGTTCGGGATTCTACTAAAGAATCGCTCGCTACGCTCGGGATTCTACTCTACAATCCCTCACTTCGATTCAAAACAGCGCCCTCGCCGGAAATATTATTTTGCTCCCTTATGATACAATCTACTAATGTTATACAACAACCTTTGGAAACGTGGCTTATTTTCAGAATAAAAAAAACAAAGCTACCATAGCTAGCTAGCTTTTAGGTACCTAATATTGAAATAAAAGTTATGTACGCTTTATACGGTGGGTTCAAAAACAACAGCCGAATTTGAATTTTGGGATAAGTTGATCTTTTTCATGGGTAGAATAACGTTTTGCGGTAGCATTACCAATTACAATCTATTACTAAGCATTAATATTACCATTTATTATAATCTACGTAAGTTAAACCGGTTAAAACCTATCTAAACATTATCATGTTATCTAAATTATTAATTTCGGTAAACCGACAGTGTTGTACAAAACTTACAATCCACCTAAGTCCGTTGCCTCACACTGATAGCACAGTATAAATATTATTTCATACAGTTGAGCAACTTGTGCTTAACGATTAGACGCATCAAAATTACCTTGATTTCAATTATTAAAATACTATTGACAGTAAGACGTGAGCTACAAACAGAATACTTAATCAATATATTGGTAAATCCAATAATTTACAGAAAACTCAAGAATACACATACAGAACATTTATAAAGAGTGAGAACACTCACTCGGGTTGTCAGTACTCTGCATAGACCTAAAAGTCAGCCTTTAGGTGTACACTGCTGGACAAGGCTACATACAAAGGAGGAATTTGCCATTGGATTCATGATCGCAGTATCGGTGTTATATTCAGCTGGATGCTGCCCCCGTGCCCTGTTGCAATCCTCGGCGTCGATCCACGGGAGAAGGAAGGGTCTATTCTTTGGCTGTACTCCAGATACACAACTTTTTACCTGATCTTAGTCAAACGAAGTAGTAGTATGGATGCAGGTACCGGTACCAGCGGCCGCTCGGCGGTCTTGTCGCTGTCGTCGTCAGAGGCTACGTCATATTGCGACGAATCCTGGAATAGATAATTATACTGATTTGACAGACCTTCTTGGGCAATTTTTGTTTGTATAAGATTTGTCCTGGCTGCTGGCTTATTTATACTAGGGACACTTCACTGGCATCAAGAATATGGTAAATTAAAAAAACATCAAAAAATAACGGAATTTTACAAACTTAGATGACTTATCTAAGACAGAAATTGTTAGAAGTTTACTTCATATCTCAGTCGTTTATAAACCGATTATGAAAGAAAAGTCAAACTGTCATAAAAAAGAGTTTTTCAAATCGGTTTATAAACGACGGAGATAATATGAGGCATAACACATTAAAAAAAACCGAACTGAGAACCTGAGAAACTGAGTTTGTTAGTAGTAGAACTTCTTGTGAAAGAGTTCGTCCGGGGAAGTACTACCACCGTACCTATTTCTGCCGCTAAGCAGTAGTGCTCGCATTGCTGTGTTTCGATTTGAAGGGTACGGGTGCCGGTGTAATTACAGGCACATGAGACTTTTCATCTTTGTCTCAGGGTCGGCAGCGCGCGTGTGATGCCTTTGCTGGTGTTGCAAGCGTTCATAGGCTACGGTAACTTTCCATCAGGTGGGCCGTATGCTTGTTTGCTTGCCAAGTAGTATAAAAAAAAGAAAGCTTTTTTTAAAATCGGTAAAAAAATGTATTTGATAACAAGTACCTAGTACAGGAGTGTTATTGCTGTGTGTGTATTAAGGGTAAGTAAAGGTACAGTTACAAGTAGCGGCACAAACTCTAGCGCTGACCGTTATTGCGCAGAAGTCAAAAGTAAGGTATCTTGGGGGGAAGCAATAGCGGCGATGAGATCAGATAACCACTGGTCATGTTCCTGCTATTGATCGACTCAGGGCGAAATGAGTTTTTTTATAAATTCTTAAACATTGTCAACAACAATGTCTGTTCCGGATGACAGAGGCCATGAAATATTAAGGACGGACCCACGCAACCACCCTTACCTTTTTTTTTTATCTATGACGCGGGGTTAACCAATTAACTATACCGTTTGTACCTGTGTCTGTAAATTTACAGACCATAAATGGATTATCAATTTTCTCGCGGTTGTCAACCAAAGTTTATGGTAATGGTGGTCACTTGGTACCCAAAACTGCAACCTTAACGGGCAACTAACCTTATTAGACTCCATACTGTCAGCGGTCCCGACCACCTTGTCTTCAGTGAGCACTGGTTTTTTCATTGCCACATTGACAGCAACCTCGGAGGCGTCGTCGTCGGTCTGCGTGCTTACGTCTCTCGAGCTCGCTTCGCTCTCTAACTCAGGGCCTTGTTTTCGCGACTGAAAGTTAACAACATAATAATGAACACTACGCTAATATTATAATACAATATAATCTTTCTTTCTTTCTTCTTAATCAACCTGTTTACGTCAACTGCTGGACGAAGCCTCCTCCATTAAATACAATGGGTGGATTTGCCATAATCATCATTTTTGCAGGCAGATTGCCCATTGCAGTATTGTTGCAGGTCCATAGGCTACGGTAACAATTTTCCATCAGGTGGGCCGTATGCTTGTTTGCATACAAAGTAGTATAAAAAAAAAGTACTCAGATGGATTCCCTGATGTACCTAATAATTAGCCGACTTAAACAACATCCACGGGAGAAGAAAAAGGGATCTATTCCTAGGCTAGACTAGATACACCACGACGGCACAATATAATAATACATACGCATTTTTCCACGAAAAAACGGGGTAGGCAAGGTCTCAATAGGTCTTTTTTCTCAATTTTTCCACATTCCTAATTAAGCCAGCAGCGAGGATAAATCGTGTACCAACAAAAAAACAACAGTCCGAGCATACAATAGAATAAATAAAATAATTCAATCAATGGGACATAATATAACCTCACATCACCGATAATCGCTGGGGAATAAAGGTTCTCGAGCGCGACTCAAACCGGACGACGCAGTATAGGACAGACGATGTCAAAATAACGGTATGTCAGTGGAGGTAAGCGGCTAAACACCGTGAGGCGTGGCATTCTATAGGGGGTGCTATGGACCATATTATTATGTCCAACAGTGGACGTCTTACGGCAGATTATTTATTCATACTCAAACAATAAGAATGTAAGAACTAAAATAACGGGCAAGTGCGAGTCGCGCACGAAGGGATCTGTACCATTATCTATATAAATGCCAAAAAAAAACACGTTTGTTGTATGGGAACCCCCTTAAATATTTATTTTATTTTGTTTTTTAGTATTTGTTGTTATAGCGGCAACAGAAATACATCAAATGTGAAAGTTTCAACTGTCTAACTATCACGGTTCATGAGATACAGCCTGGTGACAGGCGGACGGACGGACGGGCGAACGGACGGACGGACGGACGGACGGACAGCGGAGCCTTAGTAATAGGGTCCGTTTTACCCTTTGGGTACCCTAAAAATTAGAATTTTGCTTATAACATAAGTTGATAATAGAGATTTTGATTTGATTTTAGTAAGTATACATATACAGCTATTTTATTAACTTCGTAAAACGGGAAATTTTCACGTACCGATATGTTGGTGGAAGCACCAACAGGTTTCGTCCCTAATCTAGGGTCTTCATCAGGGTGAGTACGATCCGCGCTACACTCTCTCCGCGTCCCTCCTCGCACTGAAACATAAATTAATTATACTTAATAATAATATAATACAATAATACCTAATGAATGATATAATTCATGAAATTTATTTTAGTAATACAGATATTTAGTGAAAAAGCTTGTCCGGGCAGGATAACAGTACTGTAGTACTGCTAAGAAAGCGTATTACACTCTATGACTATATTAATGATAAAGCCACGTGGCCTGATGTCGCTGAGATTTCTCAAAAGAAATTAACAAACACATGTTTCAGCAATACCTAAAATTTTCCTAAAAAACGCAAGGGAACGTTTTCTTTGTAAAAAAATTCACATTACGTTTAGGCCTGATTTTAATTTATTTCGACGCAGTAAAAGTTAGTTTCATGGTGTAGTGCATGCATGTCAAACTCAAAGTCATTGGTGGGCCAAATGCTTAAAGACGGTAGAATCAGAGGGCCGCAAAACCCAACCACAAAGAAAACAAACTCATTGCATAGATATACCTACTTAGTAGTACTGCCCCCCTATTCCCTTACTGAAAGTCACTCAGTGACTAACGTTTAACAAGTCAAATGACTAACAATTGTCAATTTTTAATGATAATTTTGATCAATTGTAGGTCACATTTTTTACTTATCAGACGTTAGTGAGTGAGTGAGTGACTTTCAGTTAGGGAATAGAACGGGAGCAGGACGCTAATCGATTATACTTAATACTTAGTAAAATTACAGAAAATATACTTTATTCTTAATATTGAATCAGGCCCCAGTCAAAGTTGTGGCCCGCATGTTTGACGTGCTCGGTGTAGTGGTTGAGATTAAAATATTATCAGGAAGTTAAAAATAAAAGTTAAAGGAAGTTTAAAATTGGACCCCTAAATAGAATATCTCGAGTGTTGTGTTGTTTCAAAGATTATTTCTTGGTGTGGTTGTTGACATTTTAATATTTTCAGGACCTCAATGTCCAATGGGGCACCCCTAAATTGAAAAACTTCTTCTATTACACATAAGAAACAAGTCCTGACTGACTGACATAATAAGACAACCCGCAGCCTAAGCCGCTGGTCTTAGAGATTTGAAAGTTTGTTTGTATGTAGGTCTATAGAAATTTAGAAAATTTTGAGAAGGGGATATGGATTATGATTAATGGGGTATTATGGAGGGGCAAAGTTTTTATGAGAAAAATCAATTTATTTTTCTCATAAAAACATAACCCGTCCATATAACCCCTTCTCCCCAAAATTTTCTAAATTTCTATAGATTCAATTTCATATAAAATTTGTAAAGATCTGTAGGGGTGTGGGGTTTTTAGGGGTTAGGGGTTATAGGAGTTTGTAGGGGTTGTTGGGGTACCTTTTGAGAAATGGAACCCTAAAAAGCCTCGAAAGAACAAGAAAGAATCAACGAGACGAGAGAAGCAGACATGAAGCAAGTAGTAGCAATGTGAAACATACCTCCATATCTTGTTCACCGACTCTGTGCACCTGTGATTGTGTTTCTTCATAGGACTCCTCAGACTTGGACGGCAAGAAATCAGGAACTTCCTGTGTAGATATTACTAAATATTACATTTGAATCATGAGTTTAAGGTCGCGCAATATGGAGAGAGCTATGCTCCGACTAACTGATCTACTGGTAAAATAAACTGAAACTAACTAATAAACTGTTGGTAAAATCCATATAAGTTGAAGTGGCAATAGGCAAGCCATAAAGCTTACATAACATAACACCCAACAGTCACATACGTAATCATGATCCCATACTAGGATTCCCCGTGTCGTGGGTAACACGAAGTGGAACTACGAGTACCATGGTACTAACAACCGCTTGATAATAAAAGGTCAAAGGACGGCAAAATAGAAATTGCAAATTGGCAAATTTACCGCAGGGGGTCAGTGGATAAAAGCAGCTAATGACCGTTCACCAAAGCATTCTCAGGGGTAACCCTATGTCCAGCAATGGAATTCTTGATAATGATGACGAAACTATAAAAATCCTGAAATCCCCGGGCGAGGCGCGGCCTTTGGCCCAAGCCATCACGCTTACGGCCGGCTTGTCGCAGTAGGTACTATGTATGATGATGTATCTACCGGGTCTAGTTCCTGCTTGTAGCTGGTGTGGTCCTTAGCCGCTAGTCACATTTGTGCAAGTAGGCGGGCGCGCCGCGGCCCGTGGCCCAAGCCGCCACGCCGCTCGGCAGCCCGCCAACGGCCGGCTCGTCATAGTACGTCAGCACAAACTCCATCACGGGCTGGAAAAGATACTTATTTCAATTGTTGCGTGGTGCCTTGACCTAGCGCCACCCAGGCGCGTCGTAGCAAGCCAGAATGTTGGTACCTAGATGGCTAGAATCTAGATGATAACTTCCCGACTTATAGGTTGGACACAATATCACAATAATCTCCAACACATTTGGTTCCGTCCCTCCCTTGCGGTCTCTTACCTTCCACATTGCCAGTAACTAGTTTTTTGAGGTTATCTCCTCCCTCTTTGGCAACGTGCCGAAAAACTCGAGGGTACATTTTTATTACCTACTCAGTGGACCGATGCTTACAAAAACTTACAGACCGTTGTTGGTGGCCTGTTTTGGGAAGAACCCGAAGTAGCTAGGTATCTACCACTTTCTTAGTTGTTTAGATATTATATTAGCGCCACAAAACTTGAAATTGGAGCACTCACCGAAGCTTAGTAAGTAGGTAGGTATAGGTACAGCAAGTAGCACGCCGCCGTGTAGTGGTTGGTAATGTGCCCAACTAATTACTAAATGTCTCACAACGGGCTTTAGAGAGCTATTGGAGTGGAGTTAATGTACCTTCGCATGAAGTTTGCTCAACCCTCAACTCTCACTCAAGTTCAAGGAACTCATTACCTACAAGTATTTTGTAATAACTACATTGACAATTTGACATAGGTACCTAATTATTACTAGCGTAATCAACTAAAACTACCTACCTACTACCTATCGAGTTAGCCTACTTTAGTAACTTAATAATAGCACTTACGTTACGTCACCACGAAGAAGGACCAAGAAGGACACAAACTTTCACAAATATACTTTGTTTTTTTACAAGACAATGTCTGTCACACCCAACCCATAGTCACACCACGGCACGCACTTGTGGTTGTGCTAGGTGCTAGCTGAAAACTTCTGCAGAACCTGGCAGGCGACTAGCGTCGAATCTAACTCAAACCAGTACCAACGGAATAGAATACAGACTGTCCTGTCCTGAATATTTTCTTGGGTTTTCTTCGTTAAAGTCGCGCTCGCACGGTTAAGTTAAATATTGCGACGCGCTGCGAGCCGGCCGGCCGGCCGAGATTTTCCCAATTTTCCAAAACAGACGCCGTCCGTTTAAACTCCGTTGTCGTTCGTGTGGCAGCGCCACCAGCAGCCAGCGCGGCTTATGATTGGCCGTTGATTTCATCGTCCAATCGTCTTCGAAGTGTGAAATACCGCCAAAATTCAAATAAGGTAGCGCAAACAAGTCAAAACATTTAAAAACATCGTCTAATATTTCAGTGTTTTTTTAGTAATCAGTGGGTTTCTTCTAATACCTATTCAAACGTACCCAATTGAATTGAATCACATTCTTTTACATAAATTATAATATACTCGTGGAAAGCCTGCGGCTCCGTGCGCGTGGAGTTTTTTCCATGCAAACTTCTACAAGTACTACTTAGTTAGGCGGTGAATTTCGGAAATAACTTTTTTTCTTAGTGCACCTCTAGACGACAAAATAAATGTAAGTACTCTCCAAATCTCCAAATACGAACTCTCAAGACTTAAGGTTAGTCTGTCAGTCAGTCAGTCAGTCAGTCAGTCAGTCATGCAACGATTGTTATTAACTTGTTACTTAAAGGTAAGTAATGTTACAGTATGATTGACCATGGAAGTAATAAATAGGTAAGTAATATAATAATCGTTTATTAATTTATAAAGTTGTTTGTTTAAGTTAGGTACATTTCTTGCAAAGTAGGTATAATCAAGGAATTTTTATACATTACTAAATCCATGGGTATAACCGGTAAAAATATAAGTACTAGAAATGACTTGTATGTACTTGTACGTAGTACCTAGTACTTCCATGGTATCTCTATTGCCATCGGTAATCAGCAGATAAAATTTAAACAAATTCTCTAAAGTAAACGGTATCGGGTTTAAAAGATTTACACAGGTTTACTAACTACCTACGCATAGGTAATTAGGTATACGATACCTAAATGCGCCTCCCTTGTTGAACGATCAAAGCGAGGTCTCTGAGTCAACTTGGAAGAATCGTCGTTTGTATGTATGTATGTTTTTCCGATGAAAACTTCCTAACCAATTATCCAATCTTCATGAAATTTAGTATGGGGGTAGATAGTATTGGTACAATTTTTAGGTTATGAGCTATATCTGTCGGGGGGTTGGTGAGATATTGGGGTCCAAGAGGGGTAAAAAAAAAAGTGAGACAGTCCGATCAAGTAGGGTGTCTAATGAAAGCGCTTCGGTTGGACATTTCAAAACTGTTTTTAATAAGTATTTAGACTAAGTAGTTTCTGAGATATATAGGGGAAAATAAAAAAAATAAAAATAAAAATTCTAGGGTATTTTCAGCAACCCCAACAAAGCTGAAATTTGGTATGTTTGTAGCTTTTGCGACACAAATACAGGGAAAAGTCTGAAATTGAAGAATTTAGAAACTAGTACTTTATAAAACAATAACCAATATAACATCCATTGTTGACCTCCCATTTCTAGGTATTTGAATGACGTTGGAGTTCTATGGTTTTCGTCAAAAGGACGTTATCTTAATTTGACGTTGTGTTAATTTATTCGTCAGGTACTTGATAAACTAACAGGCATAGCTGGGTTAACTCGTTAATCCGTTAATCGTTAATTAACGAAGTTAACATTTTGATTAACGGATTAACTTTTAAGTTAACTTTTAAAAATGTTAACGGACACGTTCACTTCCGTTAATATGCAGAAGTCCGTTTATCGTTAATCCAATGCCAAATTGTTACCGCACGGCACCGACAAGTACCGGGTAGCACGTGGCAAACAAAAACAAAACTAGGTATATTTTGCCGGCGCGTGCGAGTGAGAGAGAAAACTGCAAAGAGATTTGTTTCGTTTGATCATGTCATTACTTAGCGCCGGTGCTTAGAGTGACGAGTGTTTTGTTTGTTTGTTTCATGTTTGTTGTTATTATAAATTACTGTCAGTGATCATTTGCGTGTTGATAATTGATGCTCCTCAATTATCAACACGCAAATTCCTCGGGGAACAGATATTCATAAATATATTCATTAAATACAATACTGATATACCCTCAAGCGCTGCAGTTGAACGTCTTTTTTCCACGGGTAAAGACATTTTAACACCAAAACGAGCCTCGCTTTCAGACGAGAACTTCAACATGTTAATGTTCATGAAGGGGAATATGCACCTTATGCCCGACGATTAAATGACACATTTGAATTATAGAAGTATTTTGTTTTGTTCCTAACTTGTTAACTTCCAGAACCTAAACCAACAGGTTTTATAAGTTCACTAACGCAACGATATAAAGATGCAATTTTACACATATTAACGGATTAACGATTGAAGTTAACTTGCGTTAATTCTTCCGAAATGTAACGCTTTAACGTTTAACGAAGCTAACTTTTTTTGTAGCGGATTAACTATTAACGAAGTTAACTATTTGATTAACGGTGCCCAGCTATGCTAACAGGTATGTAAGTATGACGCCCCGTTGCTTAGGGTTATTTCGACGATGTGTAGGAAATTACCTAGAGGTGAAAATTTTCGAAAATAATAATGGAATATATCGAGGTCTCAGTTCGGGGCGAACCACTAGTTTTATTGGGTTCATTCGTTTACTTATAACAAACGTAAGTCTTTGCAAGTCTAAGTGCTTGAACACGTAGAAAACGCGGGCGGGCGCGGTCACAAAACATCAAACATATAGGTTAACGTAATATATATCCATGTTTTCACGTACGAAACGCACATTGCGGTGGTGCGGTCTAAGTAAGTCTACCGCGCCCGCACCCGCGTGTTCTACAATACATGTTCTATGGAGGCGGCTCAACTCAAGGCCGTTCGTCCAGGCATTCTATGGGCAGGCCTACATCCAGCAGTGGGCTTCTATAGTCTTTTTTTGTTGAGCGAGCGAAGTCCTTGCAATAACAGCCAAAATTTGTCTTCCGGATGTATGTAGGTATGTAAGTATGTATGTATGTACCTACGTAGGTGCTCGCGTAGGTACCTACAGGTCGCATTTTTCAATGAACCTTGGCGAAACTTAATATAAACAGGTTGTACAAAACCATAGGTTACTAGGTACATAAACTTTTGTTTCATCTGCGATTTTTGATTGGAGGGGTATTTCCCCAAAAAGGAGGGAACTTTGCTGCGGGCGCTATTTATAATCAAGTTAGGTGTCATAATAAAAGACTGTCTATACATTCCAAAACTACCTACTTGGCAAGCAAACAAGCATACGGCCTACTACCTAATGAAAAGTAGTTACCGTAGCCGAGAGAGTTAAAATAAATAAATAAATAATAAATAAATGCTGGACTTTTCACACAACATCATCTAGCCCCAAGCTAAGCAGAGTTTGTGTTATGGGTACTAGATAACTGATAAGTATACTTAATACAATACATTACAATAGATAGATATTTTTTATTATACATAGAAAAATACCCAGAACACCCTGAACAAATATGTGCAGATCGTACAAATATTTGTTCCGAGGAGGGAATCGAACCCGCAACCTCCTGCGTCGCAGGCGAACCTTCGCCCGCCGTGCCACAGAGGTCGTCAAGTTAGTTAGAGGCGCCTTTTATTTTCTCATAGTGGGTGATGAAAAGTAGAGTGTCACTTGGGCGCAAAATATATTTTTGGCTCGGGCGACGTACTTTGAATCTCTCGCTACGTTCAGGATTCTACTAAAGAATCCCCTCACTTCGCTCTGGACTAAAAAAGCTCCCTCGCCGTAAAAATATTATTTTGCTCCCTTATGATAGGTACAATCTACTATTCTTCCAACTTTCAAGTAATTTCACGAAAAACAAGCCCAAAGGCTCCTGAACACACTGTGCAGAAACTTCATATGAAGCTTTACTGCCCGCTCCCTCTTCTCTTTCCTTTGTTTTTTTAGGATTGACATATTTATGCAGTTGACCAATGACCACTTGACCACACAGCCAACTAGTCACGACTCACGCTGCTCATTTCTACCTTGGAGATTTCTATTAACCATCTACTAACACACAATGCGGGCTTTTCATCTTCGATTAAAAAAAAGTAGTTCGAATTGGTTCGATAGATGGCGCTGACTCATCTCTAGCCTCAGAGGAAATAATCTATCAAGTAAATCCAGTAAATCACACACAACTTTACTCTGATTTTTAATCTTAGACATTTTTTGTAGGGGGAACCACAGCAAAAAATATACTTTCAGGTCTCAGAGTTCAGGTAGTAGGTTACTAAATTTTCCGAAAAAATTGGTAAGATTTTTTGCTAGCCAAAACACAATAAAATATAAAATTAGAATAATTTTAACGTATTATTGTTATTGCGTAAATTAAGTTTTTGATAAAGTTATCCTTATGAAAAATAAATATTTTTCAGTAGTAGGTACATATTTTTACATACTGGTAGCACATGTATATACACATATAACTATGTACAAAGAAATGTATAATATGAATCAGAGTATAGTATTGGGAACTCGGAATAATGACTGAGGTTGGGAAGTTACGGAAGTTAAGTAAATGCTTGTCAGGCAGGAGATAAAATAAATAAAATTTTGGGTTAAAAAGAAAAATAGATTAAATTATTATAAAAAAAAAGTTTTCTTCCAACTACAAGTAGGTAATTTCATAATTGTTCATGTGACGTGCAATGCAAGTACAAAGCATCATTTAACTTCTTCAATAGCCATTAGACGTCGACTGATGGACAAAGCCTCCCCGATAGAATGCAATGCGGGGATTGAAAACCCTGAATTTGGAACTTATCGCTGATACCTATCACCACGCTCGGCAGCGGATTGGTGATCGCAGTTTACTCAGGTGGATGCTGCTGCTCCGCCCCTAATATAATCCCATAGCTGGCATGGCTTTAACTACATCCACGGGAGGAGGGATCTTATTTATTTATTGTTGTATTATCAAGCCCGACTGCCCGGCTTCTGTTTCCGTTTTGGTTCCGTTTTTAACATGCGGTGTTTTCTTCAATGCTCGGTGCAATATCTACCTAATAACTAATTCTCTAAATAATAACTAAATAGACACGTATTTAGACAGTAGGTTCAATTGCTATAAATGAGGGCTTTTAATCTTCAATAAAAAAAAATAGTTCAAATAGGTTCGATAGATGGCGCTGACTCAGCTGTAACTCACAAGATTGTCAAATGTATTATCTGTGGTGTACGCGTTATAAGCTATTATCTAACTAATCTGTGACTATTAATTACTCATGTTATTCTGTTTGTGTCTGCTTCTTGAGAGTGCGCTAGTGATTTCATGGTGTTTTATAAGTAAGCAAAAATAAATACCAAATAACAGGCAGCGCCAGCTATTTTCAACGCTGAAAGCATGATTTGAAACGCCCGTGAAAACTCATTCCTAGGGGTTAGGGTATTAGGTGCACAGCACACCCACGGCTGTTAGAGATTAGTTTACAATTCACGTAGAGACGTCCAGTTGTGACGCCTTTGCAGCGATTATCAGTTCGTTAGCCAATAAAGGGAGGTGTAGAGACCGGTAGGCAGGAGGTACCTATAGTCAACGACATAATTTGTAGTTGGGTAAAGTATATTATGCAAAAAATTGAGGTAATCAGCCCATAATTTTTCCACAGCTGGGACTCAAGGCCTGAGGCCCAATTCTCTAATTTAAAAACAATACAGTCACAATAATCTCGTGTCAGTCGCACTGTTTCGTATAGCAACTATTACATATTCTTCGCAAGAAACGCGAAGATTAAGTGATAGTTACTACACGTGACAGTGCGACCGAGACGAAATTATACTGCGAATTGAATGTTTTTAAATAAGAGAATTGGGCCTCAGCTCTCGATGAGTGAAGCCATTGGTGCACGCCCGGGGTTCGAACCCACGACGTTTGTAAATAATATACTAATAATGTGTCTGCAGATGGTTGTTTCCCATAAAGACTGCCCTATTCAACTTCTTTTGTGATTTGAGTATTCCATACTAATTAAGGCCCTCACAATTGCTAAAATCAAGACGGAACCGGCCTAGAGAGTTTATAAAATCAAGACATAGGTGGCGTAGCCTGGCGTAAATATTTGTTGTACTATGTATTCGATAATCTGTGCCGGGCCGCCCGACGCAGCGCGTCCTTATTCTGCAACGCGTCCTTATTCTGGTATATGTCGTTACTCGATCAATCATTTTACTTGTTTGAATGGTATCTTCTTCAATTCTTCTATATTTTTAATTGGTATCTTCTATAACCTATGCACTAACTGAAAAACTATCAAAAACAAAAAAAAACTATTCATGCAGTTGACCTTAGTAGGTGCATAAGTACCTACTTACCTACATAATTATATAATGCAGCGTGTAGGTTGTATGAAAATAATTATGAATAGCATAGCCAGCAATAATTATATTGCCGTGTTCCGGCTTGAATTTCTTCAAAAACGGTCCTGCTGACTATGTAAGAGATACCTACGTATACATTCTCCTAGGTCTACTGGTGGTGTAGGCAGTACCGACCTACCTACTCGACGAAAAATTCTGCATTGATCTAACAACAGCACTATACCTTTTTATCGACTCTGTGGTTATAAAAACAAAGTACTCATCATCATCAGTCTGTAGAAGTCCACTGCTGGACATAGGCCTCCCCTTAGAATGCCACGAAGAACTGTCTGGAGCCGCCTCCATCCACAGACTTCCTGCGACATTTGACATTATAAACAAAGTACTAGTAATTGGATAAGATATGGTTATTCGTTTCGAAATTTATGCATAATCCCGGGATCACGACTTTTCTCGGCTCTGTGATTATAATAATTATTAGAAAAATCAACAAGTAAATCAATCCCGGGATCACGGGATTATGCATAAATTTCAAAATTTTTCTTCACAGAGCCGAGAAAAGTCAACAAGTAAATCAAACCCGGGATCACGGGATTATGCATAAATTTCGAAATTTTGTAGCCTAGAAATTAGTAAGGAATAGGAATAGGAGAGGATATGGTAATTCCTTTCGAACTTTATGTATAATCCCAGGGATTGATTTACTTGCTGTAACTTTTATCGACTGATGTTTATAACAACTTCTACCACGCGAGCAACTGAATCGACTCACACCTTCAAAATGTACAATGTATTATTTTTCTTCAAAAATAGGTTGAATAACCTATATTACATTACTATCCCCTATTTGACATGGACAGTATTTTTTAATTTGTACATCTCAAATTAAAAAATACTGTCCATGTCAAAGTCAAAAAGAATTTTATTCATTGAAATCACAAGGATCATTTTGAATCGTTTTATAAACTAAAATTACTCCTGTTCCAACGCGACCAAGCCTAGAAGAATCAGGCAACAAACACGGCTTTGCTTACATAAATGGTCCATTTTACCACTAGGTGAGAAGTATAGGAAATATGAGTTGATCTACAACTAAAAATAAAAACGAAACTAGAAATAAAAACGATTGTTTTAAGGATTTCAAGATGATAAATAATTTATTATCCTTTTATAAATACTGGAAAATATTATATTTTTACTGACACCGTGGACATGTCAAAACCAGAGAGATGAGATCAATGAAGGTGTTCTTTCACATATTTGATATAATAACTTTTTGTACAGAACAAAGGTTAATTTTTGAAAACCAAATAAGAAAAACCAACACTCAAAAATTAATCTCAAAAAAAAAATGTTAAAACATTTACAAAATTAATAAAAATTTACCACTTTTTCAGAAACATAAAACTTTCCAGTATTTGCTGGGCGAATACAATATGGTCCAACATTTGTTGCTAGGATTAGGAAAACCCAGAAAACCTAATCAGACCATTTCATTTACTTCATGAAATTTTAATTAAATTATTAAAATTAAAATCATGTAAATAGGTAAATACAGATATTGCAATTTTCCATTTTAGCAGTCGGGGGCAGAGCGACATCAGGCCATGTGGCTTTATCATTCATACAGTCATCAAGAGTGTAATACGCTTTCTTAATTAGATTAATGTTTAGATGCACCTTCTGGAAGTTTATTATAGAACCATACAGAATTCCCCATAAAAGACCCACTTACTTTCTTTGATCGAAATTTTGGTACATTTCGTTTGTGTTTATTTCTCGTACCATGCACGTCACCCTTTTTCATACAACTATCCAAGTGTTTATGTGTATGTAATAATATTTCATAGATATATTGCGATATTACTGTGAGAATATTGATTTCTTCGTCTATTTTATACTGTATACTACATTTCATCAAAAACTATCTGCCTGCTATAACAGGGTTGGTCTGTTGGAGAATCGTCACTTGTCACTCTATCAAAAGTTAGTCGTCTCGGTACAATTTCTTTTTGACCTTCAATTTGATATGATGTATCATTGCTGTCAGTAGGCTTGAATGATGATTCACTTTCTCTCAAAGGCATGCCCCGCGCTTTGCGAGAATCGACTATTTCTGGTAATAACCAGACCATATAAAATTGCAATATTTTTTCCTTCATTTTCTCACCCCAAAAAATATCATCCTTCTCTATGATTTCAGTTTTGAGTCGTTCGTTTTCACCACTCCACACTGCAAACAAGCACTTTTGTTTACATGTCACATGAAGTTGACCTTGAACCTGGTAGTACCAGTTACAGTTTTTATTTAGTATAAGTTTTCCTTTTTTGTCATATCTCCATATCTGTATCTTGTTCTCTCTTATAGCATTTTCCAGTCCTTTTTTGAACGCAACTATAGGGCACTTTATTTCCACTATTGTATGTTGGCCTATCAGGCCATCTGGCGAAGCACCAACGAAGGGGTATTCGTGGTCCACGAACAATCCACTGGGCTCAATTGTAACTTTTTCTTGCAGTGCGAGTTGTTGTAAAGCGATCTGTTCGTTTTCCACGCCATGGGCAATAGCTGCTATATTGCTGAGGTTAGATTTATACAAAATATTTTGGACTAACTTTGCTTTGCTACTGTTTTCTCTTCGTTTTACTACGGTCCCAAAATTTGATGCTGTTATCATATTCTTTCTCAGTTCGAGCCAGTCATTGCTCTCTCTTTGGTTTAAAGTTGATTGCTGTATTTTTTCTTTGTCCGAAGTTAACCCTTTTAAATTTTGTAAAAATAATTCTTTTGCTCTATCTAGTTCTTCTGGTGTCATATCAGGGGCAGTACTCTGAGCACCATAATCATGCTGAACTTTATTGTTCTTCTGTGTTTTGTGTGTTCTATTTTTCTTATGAGGCTTGACTAGGTTTAATTTCCTTTTATTCAATCTACGTTCCTCAATATTTTTCAAGATGCTTTTGGGGCTTTTCCCTAAAATTTTCTTCTGCAGTGTATGTCGTGGATGAGAGTCATTGAAAGATACCACTGCAGCAGAACAACGTGCACGGTAGCCTCTACGTAGAGAGAAATTTATTCTTTTTCCCCCTACAAACTTTGCTACGATGCTATTAAAACGCTCTACTACATTTGTATCGACATCTTCAAGCAGACTTCTTGACTTTGAAAGCACTGACCCAATAATTGTTTTTATCCTAAACCAGAATATGTTGTTTTCTATTGCCATATTAGTTTGTGCTACTTTTTCTTTAGAACAGTAATATTCTTTACAGTTTTCATGGTTTCCGTAGGCATGGTAAATGGAGTTTTGTACCTCGTTTCTAAAATTTGTTATTGCTTCCGGTATATCTTTTTCAAATTTATACTTCTGTATTGATGTCATTATTACCTTACGAATACTCATAATCTTTATATCTGATAAAGTTTTTCTGTATTCTAAGGCATATTTGGTTTCCTTAGTCAAAGCTCGGAGTTTGTTGCACAGATTACGCATAACGTGGTTTCTGCATTCTATTTTTTGTACAACACAATGCGGGTAAGGATTCCTCGTTAGTATTTTTGTGTATATAGCAGAATCCCCATCTGCAATCAGCCTCCCGTAGATCATATTGTGTGTTTCTATAGACTTCTCAAAACCTTGACAAATTATTTCTGCCTCCATACCACTCGATGAACCAGTATAATTTTTAAAACAAACGTGTTCTGGTATCGACGTTTGCAACTTCTCTGCCCGAGCACATACGGAACAGTATTTGTTTTTTATACCAATGTACAAGACTTCACCAAATCTTCGTCCAACAATTGCTGCGGCACCAGACAACGCTTTGTAGTTATTGCCATAGGAACGCGAAGACCAACAGGCATCGGCTAGCACATCTATTATAGGTATACCCTCTTTGCTTATGCTTCCTTCAGCTATTGCTGCATCACGTTCGCGCGTAGCAGCTGCTTCCGTTGAATCAACAGCTGTTGCTTCCCATTTCTCATATACAGTGTCTTGTATTTTGGAATACAACTTTTCTGTAAATACAGGTACATTCATACACGCTGTGATTTCCTGAAATTGTGAATACCCGATCCCTGCACAAGTAATCCCTGTAACTGCAGCCAAATTTGCGTTGATATTGTGTTGGTTTGTTGGGTCTTCACTTTCTACAATAAAGCATTTATTACACATATTGCATCTAAATTTAAATTTACAGATCAAACCATTTCTTTTCTCCCCTAAAAGTGACATGTCTTTTAAATTGCAATTGAACATAGAACTATGACTGGATATTTTTTGGAGCTGTTGTGTATAGTGCATTATATCTATTATTCTTCTTCCCTGTGGTGGTGCAAATAGATCTTCTTGAGATTCGGTTTCGATAAGGTATGGCAATGTTTCTCTGAAACATATAGGGGCTATAGTTGAGAACTGTCAAAAAAACGTTGCATGTACCTAAATAAATAAAAATAATGTGTAATGTTGCTAAGTAAAACAATAGCTTACATTGGTAGATTCAGGTTTTCTTGATATTCCATTGAATATTGTGTTGCATTTTCGCTTGGGTCACTGAAATAAAACTATATCTTAGTACAACTACATATTATTACATATAATTTTACATCATCATCAACTGCAAGACTTCTACTGCTGTCACCAAGACAAGTTAGGCCTATCCCGGAATCAGAGTCCTTTACTCTTGAAATCCCGGGATAGCTACACGACAGCCTCTTGATTTATATATTTATATACAAACCTGTAATTTGTTGTCGGTGCAGCTTCTGTATCTGCAGAAGTTTGAACTGCTGTTAGGGTTGTCAGTGATTGAAATCCCGGGATAGCTACACGACAGCCTCTTGATTTATATATTTATATACAAACCTGTAATTTGTTGTCGGTGCAGCTTCTGTATCTGCAGAAGTTTGAACTACTGTTAGGGTTGTCAGTGATGACCCAGAACTATCGTCATCCGTTTTGTTTTTTCTGAAAACATGATTTTCAGCAACCGTAAAAAAAATATTCTAATTATTACAGCATTGCCAGAATCCCGGGATCTACATCAAAATACACGGTTTAGGTCTAAATATATAAAATCTGTTTCATTTTTATGAAAGACAACCTATAAACATGAATATCTCCTAAGTTTGACCCATTTTCGGCTTGAGGTTTTATACCAGGTATATAACTATGCAATGTGTTGGTTTGTACACTTGCCATATTTACGGAGGCTACTATACTGACACTGATTACAAATCAGTAAAAATACATCAAAAAAACATACATAGTAAAAATTTTGCAACTAAAAAATATTCACCCGTAAATAAAAATATCGCCGAGCCGCGCGGCGTCCTTTGACTTCGGACGACTCGGCGCCTGACAGCGGTGCCTTTGAGCGGCATCTTTTGATAGCGCACGCGGCAAGCGCTTGTTCCGGGTCTGGGTGTTATGGTACCATAGTACTTACTTACTCGTAGTTGCTGATACCCACGACACAGGGAATCCTTGTGTGGGATCATGGCTAACATACCTATGTGACTGTTGGGTGTTATAATGTTATATCATATATCACACCCAACAGTCACATACGTAGTCCTGATCCCACACTGCGATTCCTTGTGTTGTGGGTATCAGGAACTACGAGTACCATGGTACCATAACATCCAGACCCGGAATAAAATATATTTGCAGATCATACAAACATTTGTCCCGCAGCGGGAATCGACCCGCAACCAAAAAAATAAATAAATAAATAAAAAGTAAATAAATATTACTTAGTAGGTACTTACCGTTTTTGTTCTTTCATTTTTCTCAGTTTTTCTCTGCGGACACGTAATAATTATCTCTTGCTTACTACCTTTTTACTGTGGTTACCCATACTTGTTTGAAGATTTACACGTTAGGAGAAATTTATGTTCGTGTTTTTGCTGCGAAGTCAAGCAAGCGCACGTCTGACGTTGACAGTGGTCACGGGTGCACTAAAGCCGCCGCGGCTAGTACACCGGGAGTAAGTTTTTGAAAAATAACTCAGTGGACAAAAATTACTAGTCGTATTGACAAATCCCCAGAACAGAATCTAGATAAACTTATTACCTATCATTATGAGCAAGCCTCGTGTTGATATTCACAGTAGTTATTACAATATATCGCAAAAAAGTTCAAAAAGGCATAGTTTTCAAAAAATAATTCTATCGAGAAAAAATTATGCTATTGTGTTTTCCGCAGATGAATAACTAAATAAAGAACTGAATTAGCATATATTAAAAAATTTGAGTCGTAACTTGTTCCGATGTACTATATTTTTATCTCCAAAAGTTAGCCATTCGTCTGCTTGGCGCGCCTTAAAATGTAGGTACCTATATACAATGGTCGGTTTAGGTGTAGTAGGCAAAAAATAAATTAGTCTTGTTTTAATTTCAAAAGAACTATATTTCTTACTATACACATGTATTTAACAATCTATACATACAAACTATTTACATATACTTAACGCATTTCATATTGTTGCATTGCATAAAAACTTTCAAAGATAACAATACTTACTTAATTAATATTATTAAAAACAATTTCATGATTTTAGTATTTCGTGAGGTTTATTGTGCACTTTTCTTTCAATAAAAATAATCTTTAATTAATCATAAATAAACTTATTTTTTACAAATAACACCTTGCTTATTACATTTTACAAGTTTAGCTTGAGGTCGCGTCATGCCACACGCACCTATGTTCAGACCGGCCTTAATGTTGTTTGGCACGAATTCTAATGGTAGAAACAGTTACTTTTTTATATAACTTACCTACCTATTATAATTCTATTACAATAATCTCATTAGTTATCTAATTTACACAACTAATTTAATTCAAATAGGACTTGTATACCTACTTGCCTATTAACATTAGGCAGGTACCAGTGTTAATTTATAATTTACTTTATTAAGAAGATACTTCTTTAATTAATAATTTTAGGTTAAAGGCCAATTCACACCGGATGCGTATGCAGCACGCAACGTAGTCACGCGCGTCACTTTGTATGTAAATGCTTGCGTGCACGTCACGCAAGCGGTGTGCCATGTCTCATAGAGTTCCATACATTTCAACATTATGGTACGACGACGTGCACGACGACGTTTAGGCGTACGCAGCCGGTGTGCTGCAGCCTTAGAATAAGGACTGGCTGCACATCGCAGCCAGCTGCGGGTGCTGGTTGTGCTGGCTGGCTTATCAACCAACACAACGAACGGGCAGTTAGCTGTAACCTTCGATTATGTTGACATGTCAGTAATCTGTCAACATAATCGGTGACAGAGAACATCGTCAAAAAGAATTGAAGTAGCTCAGTATAATTAGAATAATGTATCGTTAGACGTAACATTTTGTCACTATCTAACGATAACGTTAGTTAGAAGGTGAAATAGCGCTCGCGAAACAAAAAGTGAGCGAAAATCACGAAAAACAAAGATTTGCAGATTTGCTAAAGGCTCCTACACACTATGCCGGCGGGTCGGCGGCATGCCCGGCGGGTATTCTGTGTAACCCACCCGCGGCGTATATCGGCATGATACCCGCGCGGAAAAAAGCCGCCGGCTGTGCCGCCGGCATAGTGTGTAGGAGCCATAATAAATCATTAATTTGACAAGCCAATTGTACACTTTGTGAAAAAAACCTTTACAAATATTTGAAGAAAAATACTAAAACTCAATGCCGTTTAGGACTAGTTACAAATTTTCAAGCAATGCTTTATTTTGGATATATTTTTAGTATTTATTTTAATAATATTGTAATTAGAATTATTTAATTTGTTCAAATTATAATTTAATATCTAATAAGCAACATATTTTTTTGTACATTCATATTCACTCATCAAAGAAGATTTACATGGAGAAAACCTCTAGTTGGCATTTATCTACGCCATAACACAATAAATACATGAAGCCATATCATTGTACCAACAAGTGTACATGAAAGGTGCCTTTCACCACACTGGCTCTTTCGATATCGGTAACAAAGCTATTTTTAGTGTCACCATATAGCCAACAATGACTTATAGCAACCCAACGAAAGAACAATAAACAAAAGAATTATAATTAGTGGCTTGTGCACATACAATCTTACAAATAACATTACATATTATGTAAATTTGGTTCGCGTAACTACGAGCGTGACGCACCTGACACGCGCTTGGATGATTTAAGAGGAGGTCACCGGTAGCTAGCACGCGAACGAAGTTTGCTTCCAATTTGGCTATCATTTCATCAAACTCCATGAAACTTTGTACACGTGATCAGTACACTAATATCTAGACATGTGGCGTGTTAGTTTTTCATAAAATTATACTAGTGGTTCGCCCCGAACTGAGACCTCGCGATAACACCTTTATCAGCCCGACTACTAAACTAAGTAATTTCCATATTTTCTATTATTATTTTTGAAAATTTTCCCCTCGAGGTCTACCAGTACAGTACAGGATCTACCAGTAACTACTCTAATTTCCTACACATCATCGAAATAACCTTTAAATAGGGCTAAGCAACGGGGCGTAGTTATACTACATACCTGTTAGTACCTATATCAAGTACCTGACGAATTAATTGATAACGTCCTTTTGATGAAATCCATAGAACTCCAACGTCATTCAAATTCTTAGAAATGGGAGGTCAACAATAGATGTTATATTGGTTTCTGTTTTATGGAGTACATGTTTCTAAATTCTTCAATTTCAGACTTTTCCCTGTAGTTGTGACACAAAAGCCACAAGCATACCAAATTTCAGCATTGTGGGATTGCTGGAAGTACCCTAGAATTTTGGGTTTTTACGTTTTTTATTTTCCCTAATATCTCGAAAACTACTAAGGCTAAATAATTATTAAAAACAGTTTTGAAATGTCCAACCAAAGCGCTTTCATTAGACACCCCACTTGATCTGACTGTCTCACTTTTACTTTTTTTACCCCCTCTTGGACCCCAATGTCTCAGCAACCCCCTGATCGATATAGCTCATAACCTTACCTACAAATTGTACTAATACTATCTACCCCCATACCAAATTTCATGAA
Organism: Epirrita christyi; assembly: GCA_951392215.1. NCBI lineage: Eukaryota > Metazoa > Arthropoda > Insecta > Lepidoptera > Geometridae > Epirrita > Epirrita christyi. Next base: position 4,837,887 of record OX595863.1, on the reverse strand, counting down.
GATCGGATTAACGGTTTGGAAGTTTTCATCGGACAAACATACATACATACATACACACATACATACAAACGCCGATTCTTCAACTTGACTCAGAGAACTCGCTTCGCTCGTTCAATAATTATCAAACCATAAAACAAAAAACTAGATTTTTTAAAAACTGACGCACCACGTTTCCCAAATTAGAATTTAGCCAAATTAGAAGCAAACTTCGTTCGCGTACAAAAAGACGTAAGCGCCCTACCGGTAACATTCTGTTAACAATGGTAAATACAGCGTTTCTTACAATCCTAACTCACAAATCTTATAATATACAACTATATAGCTTTATAAAACTCATCACTGATACCATACTGAACCAATTTCCATGTAATTCGGCATAAGTAGTAAATGGGCTGGGCTAAGCGCTTGTCCAGATGAGGCGTTATACGCGCGATTCGAAACGCACGATTGTGAAATACTAGAGCTTCATACATTCCGTCCACATGCAGTCGCACGTTTTGCCGCTCGCGAACGCAAAACGCGCATCAATCGCGCGTAAATCGCCTCATCAGCAGGGCGATTCTAAAACGTCGGAAACGTTTCTGATCGGTTTCGTCAGTTTTTCATTTCGATGTGGTAAGTAACTAAAACAATTTTCTAACAATTTTCTCTAGTAAAACACAGTAATATACAATATTTATTGGTTTTTACTGTGTTAGAGAAAATTGTTTGAGTTACTTACCACATCGAAATGAAATTACGTTTTAGAATCACCCTGCTGGACAAGCTCTAAGGCCACACCCATTTACGCCCGAGACGGGCATATATGACACATTTATTATTCCAGAAAAAAAATCCATGAATAAGACCAAATTTGCGAATAAATAAAAAACTGTGCTATAAATGTGTTTTTCTGTAAAATATGCGGGTATCTACTTTTTATTGAAAATAGACTTAACAGTATAAAGCTAATTGACATTGCTATTGCTTTGTGCGAAAATTACTTACGAGGTATTTTTGGTTTAGCTAACTATCTAGGTATCTAAATACCTACTTGAAAAAACGCTTAGTACAGTCTGCCCCAAGGATAAGAACAAGTGGAAAGTTACAAAAAACTAGCCCGACTACAGTGAACCATGATATCACCATAATAATATGCGTATAATAAACTAGGAGCCGCCCAGAACAAACTAACTTTAAATCTATAATCAGAATGAGTACCTACACTACACATTAACCCCCCTTATCCATAATCATTATTATAAAATAGTTAAATTAGCTTTTGTCATGTTTTGACGTTATGACATTTTACATCAGACAGAACAAAACAAAAGGTGGTTTCGGAGAGAATGCTTCGGTGGATGGCGGTGTATTTGCGCCTCCAAGAAGCCCTCGAATTAGCTTAGAACGCTATAATCACCCTGCCGCCCCCACCCTCACGCTTCCGCGGAAGGATATGCATAAACAGACGAAAAAAGAGAGCCCGCCTCCGATGCCGAGAAAGCAGCAGGCCCAAAAGCCCCCGTTACCTACACCGGCAGCGCAGAAGCCCATACCACAGAGGCAAAAGCCTCAGGCGGCAGTTGCAAAGAAAGAAGTCTGAACCGATCAGCTGGTTCTCGTACTCCCTGCCGGCCGAATGAAGCCTGAAAATAGCCATCCGCGGCCTTCCGTCGGACATGGACATGGAGGTCGAAGAAATACTACTACTACTACTACTACTACTACTACTGTATATATACTGTGAATACTGTACTAGCCGCCTTGGAGGAGAAAGGCTTTACCTCCGAATACATTAAGAACATCAAAGGCAGACAGGGCCGCCCCGGAAGCGGCACTGTAAAAAACTATGCTGGGTGATTTTAAAGAAAGAGCGACACAGCAAAAATAATTGCGCATGAACAAAAGGAGGTTGAACGCGCGGATGTATTTGTCGCGAATGCTCGCGCCCTTTTTGCTAAGATTCCCGAGGGAGACCTATCAGAAAAGATCCAGCCAGATATGGTGTTTGGCCTCCTACATCGTAATCTCAGGAAGCGGATGCAACGCTCGTCGATTGAGACTTTCGAGGAACTGCTAGAAAAAGCCCGAGGGATCGAAGAGAGCCAAGGAGAGCATGATCATTCAAACTATTCAAAGAACGCCGAAGCTAATTGTCATGATTAACAACACGCCCATTATATGATATTATCAGTGACATAGTGCAGGTAGAGGATAATATGATAATATGGACTCGCCGCCGGACGTCGCGCCGGCCACACGTCTCTGCGCTCTGCTCCCGCCTAGCGCCTTCCGCTGCGCCGCCCCCGCGCGCTGCGCTCGCTCGCGATTGGCATCCGCCAGTCCGCACTTTACAGTGCGTCGTGCCTTCAGTCTCAACGGACGTTGCCCTTTTTAGGGCAAAATCCTTGTTTCTGAGGCATAAATTAGTAAAATCCACGCTTAGTGGTCGACCAGGGATACCTAACGGTGCCATACGAACTGGTCGGGCGTGGACCCGGAACGCCTGCTTTCCTCCTTCCGAGGAACGCAAAAACCGGTTGGGTCTGGAACCACCGACCTTGGGGGCTTCCCTAGTCGACTCCAGATATCGGTTAGGACACACCCCTTTTGCTCCGTAAGAGCGGCAAAAGGGACACACAATTAGGTAGGACACCTACGACACACCCCCGCCCTGCCTATCCCGGCAGGGAGCTCACACACACTTACACCTGGCGGCTATTCCCGCCGCCATGGACGTCTCGAATCTCAGTAGGGATTCCCTTCGGGCCCTATTGATAAGCGTTCTCTCGCAGGACCCGACCCTCTTCCAGGAGGTCCTTTCGGCCTCGCAGCCCTCTGCTGAGCCGAAATGTAAGCCCGCCCAACCTCGCGCTCCCGCCCCTCAGGCCCCCACGGTCCGCGAAACCGTTGAGTCCACCTGCGATCAGGTGTTAAAAACCTCTGTCCCCAGCCCCGACTTTCCGGACTCTCCGGATGCGTCCCCCGCGCACCCGTCTCCTGTCGACAACGACATGGAGATCGATCTCGGTGCCCGCGCCCAGCTTGAGTCCTCTGCATCCTCCTCCTCGGACTCTTGAGGTTACACCCTCGTCCAAGGAGGTAAGAGGAAGAAGATGTCTTCTTCTTCAAAGAAGGCTTCGTCCGCTCCCCCCGCGAAGACCGCAATCCCTCCTGCGGCAGCCCGTCCCTCTACTCCGGTCTCTCCTACTCCGGCAGTCTCCGGTACCGCCAAGAAGGAGAGACCCCCTCCGCCCCTTTTCCTTCGCGAGAAGGAAAAGTGGGATAATGTCTCCTCTCTCCTCAGAGAGAGGAATGTCCCATTCACGAGTGCTCGGAGCACTAAGGATGGGATTAAAGTCCAGCTTACGTCTTCCGCCGATCACCGTAAGCTAACGGCCCTCCTTCGCCTCGAGAAAATAGGTTACCACACCTATGCTCTTGAGGACGAACGCCTCCTCCGCGTTGTGATCCGTGGCCTCCCCGCCGAACACAACACGGATGCGATTAAAGCCGATCTACAAGCGCAGAACATGCGCGCAGAACAGCGTATGTACAGCGGCCGAACGAAGGTCCCTTACGATCTGGTGCTAGTAATCCTCAATCACTCGCCGGAAGGTAAAGCCATCTTTGGCTTAAAGTCCGTAAATGGCCTCTCAGGCCTTCGCGTCGAGACCCCCTTCAGGAACGGCACTCCTAGCCAGTGCCTTAGATGTCAGCTCTATGGCCACTCGGCGAAGAACTGCTACGCGCGCGCTCGCTGCGTCAAGTGCCTGGGCGACCATGGCACCGCTGACTGCACACGCACCAAGGGCACCTCTGTGCCACCCAGCTGCGTGCTTTGTCGTGCCGAGGGACACACCGCGAACTATCGCGGTTGCCCCATGGCCCCCAAAGTCACCAACAAAAGGGTGGCAAAGAGGTTCCCGGATCGAATCCCGCAACCTCAACCTCAATACACCAAAGTAGCTCCGAAGCTCGCGATGGTCCCCCAGAGAGCGCCTCTGCCCACTGTTTCGGCATGGGCAAAGGCTCTCCCATTCACAACTCAAGCCCATCAGGCTAAACCAGCCGCCCTCCCTCGTTTTCCCCAGGGGCCACCCCCCGCCCCCTCAGGGCCCTCAAAGATGAGCCAGTTGGACCTCGCCGCCGACTTGGCCTTCATCACGTCATTCAATCTTCCAAATTCGCGTGCTTGCACGTGAACTTAGGGAAGCTAAATCAGCGGTTGAAAGAGTTTTCCTCGAGGCAAACTCCGCCCTGACCGAAGTCCTCAGCACAACCAACGGTACTAATATGTATGTACAACCGGAAAGAATGAGACCCCGCTCCGTCTCGTTAGCGTTCTTCAACGCTAAACTGTCTAAACAACGCGTGACAGTCCAAGACTTTTTGATTAAACATCAAATCGACGTTATGCTAGTGCAGGAGACCTTTTTAGACCCCGGCCACCGCAATCCTAGGATAGCGAATTTCCAGATGGTTCGGAATGACAGACCGGGCGCGAAAGGCGGCATTGTCAGTAGACCTAGGAGAATGTATACGTAGGTTAGGTATCTCTTACATAGTCAGCAGGACCGTTTTTGAAGAAATTCAAGCCGGAACACGGCAATATGATTATTGCTGGCTATGCTATTCATAATTATTGTCATACAACCTACACGCTGCATTATATAATTATGTAGGTAAGTAGGTACTTATGCACCTACTTAGGTCAACTGCATGAATAGTTTTTTTTTGTTTTTGATAGTTTTTCAGTTAGTGCATAGGTTATAGAAGATACCAATTAAAAATATAGAAGAATTGTAGAAGATACCATTTAAACAAGTAAAATGATTGATCGAGTAACGACATATACCAGAATAAGGACGCCTTGCAGAATAAGGACGCGCTGCGTCGGGCGGCCCGGCACAGATTATCGAATACATAGTACAACAAATATTTACGCCAGGCTACGCCACCTATGTCTTGATTTTATAAACTCTCTAGGCCGGTTCCGTCTTGATTTTAGCAATTGTGAGGGCCTTAAGTTAATATTGCAGATATTTTAGTATTTGTTAGTAGCTACTGCCTACCATTCCGGAATTTTAGTTTTGATATTCTACGTTTTAGTTTAGTTTTTTGTTTTTCACCATAAGTGTTACTTATTTTAATATTTTCTATTAATTATATTTTGAAATCGATATTTGCAATCGATAGATTGAGTGCAACATCTAAAATCGATTATCTGTGGTAATTGATGATCGATGGAAAAAAAATATAGGGGCGGGCCTCTTTGGCTTTTTGGGGCAGAAAAAAGATGAAAGAAAGCCCGATCTGGCTCGTTTCCGGTTTGCGTGCCAAACCTCAACTGGCCAGATCTGGCGTGCAGATCTGGCCAGTTGCGAGCCGAGACTCTTTTGTATTTTGTATAAGTTCAGTTTCGTGTTATTGGTTGATTTTGGTCTCTGTGTGTTGGTGTTGGAACTACCTACCATACAACAATTGAATCAATACTCTGCGTTCAATATTTATGTGTTTATTTTCAAATTCAAAATTAATCACATTTAGTGAACCGTAATGGTGATGTGTTGTAAAGTTGTGTTTTGTTTTATTGGATATCTCGGTAATCTCGCCACAAAGTGAACATCACTTTTTCATATATTTTGTTTAGTTTGTTACCTGTCGATTTTAGTGTTTATTTACGGAAAATCTTGCGTGCTTCGTAAAAAAGCTTGAAAAACAAAACTCACGGCTGCGTGGTATTATTTTGTAAGTGTCAATTATTGTTGTTTTATCACATTGTTTGCAATAAAATCATTAGTATAATATACCAAACATGAATAATTATAACTGTTTTCTATGCAAAATCGGTAAAAAACATCCATTGTTTCATGATAACCTCAATATTAGGGTCAGTGTTTTTTTTTCAAAGTTTGAAATATCGCGCCATTTGACGCCTACCCTCTAAACATGGATGACAACCAGTATATTCATGGGCCATGTCGATGAATGATTATCGATGAATTCTGAAATTGCCTGCAAAGAATAGGAGGTATCTTTTTAGGCTGGCCAGGCTGTATCTCATGAACCACGTTAGCTAGACAGTTGAATTTTTCACAGATAATGTATTTCTGTTGCCACTATAACATCAAATACTAAAAATCAGAATACAATAAATATTTAACGGGCTCCTTTTTTTTGGCGTTTTTTTTGCCGTTTTTATAGATCTGTCTGTCACCAGGCTGTATCTCATAAACCGTGATAGTTAGACAATTGAAATTTTCACAGATGATATATTTCTGTTGCCGCTATAACAACAAATAATAAAATAGAGAAAACCGGCACATATCATATTATACATTCTACAAATTTTTTCTAATGATGTTGATTGTCCGGGTCTCCTCAGAGCCTCCTGGAGCCTCTACTAACTACAGGCAGAATTCATATACAGGATGTCCCACGGCTATGCCACATGGAGGGAAAGTACCTTCAATATTGTAGATGGAACATTTTACTGAAAGAAGACATTATTTGAATTTAAAAACTATTTAAACTGCATTCATAGATATTTAAATAATTACATGGTTGAACCGGGAATCGAACCCGTTACAAGAGAAAATTAATCATCCTGTAGTTTTATCATACCGATCGAAAGGCTTCATCACAAGGATTGTTTTTTGCTAAGTAACATAGTGTCAGAAATAAAAGGAAGACCATGAAATTGAACATTTTTTATACAAAATTAATCAATTTATCAAATGCTCAAAATGAGTCCCTGTTCAATACAAAGTCGCACTCTTTTGATTATTTCGCCCCCTGACGATTTTATGATCTTGTTTTGGTGGATATTTAGAATAATACGTTTAACTTCTGCATGTAGCTCGTGAACACTTTAATACTGGTTCTTCTCAAGTGGGTACATATTTATTAGTAATGGGTACTTATGATAATGTCAGTTTCATGTCCTTACGGGAATGTCAGCTTTTCATTTTTCTGAACAAAATTGATCATCAAATGGTAAAATTCTTGTTCTTACTTTTATTTCTGATACTATGTTACTTAGCAAAAAATAATCCTTATGATGAAGCCTTTCAATCGGTATGATAAAGCTACAGGTGATTATTTTTCTCGTGTAACGGGTTCGATTCCCGGTTCAACCATGTAATTATTTAAATATCTATGAATGCAGTTTAAATTGTTTTTTTAAATTCAAATAATGTCTTCTTTCAGTGAAATGTTCCATCTACAATATTCAAGGTACTTTCCCTCCATGTGGCATAGCCGTGGGACACCCTGTATAGTGCGAGCGAGTGATATCGTTAATAGTTTTAGTAGGATGTTGGACATTGATCAGTTTAGTACCAGCATTACCAGGGTAAGGCAGTGCTTAGCCTGTAACTTTTTTAGTACTTAGGTAGGTTTTTTGAGTTTTATATTTTTTATTCGTTAGCTTTACCTGGTTGTGTACTTTCAATAATATCTGAGTTTTAGTAGCATACAGCATTTGTCATCTTCTATGCAGTGTTAAATATGTAAGTGTACACAATTTTGCTGCTATTATATATCTATCAGTGAAAACTATTTAATTGGGTCTCTATTGTTAGTTACCTGAGTAAATTAATTTTAGCTGTTGGTTTTCCTTATAAACAAATAAATAAATAAATTGTAACAATACTAAGCTGTGCGTGATCAATCGGGGGTCCACGGATACGTGCGTGCGGCGATCGGGCGGGTACATACATACATACATACATACGTACATACATTAAGCTAAAATTATAGCAAAAACGTTCAAATTTCGGTAACTTTTCCATGTAATCACATTACAGTGTTGTATTATACGTTAGAATACCATTTCTGACATTTAAGACTCGAGGTTGAAACATGATCCCAACTCTATTTTAGTATCGGGCCTCATATTATCAATAATATGGTAGAATTTCAGTTGATTTTGGTAGATTTTGGCAACTTTTTTTAGTCACATTGCTAGCAACCCTGGTCCATTCTTTTGTCAGCTAACAAGCGCTCGCGCGTGTTTGTTTTTGAAATTTTTGCTTCTACTTTGAAATTTATTGATTTTTTGGTGTTCTACTTGAAATGTAAGTTATTTTCTTTAGTATAACTATTTACCTGTACATATTAGTCATTATTTATGGAAATCCCAAGCAACATCTAACAATAAATTGATAATGAAACTCTCGACGCATTTTGCAAGCGGCCATTTTGTAGTGTCGTCATGCCATTATGTGTATAAAGGCTTATGATAATTAGAAATCTACTGCTGGACATAGGCCTCTCCCCTAGAATGCCACGACGAACGGTCCTGAGCTGCCTCCATCCACCGATGGAGATTCTACGCGAAATTTATAATGTCTTTAGTCTATCGAGTGGGCGGTTATCAGTTCTTTGAGCTATATGACCTGCCCATTGCCACTTCAACTTGCTAATTCTGAGAGCTATATATGTCGGTGATCTTGGTTCTTCTACGGATTTCCTCAATTCGGATTCTATCACGTAGTGAATCTCCTACCATACCTAGCCCGTAGATACAGAACTCAAACGCTAAGACTTAGAAAATTCACACTCAAAAAACGATGGTTGACGAAGTTGATCAAACTTCGTTTACAATTTCTAATTGCATCACAATCTTTTCAGATGACTTCCCCGCATGACCATCACCGTAGTGACGAGCCGGAGGAGAGCTACGCGAGTGAGTTCGACGAGACCGACACAGGCACGGGCACAGGCACAGATACCGACCCCGACTCGACTGATTTGACCGATTGCGACGAGGAGGAAGACCAATATTACGTCCTGCATGGGCACCGCATACGTATGTGAGTACAAAATGTAGTCATATATCTTTTAGCAGCTTTTAGGGCAGGACTTTTTAACCGACTTCACAAAAAAGGAGGAGGTTCTCAATTCGGTTGTTTTTTTTTAATGTTTGTTACCTCATATCTCCGGCGTTTATGAACCGATTTGGAAAATTCTTTTTTTATTTGAATGGATATACTTCCAGATTGGTCCCATTATTTTCAAAACCCAGTTCTGATGATGGAGCCCATGAGGAATTGAGGGAACTCCTCAAATATTGTAGGCATACATATGGCAATTTTGATATTTTCAGCACCAAACTAAGCATTTGCATTCAGAAAGTATTATAATTCCTTTCACCACTATGGTTCTTTCATCATTTTTTTTTTCATCCAAATATTTAGTCGAATACAATGGCGGAAGTCGGTTTTTTAAATGAAAAGTTATATAATAAGAGTACATACATACGGGGTGTCAAAAGACAGCTCCCGAATACTGAAGGTATTCGGTACCGGTAAAGCTACCTATATCATAGCTATAAAAAATAGCTTTCGCCTGGGAGGTGATTCATACCGGAGAGAACTTTTTTTTTCCTTTCGTATTGTATTGGTCAGCCAGCAATGTACGTATTTATTCCGGCCGCGCGAGTTCAACGCTCCCAGTCAGCTGATTGACCCGTAGGGCCGATATTTCTCATGTGGTTTTCATTGCTTTTTTTGACGTTTTTATTTATTAACGTGTTTTTAATGATGTCTGGTAAAAAAAAATTAGGGTAATTTCAAAGATGTAGGGAAAACTTTTTTTTTTTTCACATCTCACCTCAAATGGGCTCTGAAAAATTTTACAAGAAAAAATATCTTTGTTGGAAAAAGACTTGGTAAATTTTTTTTTTTAATTTTTTTTTTTTAATTTTTTTTTGAACCCCTTGCAAACCAACAGCCAGACGCGAGCTGCTTGCAGCTCGCGCACCTTCTCCCTCGAAAGGACTCTGACAAATTTTGAATGATAAAAGACTTTTTTTAAAACAATTTAGTAACAATTTAACTACGTATCTCTTAAGGATTCGGATATGCCCATACTTACCCATTAAAAAAAAACGTCATGTATAAAAGACGAGCCGCTTTTAGACTTACACTTTATATATATTATTTTTATAGAATCGATTTTTCGAGCCCACTTCCTCCTCGATCGCCGGCTCAAGAAAGCTCCTTCCGGGAAAGGTACCATAATATAACATTACATAAGTGCAACATAATCTCATTATGTTGAAAAAAATTACAATATTTTTATTTTTGAAGGTCACCAGTACGGGATGAGGGGAACAGCAGTAGCAGTAGCCCCTCTCCCGCGTTCAGCCCGCTGACGAGCCCGTCCCGCTCCGAAAGGTACCATGTTTTGTCTTGAGCTTAAAAAAAATTTGTAAAGTAAATTGTAAAGAAAAAAAAGTAAATTGTAATTGTGTCTTTTCAAATGTAAGCTACACTTATGTAACTATTGTGTATATATAAGTGTATTCTCCTAGTACCTGGCCCTGAATAGCTGCAATTACCTATGTTATATTTGTAATAATGTAACATGTTTTACTCCGTGTAAACTCTTCATGTTATATTTTGTAAAGTAATTCGTAACATAACATAAAAATGTTATTTGCAAATTTGTACGTGGTGCTCTGTTCTTGTTCGACGTATCGTCATCCATACAAACTACAGTAGGCAGTTGTTACCGAATTATGTGCAGTATCATACACTACTTTATCTAATCTCATGAAATAGGTAATATTATATTTTAAAATCTTGGTAACATTTATAGTAATAACGGGTGTTCGCTGGCAGATTTTACACTTTGAACTGAGCTCACGGCGTGTGGGAAGGCGGCAGCGGGGAGAGCGGGGCATCTCTCGACGCGGGAGTGCTGCGGGTTATTTAGTAGCCATGAGTCAGTGGACGGGCGCGCACCGCGCTTTTGCAGTTGAGGCGTATTTTGCGAACAATAATTCGATCAATGCAGCAAGGCGTCGGTTTTGTTCTAACTTTGATATCCGACGATTGAAGGATGGCCCGCCAAACCAATTGATATGGGCGTGGGTACAGAAGTTTAGAGAAACCGGATCAGTCGGAAATGAACCTCGGCCTGGACCTTCAACGACTGTAACTACTCCTGAAAACGTAGAACTTGTGAGAAGGGAAATCTTACAAAATCCACGTAAGTCTGTACGAAAGATTGCAGCATCAACAGGTGTGAAAAAGACTTCAGTTCACAAAATTATCCGAAAAAAATTGAAGTTCTATCCATACAAGCTCCAAATCATCCAGCAATTGAAAGAAGATGACTACATAAAAAGGCTGAATTATGCTAGAGTCGTTCTGGAACGATTTTCTACCCCTACGCGTTTATGTAACATTTTTTTTAGCGACGAGGCGCATTTTCACATTGGGGGGTACGTTAACAAACAGAATATGCGTTATTGGAGTGCGAGCAACCCAAAAGAAGTCCATGAAAAGCCTCTCCACAGCCCGAAGACTACAGTTTGGTGCGCCGTTTCTGGAAATGGCATAATTGGACCTTATTTTTTTGGCAGAGGTGAAACAGTCAACGCACAACGGTACCGCGCGATGCTGGACAATTTTTTTATTCCGGAGCTGCATCGTCATGTTGGTTACAATAACAGAACACATTTTCAGCAGGATGGAGCCACGGCACACACTGCTAGGGACTCAATGGCTAAAGTGCGAGAGCTTTTTCCTGGAAAATTGATAAGTCGCTTCGGCGACATAGCCTGGCCGCCTAGATCACCCGATCTGACCCCTTGTGATTTTTTCTTATGGGGATATCTCAAATCTCGTGTATACACTAATTCACCATCAACAATAGAGGCCCTACAAGAAAATATCCGACGAGAGATCGCAGCTATCAGTCCAGAACTTTGCAAGCGAGTTTTCGCCAACATGAGGGAAAGATTGCAAGAATGTTTGCGGCTTGAAGGACGCCATTTGAGTGGAGTGATTTTTAAAAACTAAAATCCGCATTATTATTATGTAAGATAACAAATAAATAACTTTGATTGTACTCATATTTTTATTTTATTTTATTTTTTGAAGTATAAAATCTGCCGGCGGACACCCTGTACCTTCTAGATTTCGCCGGTAACAGGTTCATTTGTTCGGTTTGTGGTTTTTGTCCGGTGGTGTAAAATTTTCTTCAGTATCGCTACTGTTGTTTTCAGACACTTTTTAAAACAAAAACTAATTTGACAATGAAATTTGCGTAAAATTACAGCTTATATTTGCATTTATTTGTTAACGAGTAGCGCCAAAATCCATACGCGCGAGCTTTTTGCGCCGCGTCCACAGATTATGTATAGAAAAACTGCATTGCAACCTCCTTGGTCCATGTGAAGTTGTATCGTAATAGAAAAAAAGTTAAAGTAATTATAATACAGTTATCCATAGAAGAGCTGTATCGCAATGTAATTTTTTAAATTTATTTCGATGGCATGTGCATAAAGACTGTCATTTTAGTTTAGTTACGTATACTACACAATCATGACACTTATACTCACAGTGGTATATCTTGACATTTGTTTGATTACAAAAATTGACTGAAATTAAAATTCAGGGTATACTTGTCAAGGCACCTACATGCTTGCGAAACCACAGGTAGGGTCTTGCTGTGAAACCTTGTTACGACTTTTACTTCATCTAAATCAGCGGTTCTCAAACTTTTTTGGTCACGGAACCGCTTTTCATTCGCTTTTTTAGTAACGACAGTATGTGTAAGTTTTTTAGCATTAGCATCGTATAGCTTTTTTTTTTTTTTTTTGCTGTCGGGGGGAAAAAATCTTCAACAAGATACCCTATCACCTTTGAGGGTGTGATAGTGTTATGTGAGGTTGCCGGGACTCCGACCGACTCACTAAAACCCCCCGGTGGCCATCCTCTGCGCATGTCGGTGGGCTCCGGGATCTCCATAGGAACGCACCGGTGCCATTCTTTTAAAAAAGATTAAGGTATATTCTCATGATTTTGTCTCTACAGCAAAAACTCTGCTTCCTCAACCATCTTCCGTTCCAAAATACACTTTTCCAACCATGCCTTCGACACAATTGTCGTACATTTCTCTATGCTTTCCGCATTTGCTTTTTTAGTAACGACAGTATGTCTAAGTTTTTTTAGCATTAGCATCGTATAGCTTTTTTTTTTTTTTTTTTGCTGTCGGGGGAAAAAATCTTCAACAAGATACCCTATCACCTTTGAGGGTGTGATAGTGTTATGTGAGGTTGCCGGGACTCCGACCGACTCACTAAAACCCCCCCGGTGGCCATCCTCTGCGCATGTCGGTGGGCTCCGGGATCTCCATAGGAACCACCTTTGAGGGTGTGATAGTGTTATGTGAGGTTGCCGGGACTCCGACCGACTCACTAAAACCCCCCCGGTGGCCATCCTCTGCGCATGTCGGTGGGCTCCGGGATCTCCATAGGAACGCACCGGTGCCATACTTTTAAAAAAGATTAAGGTATATTCTCATGATTTTGTCTCTACAGCAAAAACTCTGCTTCCTCAACCATCTTCCGTTCCAAAATACACTTTTCCAACCATGCCTTCGACACAATTGTCGTACATTTCTCTATGCTTTCCGCATCTGCTTTTTTAGTAACGACAGTATGTGTAAGTTTTTTAGCATTAGCATCGTATAGCTTTTTTTTTTTTTTTGCTGTCGGGGGAAAAAATCTTCAACAAGATACCCTATCACATTTGAGGGTGTGATAGTGTTATGTGAGGTTGCCGGGACTCCGACCGACTCACTAAAACCCCCCCGGTGGCCATCCTCTGCGCATGTCGGTGGGCTCCGGGATCTCCATAGGAACGCACCGGTGCCATACTTTTAAAAAAGATTAAGGTATATTCTCATGATTTTGTCTCTACAGCAAAAACTCTGCTTCCTCAACCATCTTCCGTTCCAAAATACACTTTTCCAACCATGCCTTCGACACAATTGTCGTACATTTCTCTATGCTTTCCGCATCTGCTTTTTTAGTAACGACAGTATGTGTAAGTTTTTTAGCATTAGCATCGTATAGCTTTTTTTTTTTTTTTTGCTGTCGGGGGAAAAAATCTTCAACAAGATACCCTATCACCTTTGAGGGTGTGATAGTGTTATGTGAGGTTGCCGGGACTCCGACCGACTCACTAAAACCCCCCCGGTGGCCATCCTCTGCGCATGTCGGTGGGCTCCGGGATCTCCATAGGAACGCACCGGTGCCATACTTTTAAAGGTATGGCACCGGTGCGTTCCTACGGAGATCCCGTCAGTCCGAAGGTGTGAACTGGCTACGCCCGGAAGGTAGAGAAGGCAAAACACCTCTTCGCCGTTTATTCCCACATTTGCTTCCGATTCCAGTCCAGTAGTAAAAAAAACAACTATGAAATCCAAGTTCTCACCATAATTAGCCACGTATTTTCCGCCATGTGTTTCGATAATCTGAATAAGCTCATCTCTATTACAATCCTCATCATCAGACATTACGCATATCTTCCTATCTCGGAGTGCTTGAGACGACACCTGTACATCACTAAGAGTGACTTTTTTGAAATTCACGGCCACTTGGTGTCCACTAGAACGTTTCTTGCGAGTCTTTGGCGCTGCCTCACCAATTTGTTCTTCGTTTATCCGCTTCTTAACCATTTTGATGACCGAGCCATTGTTCTGGAACATACATCCAACAGTGACATACATAGTCATGCCATGATTCCACTGGGATTCCCCGGTGTTGTGAGTTTTTCTCTTATTTTTTTTCTACGCCGGTGTTCGTGTGTTCTCGGTAAGAGTCCCGTATCTTTATTTTTCGTGACGGGAGTGAGTAAAGTGCACCGAGAATTCGCCCTGTTTATCCATGCTTTCCCATTGTTCCACGTTTCTATACTTTGTGAACCAGTCTGGATCTTTTAAAAACTTTTTGGTTTAGTTCATTTGAAACTGGATCCTGTTTTGGAGATTGACTTGTAATACCAATCGAAACTGGCAAAGGTTGGTCTATAGGTAAGGCATTTTTCTTTATCTTGTTTAGTTTTCTTCTTGGCTATCTGTTCTGGAACTATGCACATATCTCCAAACTGAACTGAATTTGCAGGTACAACTTGGTTTCCCATTGTTCCACGTTTCTATGTTTTTGAACAAGTCTGGATCTTTTCAAAACTTTTTGGTTTTGTTCGTTGGCGTCCTCTACTGCGTTTGCCATCCGTGGGGTACCGGATAGTCGGAGATAATTGTGCTTCGCGTAAGCATATCAGCTACTTTCGTTTTTTTTATCTTATTTTTTTTCCACGCCGGTGTTCGTGTGTTCTCGGTAAGAGTCCCGTATCTTTATTTTTCGTGACGGGAGTGAGTAAAGTGCACCGAGAATTCGCCCTGTGTGAAACCTTATTCCATTTAACTGATGTTGTATATTGGGACATCTTTCTACATATATGTCCCGTTCGTTGTCCCCACTTTTCTTGGCTAGATACAGCTTTTCAAACGTATACTCCATCTTGTTGAAGTCTATAATTGATAAAGGAATGTTATTGGTACCGTTTTGCTGCACTTCTTTGTCCTCAAACTCCTGCATGATATGACGAGTACGATATAAATAACTGGTAAGAGTCCCGTATCTTTATTTTTCGTGACGGGAGTGAGTAAAGTGCACCGAGAATTCGCCCTGTGTGAAACCTTATTCCATTTAACTGATGTTGTATATTGGGACATCTTTCTACATTTATGTCCCGTTCGTTGTCCCCACTTTTCTTGGCTAGATACAGCTTTTCAAAAGTATACTCCATCTTGTTGAAGTCTATAATTGATAAAAGAATGTTATTGGTACCGTTTTGCTGCACTTCTTTGTCCTCAAACTCCTGCATGATATGACGAGTACGATATACATAACTGGTAAGAGTCCCGTATCTTTATTTTTCGTGACGGGAGTGAGTAAAGTGCACCGAGAATTCGCCCTGTGTGAAACCTTATTCCATTTAACTGATGTTGTATATTGGGACATCTTTCTACATATATGTCCCGTTCGTTGTCCCCACTTTTCTTGGCTAGATACAGCTTTTCAAAAGTATACTCCATCTTGTTGAAGTCTATAATTGATAAAGGAATGTTATTGGTACCGTTTTGCTGCACTTCTTTGTCCTCAAACTCCTGCATGATATGACGAGAACGATATACATAACTGGTAAGAGTCCCGTATCTTTATTTTTCGTGACGGGAGTGAGTAAAGTGCACCGAGAATTCGCCCTGTGTGAAACCTTATTCCATTTAACTGATGTTGTATATTGGGACATCTTTCTACATATATGTCCCGTTCGTTGTCCCCACTTTTCTTGGCTAGATACAGCTTTTCAAACGTATACTCCATCTTGTTGAAGTCTATAATTGATAAAGGAATGTTATTGGTACCGTTTTGCTGCACTTCTTTGTCCTCAAACTCCTGCATGATATGACGAGTACGATATACATAACTGGTAAGAGTCCCGTATCTTTATTTTTCGTGACGGGAGTGAGTAAAGTGGACCGAGAATTCGCCCTGTTTATCCATGCTTTCCCATTGTTCCACGTTTCTATACTTTGTGAACCAGTCTGGATCTTTTAAAAACTTTTTGGTTTAGTTCATTTGAAACTGGATCCTGTTTTGGAGATTGACTTGTAATACCAATCGAAACTGGCAAAGGTTGGTCTATAGGTAAGGCATTTTTCTTTATCTTGTTTAGTTTTCTTCTTGGCTATCTGTTCTGGAACTATGCACATATCTCCAAACTGAACTGAATTTGCAGGTACAACTTGGTTTCCCATTGTTCCACGTTTCTATGTTTTTGAACAAGTCTGGATCTTTTCAAAACTTTTTGGTTTTGTTCGTTGGCGTCCTCTACTGTGTTTGCCATCCGTGGGGTACCGGATAGTCGGAGATAATTGTGCTTCGCGTAAGCATATCAGCTACTTTCGTTTTTTTTATCTTATTTTTTTTCCACGCCGGTGTTCGTTTGTTCTCGGTAAGAGTCCCGTATCTTTATTTTTCGTGACGGGAGTGAGTAAACTGGACAGAGAATTCGCCCTGTTAATCCACGCATCCAACACTCACATACTTAGTTTTTTCCGCCGTGTGTTTCGATAATCCGAATAAGCTCATCTCTCTTACAATCCTCGTCATCAGCTATTCTTATCTCGGAGTGCTTGAGACGTGAACTAACACCGTAAAGGCTTAGAGGATACCCGAACAATAAAACACTGAATACTTAAAGTACAGGTTATATAATTGCTCTTAAAAAAGATAAAATGTAAGAAGGCTGACAGGTCTAGTGACCAGTTGCCCAGAACGCATTGATAGCGCGTTCTAAACTACTAGTGGTGCCATCTAGTTCTGAAATGATTCACTAATTTCTAACTAGTATTATCATGCAGTAATTATAAAGATAAATACACTTTTAACGTTCAAACAAGACGACACGACTTTTTTGAAATCCGCGGCCACTTGGTGTCCACTAGGGCTTGCATTCGAATATTCGAATAGTAAATCCATTTGAATATTCGACAACAATTTATTTTCCCCAAACTTAGAACTCTAAGTCTGAAATCGAAGAATTTAGAAACGAATATATGTATATTCCTTATAAAACAATAACCAATATAACATCCATTGTTGACCTCACATTTCTAGGAATTTGAATGACGTTGAGTTCTATGGTTTTCGTCAAAAGGACGTTATCAATTAATTTGTCAGGTACTTGATATACTAACTGTTATGTACGGTAAGCCCCGTTACTAAGCCCTATCCAAAGGTTATTTCGATGATGTGTAGGAAATTACCTCGAGGTGAAAACTTTATCTCAGTAAATGTTTTTAGAAATCGGTTAGAAGGGGAAAGATAGTAAAATATACAAAAAATACCTCGAAGATACTTCAACTTCTCTGGCAATACTGAAATTTATTATTTTATATTTTATTGTTTTCCTTTAAATAACCATTTTTAAGTGTAGAAAACGTGCATCTTTAAAAATTAAGTTGCAAAACCACAACTAGATGGCATTGCTTATTTAAATACAAAATCTCTCTCATGGTAGAGAAATTGTCTCGGTAGTTTTAGATTTCTGATGGATTATCCATACAAACATACTAACATAGCCCTTTCTTCCCCATTTAAGAAGTCAGGCAGATAAAGGTGTCATCGCGAGGTTTCAGTTCGGGGCGAACCACTAGTAATCATGGTTTGTTTATTTTTTATTATCTTCAGGTGTACAATTAAGTATTTTCTATTCTATTCTACAAAATTGTAGAGTGTGAAAGGGTGTTTTCAGCCACGAAATATATTTAAATAAAATAAAATAAATAAATAAATGCATTTCACACAAAATTATCTAGCCCCAAGCTAAGCAGAGCTTGTGTTATGGGTACTAGATAAATGATATACTTAATACAATAACATTACAAAGATAGATATTTTTTATTATACAAAGAAAAATACCCAGAACACCCTGAACAAATATCTGCAGATCGTACAAAATATTTTTTCCGTGGTGGGAATCGAACCCGCAACCTCCTGCGGCGAACCTTCGCCCACCGCGCCACAGAGGTTGTCACCTCTCTCTCTCTGAAAGGATTTAACTATCTCAGATGTTCCTTATAGGTGATCCCATAGACGCTTTATGTTTCCTTAGGTCTCACTTGCAAATAAAACGTTGAAGAATGAACCAAAGTTAGATGTTATTATTTAAAACGGTCTTAGTTTTTGTTTTAAAGTGCTGTGACAACGAACCAAAAACTCAAAATCAGGGTGACAAAGAATAAGTACATACTTGCACTACTACTACGTGAGTTAATGAAATAAATTCAAGTTTATTCTACTATTCGAATAATATTCGAATAATTCGAATAGTAACCAAAAATGAAACGAATATTCGAATAGCAAAAAGTTCGAATATAAAAAGCAAGTATCTATTCAAATAAAAAAAGAATTTTCCAAATCGGTCCATAAACGCCGGAGATATGCGGTAACAAACATAAAAAACAATACAACCGAATTGAGAACCTCCTCCTTTTTTTGGTCGGTTAAAAAATGCTATATTTGCCAGTAGTAGTTATAGTGGCCGACTCTACTCGAGTTTAGAGTCGGTTTTATTTGCGAAATAGCTAATTATTTTACGATGGAGCGAGTGAAACTAACTGATATTTCTGATAAAGAATTTATTATATTAGTTCAAACAGATAATTATACAGTGAAATAATAATACACTTTCAAATCACGGACAAATAAGTAGCAAGAGGTGGGTTTTCGTTACCATTCGTCAGTTTACAATTAAAATGTAGAAAAATCTAAATAGATTAGAACTTGTGAATACAAGTTTATAGTAGGAAAATTCAATTAGATTCTTGTGGTAAAACCAGTTTTATGATTGGTTTTGTGCTTTTTCCATATTTGACGATTTACTAAACCAAAAAATTTTGCCGCCATTTTCATTTGCATTTTCCATTTTCCTACAAGTGCCAAGCTTTTTGCGCTTTTTGCGTTGTTCGCGAGCCAGGGGGTTAAAGAAATGAAGGTATACCTACGTATTTTTGCGAACAGATGATGTTTACTACGCTATTTCTGAATAAAGTAATTGTTAAATTGGTATTGTGGAGTCTGATTTTAATAAATCAGAAGTGGAACCCATGTTTCCTGCGAAGGAAAAGGTAAATGAGGTCGAAGAAATCTCCGGTAGGTTATTGTTGAACTTTACTATTTTGGTTGGAATACCTACCTGTGAAAAGATTGATTTGAACGAGGAAAGTTGCTTCACAACTCGTAGATACTCTAACATATCCTGGTCATAGAGTGTCGATAAGGGGGCACTGAGGAAAAGTCTGTCAAATTCCCTATCTATGAATAGCCTGCATAAATAAATACTGAAACTTTCCATAATTTGTTGGTCAATAGTTTGCTCAGATTATTTGTTTGAATAATTATTATTAACAACAGCAAATAGTTAAGCTGTTTACATTAGCAGCTCAGCAGGTGGTTGACAAGTCAAGCAACATCAGGAGCAAGGGCATAATGTTGGTATGTTGGATCCAAATAATGGTAAATAAATAGTAAGAACCGTTTTGTTTTTGGTTGCACGGTGACACTGTTTTGGTTGAAATTGTCTTGTTTTGTTGTTTATGTACAAACTAACAACTTATGTGATTAATATGTTCAACCAATGATCACCTACTGAAGATTTATTAGAAAAGTGGGTCTTATAAAATAGTAATGGTGGCTGGGTATGAGATTGAATATCATAACAACCAACGGTCACAGTTCTTGACCCCACACTGGGATTTTCCATGTTGTGGGTGTTTTAGTGCTACAGCGTCTGGACCCCGAATGGGTATTTGCAGATCATGCAAGGGACACGAGCCCATGTCTCTCGTGTCTCAGCTCGCTTTTCACCCACTGTATTATGCGGCACTGAGTTTGTCAAAACTCAAGTAATTTTACTCTGTCTCTATTCAATGTGTATTTAATGATTTTAACTAAAACAATAGCGTATTAAAATGGGTGGCCTTGTTGCTGGAAACACATTCCAGGCACTTGGATAACCAATTAACTTAATGTATAATAATATGAATATTATCTCATATGTAGGTGGCTAACCTACATGGCATTTGTGTTTTATTTTTCATTATTTTGATAAATTCCTAGTATTTAGTAAATTTCATGAATGCTTGCTTGAGCTTATTTCATTCTAGGCTGTGCATGTTAGGGTATCGTTAAGGCGATGACTGCCATGCATGGCGCACAAGTATTTTTTGTAAACTGATGGGTTAAGGCGCCGCGGCGACAAACATGATGGCTTGACTAACAAAGTTTACTTATTAACACAAAAATTTATTATTTGGTCCGGGTTTGCCTAGTGATAGGGATGTATGCACAATAGTGATGCACCTATTACCACAAGTAGATGATGAAATCCCATAATAACCGGAAACAGAGAAGTGCACCTAACGTGGTGCCTTATATTGTGATAGATGAATTTATCATCAGAAAGTAATCATACATATTTGGGTTACTGAGTATCAGAACTCTAAACATTTAAAATGAGCAATCCTTGTCATGACATTAAAAATTTAATTGTTTTCAGATTGTATTGTGTCATCCTACTCATTTTCCTTTAACTCTCCTCATCCTAAAGTTCTGTTATCAAGTAGGTCCACGAGTAAAAACCCATCAAAATGCCTTCTCCCACAAACAGGTCTATAAGTCACTGTCATAATCGTAGAGATTCGGATTCACCTTCAGTTCGAACACCATCTCCTATTGAGCATGAAAACAGGTCGCACGAACGCAAACGGTCAGGGAAAAGCAAAATACGTAAGCGCTCATATGCGAGTCTTTCCCCGACTAGGCACAGGCGCGGGTGTTCCAAACGTGAGCGTAATAAAAAAAGTAGGCGTGCGCATGATAGTATTATTCCAAACGTACTAGAGAAATTAGTTACCTTACTCAGCGAGAAAAGTAGCACCGGGGCGTCTGGGTCTGTTGGACCAGGACTACAAGGATCTCAAAATGTCATATCTAAGTTTGATCCGAATGCCAAGTCTCAAACTATGAAGAACTGGTTAGCCCAAGTCAATGAGTCGGCTCACGTGTTTGGATGGACGGAACGGCAAACTATATTCTATGCGTTGCCCAAACTAGAGGGATTGGCGAAAAGGTGGTACGAGGGTTTGATTACGATAAAATATTCATGGGCTGAGTGGCAAGAAAAATTACTTGCTGCATTTCCTTGTGAACATAACTACGGAGCCTTACTAAGTGAAATGCTGGTCAGGAAAACTCACAAAAACGAATCTATTATGATAAAATGACTTTAATAAACAGATGCGAACTCACCGGCAAACAGGCTGTTGATTGTTTAAGCCACGGAATCTACGACTATAATGTGAAAATTAACGTACAAGGCGGTAGTTTTAAGGAACCGGAAAAGTTCCTGAAATACTTACGAAATATAACTAATAAAACCAATGAGGCATTCCGAAAACCCGCTCAAAGATTTGGCGATGGTGATGATCATCACAAGAAGTCATATGACCAACCAAGTAGAGATCCTGCTAAAATGCCATGTTATAATTGCAAGGAACTGGGCCATATGGTCATTATGTGCCCGAAGCCTGTCTTGAATTGTATAAAATGTCGACGGTTTGGAGATACTGATCAAAATTGCAAAAGCGCTAATGGCAGCCGCTTTACCAACGAAAGTCGTGCTTCGCTGGCAGCGAATGTTACAACTACCACCAAAAACGTTTAAAAGATTGCATGTGAGCAAAAAGGGGTGTAAAAGTATTACAAGCAAGTTTTAGTTGACAAACAACCATTCCGAGCAATTATTGATCTAGGTAGTCAACGTACTCAACTCAACGAAAAATCAGGCAAAAGACTACATGTACTAGTAACCAGGAAGAACCTTACAAACGCTGAGTGGATTCCGAAACGGCAGTGTGGTACCTAGTGGTTGCACGGTTAGTGGTACGGATTGAACTGGATGGCCTCAACGAGGAAGTTGAAACTTATTTGGTGAAACCCGGTTTGCTAACCACTGACACGCTGACAGGACATTTCGCAGTTAAAAAAAACATTAAAGAAAATGTAAAAAGAATTACTGGTTTCCGAAGATGGTACAAATCGGTACAAAATATGTTAAAGCATGTATTCCTTGCGCTTATGCTAAACACCCAGGCGGGAAGAAGCAAGGATTGTTGCATTGTTTGTTTGACGAGCTCTGAGACGCGGCGGGCGAAGGTTCGCCTGCGAAGCAGGAGATTGCGGGTTCGATTCCCGCCTCGGAACAAATATTTGTACAATCTGCAGATATTTGTTCAGGGTGTTCTGGGTATTTTTCTATGTATAATAAAAAATATATATCTATGTAATATTATTGTATTAAGCTTAGAGAATTTATAGTAATTCTCTCAAGGTATTAAGTATATCAGTTATCTAGTACCCATAACACAAGCTCTGCTTAAAAAAAAGAAAGAAACCGAATTCTAATGTCTTCACATTGATCATCTGGGACTTTTTGTAAAGAGCAAAAAGTATATTGTATTCAAAGTCAAAGTATTACGAGCGGTTGAGGACACCAAGTGTAAAACATCGATAAGTGTACTAAGAGATGTATTCGCGATGTTTGGTACACCACGTATCCTGATCTCAGACCGCAGAACTAGTTTTAAATCCAAAGAATTTGTGGGTTACACTGAGAAAACAGTTCATCAAAAAATATGGTGATTTCACGTAAAGTAGGGAGCATACGGAAATAACCATAAAGTACGATGAAACTACTGTTGCTGCTGCTAACCATATATTATGATGAGCTGTCACCATGCATTAGTAGTTCGTATCACCGTATGTCCGGACTTACGGTGACGGTAATCGTAATGGACCATTACTTTTTGAGAGAGAGCATAACATTACATATGACTGTCATCATATTTTTGTATGCTTTCCTACTATTTTTATGTGCTCTCCTCTAATTTCCGAGTAATCCCTATTATTTTATCATACTATTTATCCATGCTTTCCTACTATTATTGTATGCTTTACTACTATTTTTAATGTGCTTTCCTCTCATTTCCGAGTAACTCCTGTTATTTAATCCTACTATTTATCCATGCTTTCCTACTATTATTGTATGCTTTACTACAATTTTGAATGTGCTTTCCTCTTATTTCCGAGTAATTCCTGTTATTTCATCTTATACCATTTATCCATGCTTTCCTACTATTATTGATGTGCTTTCCTATTGATTTTTCTTACTATTTTTCTATGCCTCCTGTTGTAGTATGGCTCGGGTATTGTTCCTTTTTCTTAAATATGTATGGGCCAATTAATAAAGATAATTGACACATAGAATAAGCAAGAGTACGGTTAAGAGAATGATGATGATGTATAGTCGTTCATCGTCATCACTCCCGTAACCGTTCTTTTGCACGGTTATGGGTCAGAGTAGATTACTAAGTGTCAATTATCTTTATAAATTGGCCCACGCATATTTAAGAAGAAGGAAAAATACCCGAGCCATGCTACAACAGGAGGCGTAGAAAATTAGTAAGAATAAACAATAGGAAAGCACATCAATAATAGTAGGAAAGCATGGATAAATAGTAGGATGAAATAACAGGAAATACTCGGAAATGAGAGGAAAGCACATTCAGAAAAAAGTACCTACGCAATACAGAAAATAACCCTAATAAAGTAGGTACTTCTAGACAGAAGTACCTACTTTATTAGGTATTATTCTAGAACAGTGGATTTGGGATTTGGTGAATTATTTGCTATAATGGAAAAACATATGACGGATTAACATTTTAATTAAAAATTACAAAATATTATTAAATAACGCAAAATATATAATTTAGAGTAACGGAGTAGTAGTTTTGGGGTAACGGAGGCGGGCTCGCACCGTCTCTTGCCAGAGGGCGCACGACCTCCTGTCACGGACCAGCTGAGAGTCGAGACCACTGTTCCAAAGCTGACTGCACCTTATCCGCGTCACCTGTACAAAATTGCAAGTGGTTAGGTCAAATAGATTTTTATATATGGGGGTCGAAAGTAGCTTTAAATTTGGGGTAGGAAATTCTGCCGAAGTCAGCCTACAAAAATCGAAAGGAAATTAGCTAAATTTACCTAAATACAGTATTTTGTGACATGTTTACTTTATGGTACCATAAAGAGTATCTCTAATTAACATGGGCTTTCACATTAGATATTTTACTTAATACGAGACTAAAATCAATACCTTATTCAAATCCCTGGTGATTGATCCTATGAGCCCTCCAGGCGTTCACCAACCAGCCATGGTTTGGTAGGCGTCAGCAGGCACATGCGTAGTAGAAAGGTGGAGATTATTTTATGTACAACCACATCATTTTAAATGGACATCAGCTGGGCATCAGTCGGCAAAACTGGGTCATGTACTGTCACAAGCTTTTACATCAACAGCTTGCATAAACTGGTGCACTAATCTTAAAACACTTATTTTTGTACACGAACAAATGTTAGGTATTATGAAACCCAGCTGATCTTTGTTGCACTTTGTTGCTTCAAATCACTTCACATTTTGTAACACTAACTATAGACAATCCGTAATATTTAAAATAAAATTACAAACAAAAGGCGGAGCGCATGTGCTTCCCTGCTAACTGAATAGAATAAAATGACCGGGCTAGGACCTACCCGCGTGCCGTTCGCAGTAGACTGGTGATTTCACGGTATTTTAATATGCCGGTCATCCAATATTATGAATCCTGTAATCATACTTTAGTAAAACGATAAACGTATTTTTGTGTGATGATCACGGTATTTTGGAGTGCCGCGTCAAATATTATGGTTCCGTAATCATATTCGATGGTAATTTGTTACGTAATTGTATTTTTGTGTGCTAGTCATGGTATTTTGGTGTGCGGTGTCAAATATGTATTATGATTCCGTAATCATTATTTGATGTTTGTTCATTTGTTAATTAATTTTTGTATGCCCGTAGTTACATAGATAGATAGATAGATTAACACTTTATTGTACACCAGGAATACATAAAAGGATTTATTAAAATTAGCAGTACAATGGGCGGCCTTATCGCTGAGAGCGATTTCTTCCAGACAACCTTTGGATGGACAGTAACAAGCGAAGCAGTAACGAAACGGCGGAAGATATAGTCCGTAGTCGTATATTATAAGGATTTTATGCAAAGAAGCTTCAAGAAAATTGATGCTAACTACAAAAATAAAGTGACGAAAACTGTTATATCTTAGGTATCATCGAATTTCTGCCAACCAGACATCCAGCAGACCATTTCATATTACGTAGTGTTATTTTAAGAGGAAAGCATCGTAAAGTATCGATTTAATCTTCTTATATTCTGTCACCGTTTATTACGGAGAATGGTCATCATAATATTGTATTACTTACTATTTAAACTAGATTATTTTATTATATATACATGATACAACCTTATTTTAGAACAATTCATCGTATTTTTGAAAGACGTATTGATATTTTATAATGAAGCCAAAATGACATTTTTCTCAGTGTATATGCAGAACACAGTAGTGAAACATATACAGGGTGTTTGGCACATGGACCGACATGATTTTTTGGGGGGTGGGGGGGGGGTCATGTGCTATTTTTCCCCGTGAGACCCAATATCCTAAGTCTCACGGTAGTCCAGATATGTTTTTTTTTTAATTTTTTGAAAACCACCCGAAATCTTGCCTTGAAATCGTCCTAACTTTTTTGTTTGTGGTTATAATACCACAAAACCAAGTATGCTTGTATTCTACAATGTTTTTTTATTCTAAATAAATCATTACTTGTTACAATTAATATCCAAAAAAAAAACTTCTGAGCTTTCAAAGTGGTAAATCGGTGTAAATGTTATGAAAAGGGACCACTTCTAAATTCATTTTAAAAAAAACTAAAATTCATTTTGAATTTAGCTTTCTTTTAAAAAGTTCTTTACTTACTACCCTTTCCAACGATATGCTACATGACAAAAGAAACCGTTCTTAAGGTGGTCAAAAAAAGATTCGTTTGCCAGGGTTCGGCTGAACACGCACTCTAACAATGTAACTGGTTTGAACAATGTAACCAGTCAACGCGGCAATCCGCAAAGTAGCAGGTAAAAAGTTAGTCTTTCTCTTACGTACAGTTATTGTTGTCTTTGTTTATAGAGTTGAAAGTTGGTGCAGGTGCCGGGAATCAGTCGAGATTACTCTGCTATTCGAAGTGCCCGTACGTTTCCCGTTGTTCTATCGTAGTCAAATTAAAGTCTTGTTATTGTTTTTTGTTAAATCTGTTGTTGAACTGTTACGTTTTTGTTGTTTATCTTTGCGTATTCGTTACAATGGCCAACTTCAGTAACGAGGAGTATGCTGACATGATGTTGGCGTATGGTAAAGCTGATTGCAATTCGCGTGAAGCGCGAAGAGTGTATCAAGAACGATACCCTGATCGACGGTTACCTCACCACGAGACCTTCTCAACTACCTATCGACGTCTGAGGGAGACCGGAAACTTAAACTTTCGGGAGCCCCGAGTGAATGTGAGGCAACATAATGTTGAAGTTGATGAGAGAATCCTTCAAGCTTTTGATGACGATCCTACAACAAGCATACGAGTTGTTGCTGACGGACTTAACTTATCAGTTTGGAAAGTCTGGTCCGTTCTTCGGGCAGATGGAAGGCACGCATTTCATTACACTCCTGTTCAAGGTAACAACTTACAGTACTTACTACTTATTTAAAATGTGACATTAAAACATTTTAACCGATTTCAAATCTTAATAAAATGTGTTCATTTTTAACTCTTTTTTTATTGTTGTAATTGTTTCGTTAAATTCCTTTCTTGCTCTGTTTCTCGGACAACTGAAGAAGTTCTTTGCGTGAGCTGAATTAAAAGAAAGAAATATCGCGTTTATGCAGTTATTACCACAAACTCACGAATTTCATTCATTGTTCCAGGTCTCGAAGAGGGTGACAATGCAAGACGGTTAGAGTTCTGCCGATTTTTATTGCATACAGATGTTGAAGATGGCGACTTTTTGAAACGAATTTTATGGACCGACGAGTCAAATTTTAGCCATGAAGGCATAGTAAATCTGCACAATTTGCATCATTGGGAGAAAAGGGGCCAAAATCCGCGCAAAAAAAGCAGACTTCCTTTCAGCGAAAATTCAGCGTTAATGTTTGGGCTGGTGTTATTGGGCGAAATCTTGTCGGCCCATATTTTTTGCCAGAACGACTCAATGGAAACAATTATTTAGAGTTTCTTCAAAATGATTTACCTGAACTGGTACTACCAGTTTTAGAAGAAGATGTGCCAATTGTATTTCAAAATAATGGCTGTCCGGCACATTACCAACGAACGGTACGAGAGCATTTAGACAATGCATTTCCAAACTCGTGGATTGGTAGCGCTGGCCCCATTCCATGGCCAGCACGGTCCCCAGATCTGACACCCCTGGATTTCTACGTGCAAAAGAGTTAGTGTATGCAACAGAGGTGCCCAGAAAAGAAATTTTAGTGGAACGAATAAACACCGCATTTGTTCCGAACGACCGACGTAGCGCTAGATTTAAGTTAGAAAATAGAATTAAATTAAAATAGATTTAAAAGCAAATAGTAGGGGTAGGGAATAAATATTAATCCGATCAGTCGTTTCACTACCCAAATAGATAAAAATCCATTGATAGAATAGTAAACACAAATAAACATTGGTCTGTTCCTTCGTTTTATTACCCTGAACATACAAAGGTACTTAGGTAGGTCCCTATACAGATCGACAGGCTGCCCGGCAGAAGTATTGTCTGTGGAAAATAGCCACAATGGTATTTTCCATGGACAATAGCCACCAAATAGAATAGAAAGGCCCTGTAACAAATAGGTAGAAAAAAGGTAATAAACACCTTGAATGATCTAAAAGGTACCTTTGTTTAATATAGAAAAATCGTATGGGTAACAAAATAGGGTAAATGTATGTATATAGAAAAATAGATAGGTAAAACATACATGTACAAACAGGCAAAATTGTATAAATTTGTAAATAAATCGCGCTTATTCAGTCCCCCGCTGGGGGAAGGACCGACCGCAATATATATATTCGCCAATTTCAGTCAGTCGACACAGTCTATTTTTACACCTCGCGTTATTCGGTCCTCCCCCGCGCTGCAACTGAAGAAGCCTCAAGAGGAAACAAGGCTTTCTTTCACACCCCCCGGAAGGCATCCCCAGGCAGGCAGGCGGCACAGGAACAGGCGCCCCACATCGAAGATCTCAACGCGACCGTCCTCGCTCTTCGCTCTACAGATTCCGGCGCAACAGTACGCTTCAGGACGCCGGTCGGAACCGGGACCATCGAACACATAGCATACAGTCCACGAGGTCCGTCACACAGCCTGGTTCCGGCTGAGCCGCGTCCCGTACAGCATTAGTAAAAATGCAAGAGGAAATGCGACTTTTAACTACAACCTCAGCTATCAGAAAAAGGTGTCGTGCATGCATACGGTGTGGAGGCGGCCAATTCGAGCAAACTTTGTAATTCTAATTTAATAAAAACAACTTAACATAAAAAAACGTATTTTCATTATCTTGACCCTAGCAACAAAGTATCTCTTAGGTCGACCCCTGATGTATTATTTCTGCCATGTAGCATATCGTTGGAAAGGGTAATAAGTAAAGAACTTTTTAAAAGAAAGCTAAATTCAAAATGAATTTTAGTTTTTTTTTAAATGAATTTAGAAGTGGTCCCTTTTCATAACATTTACACCGATTTACCACTTTGAAAGCTCAGAAGTTTTTTTTTGGATATTAATTGTAACAAGTAATGATTTATTTAGAATAAAAAAACATTGTAGAATACAAGCATACTTGGTTTTGTGGTATTATAACCACAAACAAAAAAGTTAGGACGATTTCAAGGCAATATTTCGGGTGGTTTTCAAAAAATTTAAAAAAAAAACATATCTGGACTACCGTGAGACTTAGGATATTAGGTCTCACGGGGAAAAATAGCATATGACCCCCCCCCCACCCCCCAAAAAATCATGTCGGTCCATGTGCCAAACACCCTGTATATTCACATAATAAACTAATACATATTATATACGAAGTTAACTGTAACAATGAAAGAAAACCAATAATTACATAATACGCTAGGTAGAGATGCGACTAATAGGTAGTTCTGTTTAACTTTTAGCTTGAAAGTGTGTAGTGAGGAAGCCTGTCTAATTTCTAGTGGCAACGCGTTCCACAGCCGCACAGCTTGAAAGAATTAGCATAGAAGGAACTGCGGTGTAATGGGGTTCCAAGTAATAAGTTATTTGATGACCTAAGAGAAAGGTTATGTAAGGAGTGAAGATATTCGAATCTATCTTTAAGATACCGAGGAAAGAATGGATTGAAAAGTATAGAATAGAGAAGAGAGAGAATATGCATATTCCGGCGAAGACGAATGGGAAGCCACTTGAGCATTACGCGGAAGGGAGACACATGGTCATATTTACGGAGACCAAATATGAACCTGATACAAAAGTTTTGGAGACGCTCGAGCCTGTCAAGCCGATCCTGGGTGAGGTCCAGATAACAAGCATCGGCGTAATCCAGTACAGGGAGTAAAAGGGATTGTGCGAGCGCAGCCTTGGTGGCAGTTGGCAAAAAGTTGCGCAGTCTCCTCAAAGAACCGGCTGACGCAAACAGCTTACGGCTGGTTGCTTCCAGTTGAGCCCTCCAAGAGAGGCTGCGGTCAAATGTAATAGTATGTACTGTATGTATGTATGTAGTATGTACGCCCCATTGCTTAGTCCTATCCAAAGGTTATTTCGATGATGTGTAGGAAATTACCTCGATGTGAAAATTTTATCTCAGTAAATGTTTTTAGAAATCGGTTAGAAGGGTAAAGAAAGTAAAATATGCGTTTTGAAGTTTGTATTAGAAATACGGTGAAATTTCTAGGTGTATCTTTGACGGAAGTAGTGGAGTGGAGGCCCTGTTAAATGGTTTTGATATACAGGCAAAGATTTGAGTAGGCACTACGAGTGACGTGCTTACCGCTGCTGATAAAGACGAAGACCCACTTAAACTAAACCCATACAATGAGGCTGTTTATTTAAAATATAATTTGTCCAAAGTAAGAATTAATAAATAATCCCATAGCCAGAATATAATCTAAGAACGCAATAACTGCAAAGGCAGAAACTGACACCGCTCAAAGATTACAAAAACTATCCATCTTGCAAAAGGCAGTAGAGTAAAGCTTAAAACAAAAATGTGGGTTGCGAAAGGTTTAGTGAACGGAGCTTTAGGCTACGTGCGAGATATTGTCTACGAACCTGGATCAAGCCCCATCGCAGGATATGCCTGCTGCTGTTTGCTTGTCATTTGACAAGTACACGGGCCCTACCATCGACGGTGTGGTTCCGATCCAACCTATGGCTCGATCGTGGAAGTCGAGCCAAACCTCATGTTCAAACCTCGCACTCAGTTTCCTTTGTCACTGGCGTGGGCAGTCACTGTCCACAAGTCACAAGGGCTCACGTTGGATAAAGTTGTAGAGGACATCGGTGATAAAGAACTGGCGGAAGGGTGTAGCGGCTCGAGGATGTCATAATATATTTGATCGGGTGTTTGATTTTACGAGTCTCGAAAGAATAAAATCTATGAAAGTTTTGCTGTCTAGAATCATTAATGAGATAAGACTAGACTGTCTTACACGTGAGAGGGTTTAGTAAGTTTACGAAACCTCCGAGTAATAAGTACCTACCGAACTATTTATATATAAGGTCGCCTTTTTTCAAAATCTCTCTCATGGTAAAGTAATTGACTCGGTAGTTTTAGATTTCTGATGGATTTCATCCACACAAACATAATTACATAACCGTTGAATACAATAATACTTTCTTCCCCACTCAAGTAGTCGGGCTGATAAAGGTGTCTTCGCGAGGTCTCAGTTCGGGACGAACCACTAGCATATATTAGTCGATAAGATTAAAATAATGAATAGTCTTAGATACTTACCCTTATTCATTATCATTTTTTAAAGCTATTTTAGCTGAAATAGCTTTTGTCTTGTTTTGACGTATGACATTTTACATCAGAGAGAACAAGAAAATATCTATTTTAACTAAAATAGGTTCTAAAAATTACTGTTACCAACGTAAATTGATATTACGTTTGAAAAATAATATATCTATTTTTTAGCATAGGGCCTAGTAAGGAATGTATATAGCTTAGGTTGTCAACTATTTACCCTAAAACAATAATAGAAAGGCAAATAAGCAGGAATTAATAGGTAGAAAATAGATAAAATACTTAGGAAACATTACGCTCTCTGAACGGTAACGCTCCGTAGTAGGTAAGTTCCACGCTCTCTCAACGGCCTCAGCTGGAGGGGCACCTCTACCCCGGGGAAAGGGACGTGTCGTTGGCGCTGTTCGCGGACGACAGTGCGTTCTTTGCCTCTTCAAGGAACGTGGACATTGCTGTGGGGCGCATGCAGCGCCTCTTGGATCTCCTCCCACCATGGCTGGACAAGTGGCGCATGGCCGTTAATGTCGGCAAAACGGCTGCCCTCTTCGTCTCCCGCCATCGGCACCATCCGCAACCTCTCCAACTCCGGGGCCAGTGCATCGAGTGGAAGCCGCACGTACGCTACCTCGGCGTTGAAATTGACAGGTCGTTGAAGATGACCCCACAGGCAAACCGTGCGATAACCCAGTCGCACGCAGCCAGGGCTCAGCTCCGACCTGTCTTAAGCTCCGACCTGTCTTAAGCTCCCACCTTCCGCTGAGGGTCAAACTGAGGTTATACAAGATGTACGTGCGGTCCCGGCTAACCTATGCAGCCCCGGCTTGGTATGCATTGCTGTCTGCAGCCAACCGCAAGAAAATCCAGACAGTCCAAAATAAGTCATTGCGGATGTGCACAGGAGCGGGGTGGTACATCCGCAATGACGTGATAGCCAGGGATGTCAGGATGGAGAGCGTAGAGGACTTTGTGGTGCAATCGGCGCGTCGAATGTTCGACAGCGCCGACAACTGCCGCCACGCCCACCTCAACGCCCTCGCGCCGCTGCATGCGCGTCCGCCGGACTTCGAGGGGCCTTGGAGAGCTCTTCCTAGAGATCTCCTAAGGAGCCGCTCCCCCTCCCCATTGGATGAGAAGTAACAAGGAGAAAACATGAAAACCGCCGCTTGCGGCGAAGCCAAGTGACCCAGGGGCAGTCGCCCCTGCGAGTTGAAGCTTGAGCAGGGACTAGATAGTCGAGGCTCATTCCTAAACCCCCTGAAAAGGGGGGAATTAGAAGACCAGCGATCGATCGAACGGCCTCAGCCAAGACCCCAGAGTGCGAGTGAGACCCCCGGACCGCGACGTCGTGTTTCGTGCGCTGTACGTAGTGTGTTTAGTGGTGCCCCCCCCCCCCCCCGCCTCCGTCCGTTCGTTTCGCGTCGCGTGTGTTGTGTAGTGCAGTGCAGTGCGTGTGTGTTAGCGAACGGACCCATCCGTAGACGCCACCTGGCCGTCTCCGTCCACCGGTGTAGTGCGCGATCCCCACATCAACCCCGGGTTCTTGTGGGTGAGTCCCCCTGTCGGTGGCCGTCGAGCACTCGTGCGCGTCTCGCGGCTGCAAGGGTCGTGTGATACCGTAGTATCAAGCGTCTCTGTAGTAGTGGTCACTGCCTAGGGGTTTTATTATAAAACTACCAGTGCAGTGACGTGTTTCCCCCTCCCACCCGCGCTATCCCCCCCCCCCCTGCCTGTGCAAGTGCAAGTGCTAGTGCTCGCCGAGATAAAGCAGGCCGGTCGCTGGGTTACCTAAGTTGGGCCTTCCTTCGGGATCTCACCCGACTGGGTCTCTCGCCCAGCCTGCCCAATCGGTGGGTGCCCTTGGAACTTGATAGTCCCGCGCTAGTTTCCGCGGGACTCTAAAATAATAGTGAAGCCGTCCGTCCTGCACTAGTTTTTGCAGGACGTTAAATATAAAGTGAACGCCGACCGTCCTGCACTAGTCTTTGCAGGACGTTAAAATAAACAATGTCGGAGGGAGGCGAGCCCCCCCCCGACCGCCGGGTCGTCGAGTGCCGCTCCTGGACAGGGCGATTACGCGCCGGGACCTCATGTTCCCGGAAAGGACAGTCGTCCTTCCTCCCGGAGCGCTACGACGACAGCGCCGATCCAGATCGGCAGAAAATTCTATTCTACTATTCCAGTAGCGGGGAAGCGGACTATGATGACGGAAATGAGTCCGAGGAACAGGGCGTCGAGTCCGAGTCGGGCTCGACGTCGTACAATAGAATTGAGTCTATGGTGAAGCCCGTGGACATGATGATGCCTACGCCACCATCACCAACGCCGAGTGCCGCTGCGGCCTATGCCAAAAGGCTGGCCGCATTTGATACCCCTCTCGGACGACCCCCCACCCCGGCGGGGGAGACGGGGAGCTCGTACGCCGCCGCGGCCAGCCTGCGCCGCAGCCTAAGATCGCCGAGTGCCTCCCGCCTCTCTGGGATGGGGCGGGAGGTCGCCGCCCGCCCCGACGAAGCGAGCCGCCAGGGCGGCGCTACACGCTCACCCGAGTCGGTTGCCGCCCCCGCGACTACCCCGCAGCCACCCCGGCCCCGCATACCGGAGGCGATGGATGCGCAAATTGGACCCGCCGGCCACACGAGCGGCATCCAGCGCGATGCCGTTCGCCCGACTGTGCCTCCTCCGCCGCCTCCAGCCACTGACCAGCTCTCGAAATCCTACCCACCGATCGTTGTAGAGTGCTTGCCCAATTGGACCGGGCACTTTGCGGCGATCCGCCGAACGTTGGGTCACGCCCCAAATGCGCGCCCCCTGGGCAAGGGGGTGCGGTTTATTCCGAGGTCGCCTGAGGAATACCGCGTAGTGCAGCGGTACCTCATCCAGGCGATGATTGAAGACCCCACCATCAGCTGGTATAGCTACACGGTCGCAGCAGACCTCCCAACCAAGGTGGCGATCCGTGGCTTGCCAGCAGACACGAACACCGATGAAATCAAAGAGGCGCTACTCAGCATGGACTTCCAGGTCAGGTTCGTGAAGCACATCCGGTCCCAACAGGGGCGGGCCGGGTGCCTGTTTCATGCGCAACTTGACCACCTCTCGCAGGAGGAGCTCGGGCGGCTGTATCGCATAAACGAGCTCCTGTTCATGCCGGGGGTGCGCATCGAGCACTGGCGCGGCGCAGCCGACCGGGTCGCGCAGTGCCACCGCTGCCAGGCGTTCGGCCACGCGTCGGCCAACTGCCACCGCCCGCAGCGATGCGTGTGCTGCGGTGGGCAGCACTTCGCGGCGGACTGCCCCCGCCCCAAAACTGACAAGCCTACGTGTGCAAACTGCGGGAAGGAGCACACAGCGAACAACCGCCGCTGCCCGGTCTTCGGCCGAGAGGCCCGCAAGCGGGGGGTCAGGGTTCCCCCCCCCCGCTACCACCACCCGTCGCCCGTGGGCGGGCAGCTTCGCAGCCGCCTCGCCAGGATGGTCGGAGCGCGGCGCCTAGCCGCCCAGCAAACGTACCCAGTCGCCCAGCAGAGGCTGTTCCCCCGGCCCCCGGTGACACCGGTTTCAGCGGCAGCGGAACTGAGATTCCGCCCCGCGCCGCAACCAGTAGTCAAAAGGGAGAGAGGGCTCCTAAGCCCCGTCGCCGGGATTCCTCCGGAGAGGATCTCCAGGGCGACGAGAAGAGACCGAGATTCCATTCGCTCTCGCCTCCTCTGCACACCACCCCGAAGACATCGAGGATCCCAACACGCAGGGGGTCCTTGTCCAGCGAACATCTGCCAGTCCGGCTGTCGCAGCCGGACTCTCCATCGCCGATCTACCCGCCGATCGTAGTGGAGTGCCTGCCCAACTGGACAGTGCACTTCGCTGCGATCCGCAACAAGCTGGGACACGCCCCTAATGCGCGCCCCCTTGGCAAGGGGGTCCGCTTCATCCCGCGGTCCCCAGATGAATACCGCACAGTGCAGCGTTATCTGATTCAAGCGATGGTAGATGACCCCACCATTAGCTGGTTCAGCTATACGGTTGCAGCTGAGCTACCAACAAAGGTGGCCATCCGCGGCTTGCCCGCGGACACAGAAACCGGCCAAATTGAGAAGGCCCTACTGGGCTTGCATTTCCCTGTAAAGTTCGTCAAGCACATTCGCGCGCAACAGGGACGGGCGGGATGCCTGTTCCACGCCCAACTGGACCACCTCTCCAAGGAGGAGTTAGTGCGCCTCTATAACACGTCCGAGCTCCTGTACATGCCGGGGGTTCGAATCGAACATTGGAAAGGCGCGGCCGACCGAGTGGCCCAGTGCCACCGTTGTCAGGCGTTCGGCCACGCCTCGGCAAGCTGCCACCGCCCGCAGCGGTGCGTGCGTTGCGGTGGCCAACATTTCGCCGCTGACTGCCCTCGTCCTTTAGTGGACAAGCCCACCTGTGCCAATTGTGGTAGAGACCACACGGCGAATAACCGCCTCTGCCCCGTCTTCAGGCGCGAGGCGAGGAAGCGGGGGGTCAGGGTCCCCCCCCCCGTTCCCTCCTGCACCTGCAACTGCAAATGCTGCCCGAGGTCGGGCAGCCTCACCGCCGCCTCGATCAGATAGGCGGAGTGCAGCGCCCAGCCGACCGCCCGCTACAGTGCCCAGCCGCCCAACTGCCCCGCACGCAGCCCGCCCCCGCCTCCGCCGCAACAACTTACCACCCTCACGTCCGGCCGGACGTAGAGGTTCAAGCGGAGGCGAATGGACCAACAGAGAGAGGAGCCCCACTCCCCCCGAGGGGGAAGCGCAACCGGAGGGGGGGTCCCGTGTGATCAACCCGGCGGGTAGGAAGCTCCTTGCGGACGCGGACCGCAACGACTTTGAAATTCATGGCCCAGACTCCCCAACGCATATCCCAACATCCACAAGATCGGCTGCCGACGTCTTAGACATTGTCTTGAAGAAGAATATCCGTTGCCCAGTCCAAGTCGAGGTGTTGTATGACCTGGACACGCAGCATCTCCCACTGCTTATCACGCTCGCACTGGCGGCGGACTTCACCTCGCCGCGCCCTGTGGGCGTGAAGACGGACTGGGCATCCAGATGCCCACGGCTGAAGGCCGAGCTCAATAGAAAAACGGCGGAGGTCTCAGAGGCCGTAAGCGCTTGGCGTGGCCAGACCTGGGAAGACACCATTGACCGGGCCTCCGAACACGAAACAAACCCCTACGCGCTGAACCGGGCACTCACGCGAACCCCAGCGCCGATCTACCCCCTGCTGGACCGAGATGGGGTCCGGCGCTTTGCTCCGTCCGACCGTGCCGAGATCCTAGCGGCACATATGGAGGAGCAGTTCTCGCCGCACCCTGTCCCGGCAGGTGCCACGCTCGAGATACTGGACCATCACGCCGAGGTCGAGAGAGCGGTCGATGAATTCCTGTCGCGCCCCGCGCCGCCTCTAGAGGGGGGCCAGTACATGTCCCCTGCCGAGGTCAGGAAGGCGATCCTCCGCCTCCCAAGGCGCAAGGCGCCGGGCTGCGATGGAATTCCGAACTTGGCGCTGCGACACCTGCCAAGAAGAGGAGTGGCCGCACAGTCGCACGCTGCCAGGGCTCAGCTCCGACCTGTCCTTAGTTCCCGCCTTCCGCTGAGGGTAAAGCTGAGGATCTATAAGATGTACGTACGGTCCCGGCTAACCTATGCAGCCCCGGCTTGGTATGCGCTACTATCTGCTGCCAACCGCAAGAGGATCGAGAAAGTCCAGAACAAGGCATTGCGGATGTGCACAGGAGCGGGTTGGTACACCCGCAACGACGTGATCGCCTGAGACCTCAAGATGGAGAGTGTGGAGGACTTTGTGGTGCGGTCACTGCCGCCACGTCCACCTCAACGCCCTCGCGCCGCTGCACGCAAGTCCGCCAGACTTTGAGGGGCCTTGGAGATCTCTTCCCAGAGATCTCCTAAGGGAGCCCCCCCCGGCCCCTCTGGATGAGAAGTAATAATGAAGAAGACCAGAATACCGCCGCTTTCGCGGCGAAGCCAAATGACCCAGAGGCAGTTGCCCCTGTGAGTTGAAGCCTGAGCAGTGACTTTAAGTCGAGGCTCAATCCTAAACCCCCTGAAAAGGGGGGAATTAGATGATCATCGTGTGGCGTGTGGAACGGCCTCCTCTTACTTCGTGGCCATGTTGGCGCGTTGAATGTTCGACAGCGCCGACAACTGCCGCCACGCTCACCTGAACGCCTTCGCCTCCCAGATTGCACGACCACCGGACTACCACGGACCGTGGAGGCCCCTACCCCGAGAGCTCCTGGGCGCTCCGGACTCTGCGTAGCGCGGAGGATTTACGCCCGATACCATCAAAAGAAGTCCAGCGCAGTTAATGCGTACAGCCACATAGTGGCTAAACCCTGAGACCCGGGGGCAGCCGCCCCTGAGAGTTGAAGCCAGGGCAAGAAGAGTTTTTCGAGGCCCTTACCTGCCCCCCCCCTTCCAAGGGGAAACTAGAGGAAATTTATTGTTAAACGGCCTCCTCTTAAGCGCCCGAGAATCGGTGGCCGGACCATCCGGTTCCTGCGTACCGCGGGCCGCGCGGAGCGTGTCAAGCTCCAATTACGGGGACGCGAGCGACGACGGGGCGGCACTACCCGCTCACCCGAGGCGGTAGCTTCCCCCCCCCCCACCACCTCGCAATCACCCCGCTCCCGCCTGTCGGAGGCGATGGATGTCCATTTCGTGGCAGACGACCGCTCGGTCGGCGCGCGGAATAATGCCGTTCGCCCGACCGTGCCGCTGCCTCCAGCCACCGACCCTGCGCAAACGCAGGGCCTCACCAGATCTTACCCGCCGATAGTCGTGGAGTGTCTACCGAACTGGACGGGGCACTTCGCCGCTATCCGGCGTAAGCTGGGGCATGCGCCCAACGCGCGCCCCCTAGGCAAGGGGGTTCGCTTTACCCCGCGCTCCCCCGACGAGTACCGTATCATCCAACGCCACCTCGTCGAAGCCATGACGGATGACCCAGCAATCAGCTGGTTCAGTTATGCCGTCACGGCCGAGTTACCGACGAAGGTGCACGCTAGGCCTTCCCCTACTGACTGAAGTATACAGGGCGTAAAAAGACTACTCCCGAAAACTGAAACAGTGCATTCAGACCATGATTCTGAAAATATTTAAGCTGAAAAAACGAAAAAAATATGCTCACTATTGGGCGCTTTTTTCGGGTTTTCTTGATAAATATCCATACAATCGTTAAAGGAACACAAAAACCTAATTTCCATCATTAAAAACACATAAAAATACTGACGCTACGGGTCGATCAGCTGACCGGGAGCGTTGAACTCGCGCGGCCGGAATAAATGCGTACATTGCTGGCTGACAAATACGATACGAAACGAAAAAAAAAGTTTTCTCCGGTATGAATCATCTCTCAGGCGAAAGCTATTTTATATAGCTATGATATAGGTAGCTTTACCGGTACCTTCAGTATTCGGGAGCCGTCCTTTTAAACGCTGTATATATTTGTTTAATCCGGTCAATACACAGGGACAGTCATATCGTGTTGCGTTCGGGTGAACTAGTCTAGTCTCGTAAGCCGAGTCGCCAAGATTTATTATTAAATAAATCGTCGCCGACCGCGCCCGTAGCTCCGTGCTACGGCGGGGAGTACCCGCGCCCGCGGACCGTCGGACGAGTTAGTGCAGCGGTGTACTAACCCGTCCAGTCACCACGCACCGATTGCGTATCTACGTACGTATCTACGCGTACGTACGTAGCATCGTATCTCCACCGCCACTACCACCATCGTAATGAACCCGGTGCCGGGTTCATCAACCACGCGCCCTTCTCAGGGCCAAGCCACTGACATCGATACCGCTCGTTCGCCCCAAGGCCCTTTTCAGGGCCAGGCCGAAAAACTCAGGGAAGGGAAGAGGAGGACTCCGCACTTGAATTAGAGGAAGGACCCCCGCCGTTACTCCGGACGGCAGAGGCCAGGTTAAGACTAAGAGCCATCATTACGAGGCATTGTCCCCGAAAGGGCTATACGAGCGTGATATCCTCACACTCGCCCGACTTGTGCAAGTCTTTTTCGGAGGGAATGCTTCGAAGGATGGCGATGTACCTGCGCCTGCAAGAAGCTGAAATGGAGGGCACGGAGTTGTCTATTGAAGACCACACGGCCCTCGAATTTGCGCAGAACGCCATAATCACCCTGTCAAGGATCCTCAACCAAAATGGGGGTAGGTCTTAGGGTTGCATTCTGGAACGCCCAATCGCTCACGGGGAAGAAGCAACTGCTGACCATCTTCCTCCGTGAGCAAAACATCGACATAATGCTGGTCAGCGAGACCCTACTCAAAGCTAATAAGACGTACAAAATCCCAAACTACATAACCTACAGGAAGGACGAGGTAACCCCAGATGGGCACGCGTACCGCGGCCTCGCGGTGATGGTCTATCGAAGGGTGATTCACCAGCCCGTCTCTGTCGTCGAGTTCAACTCCATACAGGCGCTAGGAGTGCTGATAAGCGTCGCCGGTGAAGCCATTAAGAGCCGGTAAACAAAATCGCGCTCGGAAAGATTCGCCGATCGGTGGTACCTACTTCATATTCTGTGGCAATAGTTACTTGGAACATTGATACGCGATGTATTACGGCGCGCCAGTATCGGACTAATTACTTTGATACTTTTTCCTGAGATTGATTTATTCTGAGCAAACGGCAATTATTTCACTAATAGAAAGATACACTATCTCTTACGGACATAAGCAATGTTTTGTTAGCATTCGCCCGCGGGTACGCTCGCGTTATGTTGAGTTTCACTCAACTCCGTTACGATTGAGGTGTTTTTGATAATATTTTTGGGTGTGTTGATGGATGCTGGGAAGCAACGGCGGGAGGAGGGAGGAACGGGGAGGAGGACTGCTTTTTATGAACAAGTCCAAAGTATCTAAAGGCGGCGCGCCGTTTTCTGTGTCCTGACTGACTGCCTGACATATAGATAACGCGCAGCCTATACTATATTTATGTTTATGTTTATATATTGTTTAGCTATACTTATAGGTATCCTGAAAAAAATAAGTTTGACGATTTGAGAAGTTAGTGAAATGTAAGAAATTCGTGTACCTATGCTTTTTCTCATTAAAATTCTAGGGTCTCTATAAAAACAATTTTAATCGAAACAATAAATATAGTAATATGCGAACTATTTTGAAATTACCCTAAGAATGGGGAAAATTTATTTGACAAGGCAACACCTTAGCATACTGGCAACAGTTTCCTATAGAAATAATTTTGATATGCCAACTTTTGTTAAGTTACCCTAAGAATGGGGAAAATGTATTTGACCAGGCAACACCTCAGGATACTGGCAACGGTTTTCTATAGAAATAATTTTGATATGCCAACTTTTGTGAAATAACCCTAAGAATGGGGAAAAATTATTTGACTAGGCAACACCTCAGGATACTGGCAACGGTTCTGTGTAAACAGAATTTTGATATGCCAACTTTTGTGAAACTACCCTAAGAATGGGGAAAAATTATTTGACCAGGCAACACCTCGGGATACTGGCAACGGTTCTGTGTAAACAGAAATGTGCATATCACATTTCTCATCGCACCTTTTGTGAAATTATCCTAAGAATGGGGAAAATTTATTTGACCAGGCAACACCTCAGTATACTGGCAACAGTTTTCTATAGAAATAATTTTGATATGCCAACTTTAGTGAAATTACCCTAAGAATGGGGAAAAATTGTTTGACCAGGCAACAGCTCAGGATACTGGCAACGGTTTTGCATGTACACGAGATCGTCACCTTACCCGAAAATAGCGTTTATTCCAATCTTTCCTACCAACAGTTCGATAGTCTAACAGTTTGGACACAATTATTCCAAACTGTTAGCCTGACCTGTCGGACAGATTGGAATTTGGATTTTCGCTCAGTTTTGTTCCATATAATACGACCGCAAGTGAAGTAGGTACAGTGAAATCAAAAATAAGATAAATGATTATCAATTTTTTGATAAGTTATTAGGTTTATTATGGGTTTTACTTACTAACTGATACCTATGGTCAAAATGATTTTCCACATTTTTAGAGTAATAAATAAATAAAAAATAAGAATTCAAAAAAGTTGGAAAATCAAAATTTTGATTACACAGAAGCGTTTCCAGTACCCAGGGTTGTCGTATGGACAAAATAATTTTCCCCATGTTTAGGGTAATTTCCAAAAAGATGGATAATCAAAATTTTGATAACACAGAACAGAAAGGTTTTTTTTTTACCAGGCAGCATCTCGGGGTACTCGAAACGGTTCTGTATAGTCTGAATTTGAATTTTTAACTTTTTTGAAATTACCCTAAAAATGTGGAAAATTATTTCCATCAGGCAACATTTTGGGGTACTCAAAATGGTTCTGTATAATCAGAATTTTGATTTTGCAACTTTTTGGAAATTACCCTAAAAATGGGGAAAAATATTTTGACCAGGCAGTATTTTGGGGTACTCGAAATGGTTCTATATAATAAAAATGTTGATTTTGCAACTTTTTGGTAATTACCCTAAAAATAGGGAAAATATGTTGTCCATACGACACCTCTGGGTACTGGAAACGATTCTGTGTAATCAAAATTTTGATTTTCCAACTATTTGAAAATTACCCTAAAGATGGGGAAAATTATTTTGTCCATGTGACACTTATTAGCACTGGAAACGATTCTGTGTAATCAAAGTTCTGATATTGCAACATTTTTGAAATTACCCTAAAAATGGGGAAAATTATTTTGTCCATACGACACCTCTTTTTACTGGAAACGCTTCTGTGTAATAAAAATTTTGATTTTCCAACTTTTTGGAAATTACCCTAAAGATGGGGAAAATTATTTTGTCCATGCGACACCTCTGGGTACTGGAAACGGTTCTGTGCAGTAAAAATTTTGATATGCCGCCTTTGGTGAAATTACCCTAAAAATGAGGAAAATTGATTTAGCCAAGACACCTCAGGTTACAAAACTTGCAATACAAACATTTGACTTTTTTGTATAAACGAATAAAAATTGATAATAATTTATTTAGTTTTTCTTTTTGATTTCACTGTACTTCACTTGCGGTAGTACTATATGGAACAAAACTGTGCGAAAATCCAAATTCCAATCTGTCCGACAGGTCAGGCTAACAGTTTGGAATAATTTTGTCCTAACTGTTAGACTATCGAACTGTTGGTAGGAAAGATAGGAATAAACGAAAAATAGGTAGAAGTAGGTAACAACTAAAAAATAAAATAAAGTAATTAGGTACCTATTTGAAAGTATCAAATACGTGCGATCGTGCTATGAAATTCGTCACTCACAAGCTGTTAGCAGCGTGTGGCGAGAGCGAGAGGGACGGCATATGACGAGCGAAAGAGATAGAAGCTCGGGAACGCGTCGACACAGGTCCTACCTCGATGGGCGCTCGCGCCGTACTGAACGTGTCGCGCTTGTACATTGCAATTTATTGTAAATTTAGAGCAATGCTAAGTATTTTTTTATGAATAATCAAAAAAAGGGATTATCAATAAAAAAACAGAATTTAACTTATCAATGAACTAACTTTATTTTGATATAATATTTTGTTTAGAATTACGCTTTATTCAACACAATAAATCGTGGTAAACTTCCAGTATAATTCGTTTAAATTGGCGGAAGTTTTTTTTTTATTACTTTTAATGCGTTTTAATAATTGATATTGTAGTACATTATGTGTCAACAAGGATTATTTTCCTGATATATAGGATTTTTTTTCAGTAAATTTGATGCATATTTATTAGAGAATTAGGAGGCTGAAGTTGACTCTTCTTCTAACTTTCAGTAAAACTTGGTTACTACAAAAAAAATAGTGTAGTATTTGTAAATGTTCTACATTATCAATCAACACAATAGATTGTTCTATATTTAGCACTTATGTAACTGTGTTAAACCCTTTCCTATCATGGTAAATTAGGCGCTTAAAATCCACATAAAAACGTAAACGGCCTCTTAAGTTCTTCTCGGTCTACAGACCACCCGGAGGACCCTTGGAGAAGGCCGAACTGAGGTCACTTCTAAATTCTGACACCCCGACGGTAGTAGCCGGCGACCTAAACGTGAAGCACACGCTATGGAACTCGAGCAGGGTGTGCAAGAACGGGCGAATCCTATAGCAAGACTCGATGGACCATCACTACGAAGTGATCGGGCCGGACACATGGACTCACTACGAAGCGAACGGGATGGGAGACGTGATCGACGTAGTGGTCCACAAAGGTCTCACTAGAACACCACAGCTCAGCGTGCTTCCTGACCTGCCCTCGGACCACAGACCAGTCCTTTTGGTGTTGGAGGAGGTCCCAAGCAGAGTCGCTCCGCTGGCATGCAGGCGGAAAATCTGCTGGGAAGCCTTTCAGAAAGGGCCTTTCAGGCCCAAGAAAGGACCACCACCAGACCCGTGGAGACCCCAGACGACGTCGAGCGGGCCACGGAAGAACTGACCATAGCCATCCAGGATTCCCTTACCGCAGCTTCGCACACCTCCTCACCGGCTATGAGGTTAAAACCTCTGCCGGCCAGGATCAGGAACTTACTTCGCGAGAAAAGGGAAACGACGAAGCTATGGCAGGAGACCAGATGCCCGCGAGTCAGGACGGAACTGAATGCTCTGGTGGAGCGTCTGAAAACCGCTCTCGACGACCACGCTGCCGAAGGATGGGAGGACCACATCAGCTCCATAACCGATGACATCCCTTCCGTTTATCGGTTATGCCGGCAGCTAGCCAGCACGCCCAAGCCTGTCCAACCGCTGATCGGTAGCGACGGCTTTCTCAAGTTTGTAGCCGCGGACAGGGCAGAAATCCTGGCGGAACACTTGGAGAGACAATTCACCCCCAACCCCACAAGCGACCACAGCCACGTGGAAATGGTGGAAAGGGCGCTGGCGGACTACTTCGCCAACCCTCCACTGCCCGATGAGGAAGCCATATTCATAAGCCCCGGAAGAGTGAAGAGGACCATCCAACGACTCCCAAGAAAAAAGGCACCGGACTGGACGCCATATCAAATGAAGCCCTCAAAAACCTGCCACCGAAGTCTGTCGTCGAACTGACGAGGGTCTGCAACGGCATACTCCGCTCTGTTCATTTCCCGACCTGTTGGAAAACAGGCAAGGTGGTGATGATCCCTAAGCCCGGAAAGAACTAAGAACACTTTGTTCAAGGCATATTGTCTTGGGATGTATACCTGTCAACAACCTTGTCAACTGTGGTCCAAATACACCAGAAAATCGATCAACATCATAAGGGTTCAGTACAACAATGTTTACCGGGCTCTTATGAGGTTGCCGAAGTACTGCAGTGCGTCGAGCATGTTCTCTGAGGCGAGAGTTCCTGATTTCTTCGCTATAATAAGGACAAGGATCGCGGCTTTCTGGGGTCGACT
The DNA here is from genome assembly GCA_951392215.1 of Epirrita christyi. Taxonomy (NCBI): domain Eukaryota; kingdom Metazoa; phylum Arthropoda; class Insecta; order Lepidoptera; family Geometridae; genus Epirrita; species Epirrita christyi. The sequence continues at coordinate 4,793,127 of OX595863.1, read as the reverse complement.
AAGTCGCTCCAACAACACCATCCTGAGGGCTGTGTCTGACTATCCGGCCAATCCTATATACAAGCACTGGATTTCCGTCCATCAGGACGGAAATAAGAAATGACCCTGACGCAGTATAGGTGTGACTTATTTTATTTTAATTTTATCTTAATTAATTTTGTGTTTATTTGTATTTTTGTGTGATATGGGGGTGTGCCTGAATTAAACGGATTTTATTATTATTATTTCTTTCAACACCACCCGGAAGACATCCCAGGCAGGCAGGCGGCACAGGCACAGGCGCTCAAGCAAGGAATCCCTGCGACCGTCCTCTCTCTTCGCAACAGACTCTGGCGCAACAGTACGCATTGGACCCGGTCGAAACCAGGACCCCCCCAGTGTTCGGAATACATTACCAGGTTTGCACCATGGTGCGTCTCACGGAAGGCACTTTTCCATATTTTATTGTCGCTCTACTTCGAGGAAAATTAATGTAGTTCTGGAAATTGACTTAAACTTATTCATTTAATTAGTACTACATCCACCGGAAGTTTTATACTGGTTTTTTTTTTACGGAACATGCATTTGTTTAACACTGTGTTCCCTACATGCACGTGGTTTTTATTAAAACCATAATGCACTAAGACAGTCTCTCTATACGTAATTTAACTTGCATCAAGTAATTTCTTTCTATTTTAAAATTTACGGCCTTTTTAAGTTTGTACCTAATATTTAAAAGGGTTCCGTAAGTGCCAGAAACGGTGCAAACCTAGGATAAGCTTCTTTTCGTGTCATCTAACGTTTCCATAAGAATCCACGACTACACGACTTAGGTCCACACTTTTTGCTAATTTGCCTGTACTATTAGTACCTATATCAAGTACCTGACGAATTAATTGATAACGTCCTTTTGACGAAAGCCTTAGAACTCCAGCGTCATTCAAATTCCTAGAAATGGGAGGTCAACAATGGATGTTATATTGGTTTCTGTTTTATGGAGTACAAGTTTCTAAATTTATCAGTTTCAGACTTTTCCCTGTAGTTGTGACCCAAAAGCCACAAGCATACCAAATTACAGCATTGTGGGATTGCTGGAAGTACCCTAGAATTTTTGATTTTTACGTTTTTTATTTTCCCTAATATCTCAAAAACTACTACTAAGGCTAAATACTTATTAAAAACAGTTATGAAATGTCCAACCAAAGCGCTTTCATAAGACACCCCACTTGATCTGACTGTCTCACTTTTATTTTTTTTACCCCCTCTTGGACCCCAATATCTCAGCAACCCCCTAACCAATATAGCTCATAACCTTACCTACAAATTATACCAATACTATCTACCCCCACACCAAATTTCATGACGATCGGATTAACGGTTTGGAAGTTTTCATCGGACAAACATACATACATACAAACGCCGATTCTTCCAACTTGACTCAGAGAACTCGCTTCGCTCGTTCAAAAAATGGGAGTCCGTATTCCTAAAATCAATGAACGAAGCTGCTGATGAGAAAAGAAGTGCAGCTAGTAAATAGGGTACAGTAAATGCAGCAGGAATACCGATTAGTGTCGTGATAGCTGATAGATGCTGGGCAAAAAGGTCATACATACATAAAGAGAGCCTCTAGCTCAGAAGCCTACCCCTGGGAGTTGGTCCAGAGATAAAGAATACGAGGGCCGGATTAAATAATATTTAGCGGGTTTGCATAAAGATATAAATACTGTAGTATGGTTCACTGTAATCGGACTATAGTTATTTTAACCGTACACTTGTTCAAAATCGATTCGGTGGTATTAAAACTATGATGATTCAACCATATGAACATAGGAAATTAGAAACATACATTGGGGTCAAAATCATGACACAACCTCACTAAAAAACTTGATTAACGGGGCTGTTGACATGGAGTTGAATAGACTAACAATTAAAGCCTAGACTTAGACTACACATTAACCACGTCTAAAACTGGATTCTATTCTCTCGCGGTCATCTACTAAACTTCGCTGTTTCTGTACAATCAATGTTCGGTACAAAATGTGCTACTGCACATGTCTCAAAATATGTAAGTACGAGTATATTATGTACGCTTTCCCGAATGGGAATAATTTTACACAAAATATAACTATTTTTGTTACGAGACCTTTGGAAACGTAGTTTATTTCCCAGAAAAAAAAACATTATAATAATCAGCCGTTTTAGGTACCCACTAATATTGAAGTAAACCTTTTGTACGCTTTATACGGTGAGTTCGAGGTGCTAAACATATGCCGAATTTAAATTTTGTGAAAATTTGATCTTTTTCATGGCTAGAATCACCTTTTGGGGTAGCATAGCATACCATGTTATCAACCTAAGTCTGTTGCCTCACACTGGTAGCACAGTCTAAATATTCCATACAGTTGACCAACTTGATGTGTCTTAACGATTAGACAATTCAAATTGACCGTGATTTCAATAATTAAAATACTATTGACTTTGACAGTAAGATGTGAGCTACAAACAGAATACTTAATCAATATCTTAGTAAATACAATCATTGACACAACACTCCAGAATACACATACAGAACATATATAGAGAGTGAGTCACTCACTCGGCTTGTCAAAACACTGCATAGATGTTTACCTATAGCATCAGCCTTTAGGCGTACACTGCTGGACAAGGCCAAAAACAAAGGAGGACTTTGCCATAACCACCATGCTTGGATTCATGATCGCAGTATCAGTGTTGAGTATTCAGGATGCTGCCCTCATGCCCTGGTGTAATCCTCGGCGAGTTGATCCAGGAGACGGAAGGTTCTTTTCTTAGGCTGTACTCCAGACACAATTTTTTACCTGATCTTTGTCAAACGAAGTAGTAGAATGGATGCAGGTACCGGTACCAGCGGCCGGTCGATTCCTCCTCGGTTGTCTTATCGCAGTCGTTGTCAGGGGCTACGTCACATTTCGACGAATCCTGGAATAGATAATTTTACTGATTTTTTGCAATTTTTGTTTGTAGAAGATATGTCCTGGCTGCTCGCTTATTTATGCTAGGGACACTTAATTATAAATTTATGGCATCTGTGGCTAGTTGTCACAATTCTGCTAGTGTCTGTGTCAATTTAGATTCAAACCCAATTGGAGATTAAGAATATGTCAGTTACACTGACATTTTACAAACTAAGAGGTTTTCTCTAAACTCATTTTTAACAGACTTCCCAAAAAAGGAGGAGGTTCTCAATTCGGTTGTATTATTTTTTTTTTTTTTTATGTTTGTTACCTCATATCTCCGGCGTTTATGAACCGATTTGAAAAATTCTTTATTTGAATACACTTCCAGATTGGTCCCATTTTTTTTTCAGAATCCATTTCTGATGATGGAATCCATGAGGAATTGAGGGAACTCCTCAAATATTGTAGGCATACATATGGCGATTTTGATATTTTAAGGAACAAACCAAGCATTTGTATTCAAAAAGTATCATAATCCTTTCACCACTATGGTTCTTTCATATTTTTTTTTCATCCAAATATTTAGTCGAATATAATGGCGGAAGTCGGTTTTTTAAATGAAAAGTTATGTACAGAACCTTCGGGTGGTATGGCTTAGTGAATAACACATGATTGTTTTGTTTTATGGAAATACGTCAAAACACATAACAGTAAATGTGTATACTTATTAAATTTACGCGTGCAAAAGGCTAGTTATCAATAAAATTATATCATCCCACAAAACATTATGAAAAACCGGCCAAGTGCGAGTCGGACTCGCGCACGAAGGGTACCATACCATTATCCTATAAAAACGGCAAAAAAATCACGTTTGTTGTATGGGAGCCCACTAAAATATTTATTTTATTCTATTTTTTAGTATTTGTTGTTATAGCGGCAACAGAAATACATCATCTGTGAAAATTTCAACTGTCCAGCTATCACGGTTCATGAGTACAGCCTGGTGACAGACAGACGGACGGACAGACAGCGGAGCCTTAGTAATAGGAGCCATTTTACGTTAGGTACGGAACCCTCTAAAGGGAGTAACTGCCTGTAAATTTACAGACCATAAATGGATTATGAATTTTCTTGCGGTGCTAGCATGCTCATGCGTTTGTACGGTAATGGTGGTCATTTGGTACGCAAAACTGCAACCTTAACGGGCGACTAACCTTTTTAGACTCCATACTGTCAGTGGTCCCGACCGCCTTGTCTTCAGTGAGCACTGGTTTTTTCATTGCCACCTTGACAGCAATCTCAGAGACGTCGTCGTCGGTCTGCGTGCTTACGTCCCTCGAGCTCGCTTCGCTCTCCAACTCGGGGCCTTGTTTTGACGACTGAAAATTAACAACATAATGAACACTACGCTAATATTGTAATACAATATAATCTTTCTTTCTTTCTTCTTTATGTGTCTGTTTACGTCCAATGCTGGACGAAGCCTTCTCCATTGAATTGCCATAATCACCACGCTTGACAGGCGGATTGCTTATCGCATTATTGGTGTTAAGTACTCTTTTGGATGCTGCTGTCCATCCCCTGATGTAATACCTTGGTCGGCTTTTGCGACATCCACGGGAGGAGGGGTATATTTTTAGGCCAGACACACCACGTACCCACCCCCGTACGTCAATGGATGAAGGCGGCTAAAGACCGTGTGACGTGGCATTCTATAGGGGATGCTATGAACATATAATAATAATAATAATAATAATGTTTATTTCTTTAACTTAATAACAATAATATTATATAACAAATTTAAAAATGATGATAAAACTAATGTTTATAATAACATGACATACTTACACTATACGCAAGTAAGACCTAAAAATAAGAATTTTGCTCACAACATGAGTTGGCACTACAGATTTTGATTCGGTTTTAGTAGCTATATATATAAATACAGATATTAAGTGGAAGAGTTTGTCCGGGGCAGTACTACAGTACTGCTAAGAAAGCTTATTACACTCTTGATGCCAATATTAATGATAAAGCCACGTGGCCTGATGACGCTCTGCCTTTCGAATGCTAACATGTAAATTTGCGATATTTATACCTACTTATTTACATGGTTTTATAAGGTTGTTATTTATAAGTATATCAAGTGTAGTGTGTGCAGTCTTATTAACTTTTGCTGATTCTCTATCTAAGCTACCTTCCTAAGGTTAAGTTCACATTTTCTATTAATCAGCTTCTCCCTGCTCCGAGGCACCACACAGGCACTTCACTTCCTACCTAGTAGTAAGACGGGTCATCAAATTAAGCCAAGCCGTGTTTGTTGCCTGATTCTTCTAGGCTTGGTTGTGTAGGAACAGGAGTAATTTTAGTTTATAGACGATTCAAAATAATCCTTGTGATTTCAATGAATAAAATACTTTTGATTTGATTTTACTGTCGCCATACTCATTACAGCCGCAAAGCAGTATGTATGATTGTATATTCCGGTTTGAAGGGCATGGGTGCTGGTGAAATTACAGGCACATGAGATCTATTATGCGATTATGTCTCAGGCACGGCAGCGCGCGTGTGATGCCTCCTCTGGTGTTGCAAGCGTCCATAGACTACGGTAACTACTTTCCATTAGGTTTCATTGTTTGCTTGCCAAGTAGTAAAAAAATAAAAAAAAAGCAATTGAACTAGTTCACCTAACTCTGTATATGTACAAACTTTCAACTTTTTTTTCACTATGTATGATTCGGAGAAAATAGGCTGTGCAGACAGACACGAGTGTAATCCTAAAATGGTTCCACTGGTACCTTTTGAGGTATGGAACCCTAAAAGCCTCGAAAGAGCAAGAAGGAAGAACCAATGAGACGAGAGAAGCAGACATAAAGCTAGTAGTAGTAATGTAGTGTAACATACCTCCATATCTTGTTCACTGACTCTTTGCACCGATTGTGTTTCTTCAGAGGACTCCTGCTGAGGAGCAGGAGTCTGAGGAGACTTGGACGGCAAGAAATCAGGAACTTCCTGTGTAGATATTACTAAATATTACATAAGAATCAAGAGTTTAAGGTCGCGCAATACGAGCTATGGAGAGGGCTATGCTTCGAGTCACTTTGTATAAAATAAATATAATAAGTTGAAGTGGCAATGGGCAAGCCATATAGCTTGCAGAACCAACAACCGCTGGAGAATAAATGGTCAATGAACGGAAAATTGCGGCGGCAGCGGGGGTCGGTGGATAAAAGCGGCTGAAGACGGTTCATCATAGCATTCTCTGGGGGAAGCCTATGTCCAGCAGTGGAATTCTTGATGATGATGACGAAACAGAGTTTGAGGGTTCAAATCCCGGATACATAACATAACATCCAAGTAACATACATAGTGCCCCCCACTAGGATTCCCTGTGTTGTGGGTATCAGGAATTTCGAGTACCATGGTACCATAACACCCAGACCCGGAAAAAATATTTGCAGATCATACAAACATTTGTACCGCAGCGGGAATCAAATCCGCAATCTCTCGCATCTCAGCCAGCTACTCATAGGCCGCGCCACAGAGGTCAGAGGTTAAGAAAAGCGGGCGAGGCGCGGCCCTTGGACCAAGCCACCACGCTTACGGCCGGCTTGTCGTAGTACTATGTATGATGATGTACCTACCGGGTCTAGTTCCTGCTTGTAGCTGGTGTAGTCCTTAGCCGCTAGTCGCATCTTCTGCAAGTAGGCGGGCGCGGCGCGGCCCGTGGCCCAAGCCGCCACGCCACTCGGCAGCCCGCCAACGGCCGGCTCGTCGTAGTACGTCAGCACAAACTCCATTCCAGGCTGGAAAAATGTATTTAAATGTAATTTTTAGTGGTTCCTTGACCCAGCCACGTGCCACCTAGGCGTCGCGGCAAGCCAGAATGTTGGTAAGATGGCTAGATGATAAGTTCCTGACTAATAGATTGGGCACAAATAACTTAAGACCACAAGCCAGTTGTAGCCTGTGGAACACAAACAGCTGAGCTGATAATTATTTATTATTTATTTATTTATCATCAGATCAGCTTGCTGTCACCATAATATTGTATTGTCATAGGAACTTGACAGATATGAAAAATTCCAACTCAATCGGTTGGGTGGACTGATTCAAAACCCAGTTTCAAGATTCCACACGAAAAAACATACACGTACATTGCAAGTTAAATAAAAGCTTTTAATAGTAATTTCTGTCATTATGTCTAGCCTTAGAATAGACCACTCAGTTTCCTGCCATGAATGTCATGAAAGCCGACAATGGGCAGTTGCATCTACCTGAGTGTTTAAAACCAATACTGCAATCTCCAATCCACCTGTCAAGAATTGTCATTTAATCATATAAAAAAAAAAAAAATCTGGAAATTCTCCAACGCTTCCAATCCAAAATGCTGCGCATGATAGCGAATGCTCCATGGTACATCACAAATTGTCAACTACACCTAGACCTAGGGGTGCCAACAGTCAAAGAAGACATTTGCAACAAACTGAAGTCTTATGCCAAACGAATGGAGCAACACCCTAACCAGCTTGCAAACAGTCTCATGAAGACGTCCACAACCTTCAAAAGGATAAAGAGGAGAGCCCCTCAAGATCTTATCTAGTACTTACAAGTGAAGCAGAATCAAGGATATGCCACTGGGCTTATACCATTCATGTCAAGCGCGAAGGAGACACAATACTCTTGCTCAATGCCCAGACAGGCAGATTACAAGAAATAAAGGATACAAAAAAAAGAAAAAAAACTTATATCAAATCCCACCATTGTATTTGATGACAGACCCCATCCAGCCATCAATACATTTGTCATTACCACCATCAACTTCATCATCATGAGTCTCTAAAGTCCACTGCTGGATACCTCGCTGAAGACCTCTGTGGCGCAGTGGGAGAGTAGCCGGCTGAGATGAGAGGTTGCGGATTGGATTCCAACTGCGGGACAAATGTTTGCATGATCTGCACTGCAAAACATTTGTTCCAGGTCTGGGTGTTATGGGACCTTGGTACTCGTAGTACCTGATACCCACGACACAGGGAATCCTATTGTGGGATCATGACTACGTATGTGACTGTTGGGTGTTATGTTATGTATTGTATAGAGGCCTCGCTAGGTTCTCTACTACCATTATGAACGGTATTCAGCCATCTCTATCTAATTCTAATTCAAAATAGGGAAGTTTAGGTCTGCACTGACATTTAGCATTGGCTACCCTTGCTAAACCTGTCCGCAGCCAGCTCATGTCCATAAAGGCGCATATAACATTGCCTCCATGGCTTCCAGCAACTGTTACAATGTCATATGTCTTGCAGTTCATGGTTGATGCTCGAGAAGTTCCCCGGTGCGGTCGGTTATCAATTCTGCAAGCTGCATGGCCTACCAATTGCCACCATTCCAGCATGCTAGGTACATAATTTTTAATTTTTTGAAAGCTGTAGCCTTGCTACCTACTCTACTCGAATTTTAAAACATATTTATTTATGTCAGAACTTTTGGCTCCGTCCTCGGAGTTCATTACAATTACACTTCATTCGTTGTATGTCGCTTACATTCCACGTTGCCAGTTACTACAGTTTTTCGAGGTTATCTCCTCCATTGGCAATGTGCCGAAAAACTCGAGGGTACCTAGATTTTTAGTACTTATGCTTACAAAGAATCAGGCTGTTGTGCCGACTTTGGACTGATTTGGGAAGAACTACTAAAAAGCTAGACCGTACCACTTTCTTAGTTCGTTATATAATTATATTTGGGCTTCAAAACTTGAAATTGAAGCACGTTGGGTAGGTAGACTATGCAACGTAAGTAGGTAGCAGGTACAGCAAAGTGCACGCCGCCGTACCGTGGTTGCTGATGTGGCCAAAGCCTATACGTCTCACAACAGGTTATAGAGAGAGCTAGTAGTGGAGTACGTTCGCATGAAGCTTGCTCGACTCTCACTCAAGTTCAATGAACATAACTAAGTACTTACATGTATTTTGTGATAACTACCTACTCTTAAGTCATCGAGTTAAACTAATCTAGTAACCTAATACATCAATGTCTTAAACTTAAGCACTTACGTACGTCATCACCACGAAGAAGCTCCCAAACTTTCACAAATTACATTCACATATTTTACAACACAATGTCTGTCACTGCTAGCTAGCTTTAGATAGTTCTGCCGAGCTTGGCGGGCGACTCGCGTCTATCGAACTCAAACTTTCAACGACGGAATAGAACACTGACTGTCCATATTTTCTTGGTTTGCCTTCGTTGTCGCGCTTGCGAGGTTATCCACGCGCCGCACCGGACCGCCGCACCGGCCGGCAGAATTTTTCAGAAGACCGAATTCAAACAAAACAAACAGACGCCGTAAAAGCTCCGTTTTGGTGCGTGTGGCAGCGCCACTAGTAGTCAGCGCGGCCTATGATTGGCGGTTGATTTCATCGCCCAATCGTCTTAAAAATGTGAAATGCCGCCAAAATTCAAATAAGGAATCGCAAACATATCAAGACATTTAAAAACATCGATCGATATTTTTTCAGTGTTTTATAATACGTCGGTTTCTTATTCCGGCCCGCGGCAGGAAGTCCGTTTTGCTCGAAGGTTTCTTATAATAGGTATCTATTCAAACACACCTAGTTGAATCGCATTCTTATACATAAATAATATACTAGTGCAAAGCCTGCGGCTTCGCCCGCATGGATTTGATCCATGCAAACTTAATTTCGGGAATACCTCAGTGCACCCCTAAAAGACAAAAGGAATGTAAGTACCCTTTTTGTTTAGCGGGCAATACAATAGCGCGTTTGTTCCGTTTTGATCCTATTACAACTGTTTAGTTTAAGATTCAGAATGCCTACAGAAAGAAACCAGCTGCTAGTTATGGTTTTAATATGTAGTTCACAACGTTAGTTCACAATTTGGCCACGACGGCTCTCTTGCTGAAAAGACTACAACTATGTATGTGAGATGTGACTGTTGGGTGTGTTATGTTGACGACCTCTGTGGCGCGGCGAGCGAAGTTTCGCCTGCGGCGCAGAAGGTTGCGGGTTCGATCCCCGCCTCGGAACAAATATTTGTAAGATCTGCTGATATTTGTTTAGGGTGTTCTGGGTATTTTTATATGCATAATAAAAACTATCTATCTATGTAATGTATTTATTGTATATCAGTTATCTAGTACCCATAACACAAGCTCTGCTTAGCTTGGGGCTAGATAATGTTGTGTGAAATATCCAGCATTTATTTTATTTTATTTATTTTTATTTATTATGTTATGTTATTATTTAACTGTAAGTACTTACTTTGTCAACACCGTCCAGCGTCCGCACGACCATGTGACTCCAATATTCGGAAACCCTTATCACATGCTTTGTCTCCGGAACTTTCGGATGTTCACAACTCTTCGAAACGATTATATACACTTTGTTATTCATCGAAACTCTGTCCCCCATTTTACTATACGACTCCATAGCTTTTCGCTTCGCGTTTGAATGCACACTGGGCATTTCTTCGATGTGCGGGGTGGTCACAGTGACCTCATCAAACAGGCTGTGTGTTGTTACATTTGTGACGTCGTATTCTTTGTGTCGTCGGAGGTACACGTAGTCGCGGTTTGCGAATAATCTCTGAAAAGAAACGTAATTTGATTGATTGCTCTAATGTTACTTTAAGGTTCCCGCTAGGGTTGCCAACTTTTTATGAATCAAATAATGTATTTCCGAAGTAACAAAAATAGAAGATGTCGAAAAAAATTAAAAACATATACCTACTTATTATTGTTTCATTCATGAGATGCATGTCAACTTGACATTGACACACCAAGTATCAAGTGTCAAGATGTGTTTGTTAATGCATTTTTGACTGTTCTTTATGACGTTTTTTAGATTTAAATGATTTTTAGTATTTAATTGATCTATCTTTAATTAATGTAATTGGTGTTATTAATAAATAAAATAAATAGGCAGGGCTATTCTCTATCTCGCGACAGGTTGGAAATAGACGTAAATTGTGCAATCAGGGCTGTCAAACTTCGGTGAGAAAAGCGACGTTTGACAGCCCTGATTGCACAATTTACATCTGTTTCAAACCTGTCGCGAGATAGAGAATAGCCCTGCGGCACTTTGAATAATAAAAGGTGTTTCTCCATTTCGTCAAAAATGCTAGTCTCACTACCTATCTCACTAATATTATAAATGCGAAAGTTTGTATGTTTGTTACTCCTTTACGCTTAAACAGCTGGAGCGATTTCGTAGAAATTTGGAATGGATATAACTTATATCCTGAATTAACATAAAGACTACCTTTTATCCCGATATTCTCACCGGCCCCCAATTACAGTAGCAAAGGGCAATGGGGAACGCAACAATGGGGATCATTTTGGCAGCCTTAGCGCTATCTAAATCTTATTAAACTTGAATAGGGGAAACTTCTTGACCTATATATTCCTCCTTTCAAGTTTCAAAAGATTTGGACAGCACTATGGCTGCCAAAATGATCCCTATTGTTGCTTTCCCTATTGCCATTTGTTACTGTAATTTGAGAGTGGATCGAGACATATGCGGGTGGAACCGCGGAGCGCAGATCATCATCATCATCATCAGCCCATAGAAGTCCACTGCTGAACTTAGGCCTCCCCCTTAGAATGCCACGAAGAACGGTCTTGAGCCACCTCCATCCAGCGACTTTCTGCGTCGTTTATGTCCTTAGAGCGACTGGTGATGAATATGACGACCTGTGTGGCACGGCGGGCGAGCAGCCGGCTGAGATGCAAAAGGTTGCGTGTTCGATTCCCGCTGCGAGACAAATGTTCGTATGATCTGCAAATATTTGTTCCGGGTCTGGGTGTTACGGTACCATAGTATTCGTAGTTCCCGATACCCGCGACACAGGAAATCTTAGTGTGGGATCATGACTACGTATGTGACTGTTGGGTGTTAGCGGTTCCACGGTCTGTTTTCTCACAGGTACAGACACAAAACTACAGGCGACACACCGTGGGAACACCTCGCCTGCAGACGCCTGTCTGTGCTGTCTGTGTGCCTGGTTGCCTCAAGACGTCGAGCAATCAGTATGAAGCTGCGGTTCCGATCGCGATGGATTCCGCGCGCCGGCACATGCATGCACAGGCGTGCCCGGTCCCACGACCCGTCGGCCTGTGCCGGCGGGTACAAGAGGGCGGGAAGGGAGCGTGCGGTCTCATGCTGATTGGTCGACGTCTTGAGGCAACGACAGGCGTCGGCAAGCGAGGTGTTCCCACGGCGTGTCGCCTGTAATTTTGCGTCTGTACCTGTAAGAAATCAGGCTGTGGGACCCCAGCTTTATAATACTTACGGGCCATAGCACCTCCCAGTGTATGACCGCCTGGTCGGGCACGCCGGCGCTCCGCTCAACTACGGCGAGCGCCGCGACAGCGGAGTCCCACACGCGCCTGTAGCCGCCGTCCACTTGCACGGCGGCGAAGTGGCGCGCGCTCACCTCTCTGTACCGCCCGTACACTGCACACAGAGAAACACAATTCTGTTAAGAGGTTACCGGTAGGCGGCCTTACGCCCTTTTGTATGTGAACGAAGTTTTTTTCTATTTTGTCTAATATTTCATCAAACTCCTATGAAATTTTGTGTATATGATCAGTACACTAATATCTAGAACCGTGATGATTAGTGAGTCAGTTTAAAAAAAAAATGTTTTTAAATTTATGATTTGGCAACCATTCAATTTAAGACCATCCAATTTTTTTAAGACAGCGGAGAGATCCGCTATAATGTAGTTTATTTATAAGTGGCTTTGCAACAGAAACAGCCTGACATGGCATGGATGTACCTATGTAGATAGTCTTTAAGCTGGCTGGGATACTGTACCGCCTAGGTCGTCAACTTGAGTTAAAAAATTCATTTTGACAACAATTACCTTTATAAGCATAGAGGCCCTGTCCTGGTTTATACTCCTTCCTCCAGATAATAACGTCTTCAGCCTCCATGTAAGGCTCCCAGCCATCTTCAGACGTGTCAGGAGAGTGGGCCTCTTTGCACCTAACAAAGAAACAGGAATAATGAATGGGGGTTCCTTAAGAGGGCACTATACTACAATTTAGGCTCCTTCTTTAACGCACGCGAGAACCCGCGCGCCATCTTGCTCGCGCTAGCGAGGTTCGTGCACAATTTTTTTTTGTTTATTATGGCGAAAATAAAGTGTTTATCAAAAAACTGATTTTAGCATTAGAATAAATGGTTATTACCTACTTGTTGTAGTCAAATTTATCTTAAAACATCGTAGGGTTCCTGAGATCTCATTCAAAACGTGTGCAAAATGTGATTTTTCATTAAATAAAACTATCGAGGTTTTTTTACATACCGTGTTTTCAACTTTAAACAATAAATGCAAAAATATAAAATTTTTATATTCCAAAATATTTAACTTGTAGAACCCGTAGATACTGAGTTCTAGGTCGATTTTGTTGGGCAAAATCACATATTATGCCTTCTTAAAAGAACTAATGTAATGGTCCAAAGATTGTTAGTTAAACACATTATTGTGCAACAAACAAATGATTGTAACAAAAAAACATAATACCAGACTTGTCCATGTTAAGATTGCACTTTTCATGACCACCATTTCAATATTAAAATAATAAAGTTTTTTATTCAGACAACTTGTCTAGTGTTAGTAAGCTTTTAAGGGTTAGTTTAGTACCTAATAACTAATACAGATTTCGTCCCTGCGAGAGCTTCCACACCAGGAGGCCCAATTCTCTAATTTAAAAACATTCCAGTATCGTGTCAGTCGCACTGTTTCGTATAGTAACTATTACATATTCTTCGCAAGAAACGCGAAGATTAAGTAATAGTTACTATACGTGACAGTGCGACTGAGACGAGATTATACTGCGAATTGAATGTTTTTAAATTAGAGAATTGGGTCTCAGAGGACATTCATAATTAGCTGCAATAATTCAGGAATACAAGCTAGTATCGCAAGTTCTAGTGTAAAATAGACTTTTGAGATCAGTCTTCACTTTATCTGATAACACACACATTAAAGCATTGCCCATTGTACGAAAGGTGCTAACTTGCGCGATCCGTATAAAGTATAGGTCGCGCAACGAGTTATGAGCGCTCGGCGAAAGTGGTGGGGTTGATTGCGCATGTGTCCTCTCTCTCTCTCCCGTAGCCCCTCTCTATACAGCCCAAAAAACTACTACTGCGCATTCAAGGTCAGCGCTCATAAATCGTTGCGCGACCTACAATATTTCCACACTCACAAGCAGTATCTGATTCCGGGTTGTTTTTTATCGATCACCAGTCGTTTGTTGCAGCTAGTGCAGTACACTGTCCGGGATAGGTCCTCGACTGCGTCTAGTTCTGATAGCAAAGCCTGTCGAAAGGAGATTAGCTATTCAAGTATATTTTTTGATACATTCATTTTCTAGTAGTCTGTTCAGGGTGAGACCAGAGGCTCAATTCTCTAATTTAAAAACATTCAATTCACAGTATAATCTCGTATCAGTCACATAGTAACTATTACTTAATCTTAGCGTTTCTTGCGAAGAATAACAGTTACTATACGAGACATTGCAACTGACACAAGATTATATTGTGACTGGAATGTTTTTAAATCAGAGAATTGGGCCTCAGTTGTGGAATTGGAGGGTGCTGCTGTGCTTAATTACCTTTTATTTAACAGGCAAAACAATAATGCATCTGTTCTGTTGTGATACTTACAACTGAACTTACTTTCTTTAGTTTAAGATGAAAAATGCTGACACAAAGAAATCAGCTCCTAATTATGGTTCTAATAATTAGAAGTTCACAACGTTAGTTCACAATTTGGCCACAATGGCTCTCTTTCTGAACAGACTCCACCTACCAAAGTGCAGCAATGAGAAAATTGTTCCTTAGAGTGAGAAACAAAACAAAGTGGAGTCTGTTCAGAATGAGAGCCGTTGTGGCCAAACTGTGAACTACATAATTACAACCATAATTAGGAGCTGGTTACTTTCTGTTGGCAATTTGAATCATAAACTAAAGAAATAATTACAGTTGTAATAGGATCAAAACGGAACAGACGCGCAATGGTATTGCCCGCTAACATAAAAAGGTAACACACAGCACAGCAGCATCCTCAAATCCAATGACTCTAAAAAAATTCTCTTACTCATGACTGCATTGTACAAGAATGAACAAAAGTTGGCAAAATGGTCAGCTAGAGGCGCTGTTCTGGGCTGTGTGCTGTTGTTGTAGATTTCCAAAGGGGGGAAAGTTGTAATGTATTAAGCCAAATAATGTGGGTAATCACAAATATGTTTTTCTCTGCATACCGTCAATAAGAATATATAACCAGTCTCGTTTATATAATAATAATAATAAATTTTTTTATTCCACAAAGCAAGCAATATTACAATTTAAAAAACTAGGTACAATATACTTAACTCAAAGCAATACATTACATTGTAAGGCTTGTGCACTTATTTGATAGGCTTGCAGTATTTACACTAAGTGAAAAACTTGTGCTGTAAATACCGCTATACCTTCCATTTATTAAATTTGATGGATAGCCCAGTTGTGGTTTATAATGGTTAGTGAGTGTAGGTAATATAAATAAAATCGCAGTAAGTACCTAATAATAATTATCACAATTCAATTGATAATAAAATATATCGTGTTTTATTCCACATCGCAAATCCTTCAGGGTTCAATACAAAAAATGAAGTACGCACACAAGATGCAGTGCAGAGCTCAGACTCAGTGTTGCAGCTAAGTCATGAGCGCCAGAGGCAAGATTTGAATTTTGCGCACCCAAATACTTATTTTTTAGGAAGAAGCAATGCAATAACTTTAATGTGATGAGGATTGAGAAAAGTATGCTAAGATGAATTGGGCATGTAGAGAGGATGGATGAAAGAAGATTGACAAAACAGGTGTATAAGGCGAGTGTAAATGGGCCAGTTGGAAGGGGAAGACCTTGGCGCACTTATTTTGACCAAATCGGAGACATTTTGGAGAATGGCCAGGTCAAAAGTACACTAAACCGACGCAAATGTATGATGAATGTAATGAGAGTGAATGAAGCCAAAAAGTATGTCAGGATCGTAGCAAATGGAAATCCGTGGTCTCTGCCTACCCCTCCAGGAAACAGGTGTGATTTTATGTATGTATGTATTAAGCATTTTTGCTGAGAGGGGGAGGGTAGGGAGGGAAGGGGATTGGTTTCCTGGGTAAGCCATTTCAAATTTAGGCATATGATAAAATATGAACCTCCTAGTTCATTGCAGACAAAGAAAAGTTGAGCCAAAAGCATTACTAATTCTATGAGTTATTGACCTATTGTTGATTTGTTATAGATTTCTTTATTACATGAGATAAATTAATTGAGTCAATGTTTGCTCTTAAGGATTTCAGATCATTGTAACTCACACTTGCACTTTGTTTATCTTTAGAGTTGTCTTATTGACCTTGAGGTTATTATCAGTGCCTAAACAAACAACTTTTTAATATACTTTTTTCTAGATAAGTCGAAAAAAATACCTGTAACTCCTCGTCAGTGATGTTAAGATCACAACTGGGTGGTTTCTCATCATCACTACTCTTCGCTTTGTAAGCAGCAGTAGCTGAAAACAACAATGTTCGCCTCGGACGAAAGAAGGCTTGGCGGAAACATACTATCACATCACGTACAGTTCTGTCTCTCCTGTACCTTCTCACAACATTACCGACGTTCACACTACGAGTCCAAACACTCCGAAGCTTATTTACACCTAAATCCCGTAATATAAACCGAACCGAAGACATGGTACGAACTTCCTTCTTATTTTTAAATATCGATGCGAGCAACTCGTCTATACGACATTGTTTATATATCAGCCGTGTTGTAATTAAAGAGCGACACTGTACATTGTTATTTAAAGCAGGCCTATTGAATAAAATTTGCTTAAATCTACTACATAACATGTCGTGCGATATTGCGAAATGTTGAATGATAGGATTTATTTGATAGAAAGATAACCTCAAAATTGATTGATAATGAATTTGACATTGACAGTTAACCGGCTGTTTGTGTTTTTTTTTGCCTGTCCACCCTTTCGTCCAGGCTAATGTCTTGAGACCATACCACCTTATTTTACATAGGGCTTCGTCTTTCTTTTAATTTTTAATTGAAATGAAAACTTTTGATTTTTTGCTCCCATTTTTGCACTGATTACCTTTTATGTATTATCATGATCAACAGCCTGTTTACGTCCACTGCTGGACGAGGTGCTAGAATCATTCCATGAGTTCAATATCCTGTGAGGAGTTTAGTGTTTAGCTCTGTGGAAAAAAGCAGAGACAATTTTTTATTTTATGGGCTGTCACTGACAATTTGGAGATCAGAGTCGCCAGCTTAAAGTACATTCCCACAAATTTAGGAAATAGCCACCATCTGTATAGCTTCCATAATATAGTGCTGTAAAATGTCATAAAAATTACACAGAATGTGCAAAATAGAAACATTAGTAATCCAAGATTATTTACTCGCAAGTACTAAAAGTACTTGCGAGTTATAATTCATAAAAATTACTAAAAAATAAATAAATAAAAATAGCCTATATTCACTGGCTGTTACATTTTAAAAATTTACAGTTTCTTTATATTGTTATTACTTAAATCTAAATATTAACTTATGACACCCGTAATTTGTCAGTCAGGTTGTCTTTTGACATAGGCCTCCTCCATTCTGCACCATCGCACACGATCCACGCTTGCTCTGCGCCACCCCTTGGGCAAATCGTCTTTCCAGCGCTTTACAGGCCTGCCTCTACTGCGCTTTTCCCCGTGAAAAATTACTAATGAATTTGGATTTAAATTAATTTATTTTTAATTTTTTTATTATTCCAAAACATATTTTGAGAGATCACTCATTTTTCACATATTTTCGATAGTTGCGCGTAGAATATAAAAAAAGAATGCTTACAAAACGATCTTTCAAATGATTTAAATGGCTTGAGTAACTGTCATTTTTATGAATTATAATTCATAAAAATTACAATTTACTTAGGCATGGCATCATCTCATTCAATAAATAAAAATAAAATAAAATAAATCCTAAAAGATAGATGTAAGAGTCTATCTGATGAATTGACAACTATGTAATGTTGTTCTATGATGAGGGCTGAGGGGTTTAGAAAGGAGAATTTGTATCATCTGTTCGGTGCGGTAATTCATGCTGGCACTTCACTTGGTGGATATGTTTGAGTTATTTTGCCAAGAATAACAACATTATGTACCGATAGACTCATAGTTGATACTACCTTGGAAAAATAATGCAAACATTTGCTAATAAACACTGAGTGAAGTGCTACCATCAAGGAAAATTAATTGTAAGGAAGTAGTAAAAATCTTTCTAGCAAGTGGCAACTCTTTTTACGGCCGACGACAACGAGTGAAGTCGCCGCGCCGCGTCTGATTAGATTGATCAACGTCATCTTTTGTCCCACGATAATATTTCCGTGCCCCACATGATAAACGGAATAAAACAATATATAAACCTCGCATTGCAGGATATCAGGGACCTCAGGAGTGGCAAAAGTACACAATAAAAAGTGTACGAAAAATCGTGGTGTTTCGCATGTCCGGTTTGATCTGGTTTTAAGCAGCTATTCTGCAATACAAACCCCTTTCCCCCGTGCTATGTATAAAGTTGGTGTTTTAAAGACTGTACTTCGTTAATTTGCTCAGGATCTCGGTTTTTACGGTGTAAAAGTAACAAATCCATCCAAAATGTCTGGTCAAGACGAAACCTCTTCAGATCGCAATGTGGAAATCTGGAAGATAAAGAAGCTTATCAAGAGCTTGGAGATGGCCAGAGGGTAAGTTTTTAGATTTGTTGTTGTTATATCTCTATCACAAGCGCTCTCCTTCATCCCCATTCAATATAATGGCGACAGAAATCGATAAGAAGCAAATTCTGCACTGCACCGTACTGCGTGCGCATATTGAGGCAAGGGTATGCTCTCGGACATGCCTCTACATGTTTTTCCTTAGAACTGAACCTTATAGCTAAGACATAGTGCTGCTATAAGTTAGGGGGATGCCTCTGTTCTTGTAAGGGTAGTCACAAAATGGTTACTCACTAGGATGGATAGATCTGCTTAGTCTCTGTGGTAGAACAATTGAAATGACGTCAGAATACATGTGTTGAGTGCAAGAACTTATTTACAATTAAGTCTTGAAAGGTAAAATAGGAATACTATTTTGTATCACTATCTAAACCTCAGCCATTACTTCACAATCTATGAATTAACAGATTACAGATGTATTCTTATGAGAAGTTTAAGTTCTCAATGAATTTCTTCTAGAGTTGGGGATTCCCTTCCCTATGTTCATCACAAAGTAGAGATAAAAAAACCCCCAGGATAAAGCATGTTTTCCAGCCCGCCCATTCCCTAACTGAAAGTCACTTGGTGACTAACGTTTGACAATTAAAACTGCCATCAATTGCTCAAAATTATCAGTAAGATTTGTCAATTGATGGTCATTTTACTTGTCAAAGTTCACTGAACTTAGACTCAAGCATAGATTTTTTGACAGATTGCACTTAAAAACTCAACAAATCTCTATCCTTGAGTCTGGTACAACATCAGCTAAGCTGCGGACAGACACTGGTATACAATAAATAACTATTGCAGCATCATAATCTGTTCCCAAATGTCACATGAGACTTTTAAGGGGTGCGTAATCAAATGGCAAAAAAAATGTGAACCCTTATACTGTCCTGTATGTCCGTATGTCACAGCTTTTTACTTGAAGACTATTGACAATATATAGATTAATATTGGAAGGATTTGTTTGTATTTTATGATTTTATGCAGTGTTGTAGGGAAATTAACAATAATAATTATTAAAGGTAATAGTTAAGGTAGGAACTCCATCCACCGAGGGATGAAAAAAAATGCCGTGCACATAAGCATATAGGGTATCTTTAGATAGATCTTCAAAATTACTTTCTAAACTCACAAAAAGTGTCAACCATAACTTTTCAAATACGGAGGGTAAAATCTGAAAAAAATGAAGGAAATGAAGGAACTTAAAAATAACTAAAATTGGGTTACAGTAAGATGCTATTTTTTAACAGACTTAAAAAAAGTGAGGTTTTCAATTTAGTTGTTTTTTTTTTTAGTTTAGCCACCAACACATATTGCTTCCGTAATAATAATAACTACTACGGAACCCTTCACTTTGCGTGTCCTGACACGCACTTGACGTGTTTTTTTGTGTTCTGGGTGAATATTTTTTGTTAATTCTGCCCAAATGTCATTGACCTGTGTCTATATTTAACAACTCTAGTCATGTTATTTTCATGTAATCCAAACCATGATTCAGCTAATATTGAGTACACAGGGCTCAGGCTTGCAACTTAGCAGCCAGAGGTAAAATAACTGAACAGCAGGTCTAAAAGGGCCACTTTATATGAATCATGATATGAATCATATTACGATTCATATAAAGGAATTGCTAAGAATCTGCTGAGAATTTGGAAAATGAATTGCTACCAGATGAATTGCTCAATGTGACAAATTCATCTGGCAGTAATTCCTTTTCCGAATTCTCAGCAGACCCTTAGCAATTCCTTTATATGAATCGTCATATTATGATTCATATAAAGTGGCTTTTTTAGACCTGCTGGTCTCTATACCTACATATTTTTATTGCCAAATTGAATCGCCGAAACTAAGCTAAAAAACAGACTTCTTGCAAAAAGCGCTGAATCAATTTTGATAAAAATTATATGGGACCATCTCTGAAGTACGACCTACCAAACAAACTTTTCATTAAAAATACCGACTGACATTGGATTCGGCTATCTGCATGTTTTTATTTGCCAAAAGTATACGAAACAATAACTTGTTGCTGACAATACCAAAATCGCTTTAAGTATGCCTTTAATATTTGAGGGGTTCCCTCATTTCGTCATAGATGCCATCATCAGAACTGAATTTTGATAAAAATGGGACCAATCTGGTAGATTGGATCCTATTCGTATCAAATAAAAAAAAACAAATCGGTTTATAAATGACGAAGTTACGAGGTAACAAACATAAAAAAAAACCTAATTGAGAACCTCCTTCTGTTTTTGAAGTCGGTTAAAATCAATTCATAATTGGCGGAGTAATCGCGCTAAGAAACAAACATACAAAAAACATACAGTCGAATTATTTTATTTTATTTATTTATTTTATCAATTTTTGGAAAACTTTAGTTAGGTAAACAAAAAAAAGCAAGTAAATATAATATAGAGAGCTAATTAAAAGTTTCCACACAGTTTCTGACAAAAAAATATTAAGAATTTAAAAGTAGAGAGACAAACACTATTAAGTACACAAACAAATAAGATTATTATGTAGGTAGTAAAGAATATATCATTGTACATACTCTTTAAAGTTGTGGAGGAGGTATTGAACAAGTCAATATCGACCTCTCGCGCCAATTCATTATAACATCTGCATGCTCGAATTGAATATATTCCGCCTGTATCTAGAATGAACTCTTGGAATGTGAATAAGGTTAGGACTTCTCAGTGATAGTGTAGGAGTTCGAAGCCCCAATTGGCCGAGAAGTTCAGGACAGTTGCTCGAGCTGCTTGCAATATTGAGAAGTTAGGATAAGTCAGCGGCAGTAATTGAGAACTTCCTCCTGTATTTGAAGTCTGTTGAAAACGAGAGCACAAGCGCAAATTCCCTTGTCTAAAAGTCCAGAAATAGAAGAGCTTTAAGTTAATGTGTAGAGATGACATAAGTTATCGATAATTAATTTTTGGAAAAAACATAAACTGACTTCAAGCCTGTGCCTATAATGGTAGGTAATTCATATTTGAATAAACGCTATCCATCGGCGGATAGGTATTTAAGTATTTCTATAACACAAGCTCTGCTTAGCTTGGGGCTAGATAATGTTGTGTGAAATGTCCAAATTTATTTATTATTTATAACGCCATCTGTCGACGTCTAGCAGTATCATCTAGCGCTGACAGAACCAAGGAT
This sequence comes from Epirrita christyi, assembly GCA_951392215.1. Classification (NCBI taxonomy): domain Eukaryota; kingdom Metazoa; phylum Arthropoda; class Insecta; order Lepidoptera; family Geometridae; genus Epirrita; species Epirrita christyi. Next base: position 4,771,221 of record OX595863.1, on the reverse strand, counting down.
GGCACAGTAAAATATTAGGTTTTTTCTATGGGAACCACAAAAAACCAAATTTTTCAAAAAGTGCAGAATCAATTTCGATAAAATTTATATGGGACCACTTCTGAAGAATAACCTACCAAACAAAAAAATAATCATCAAAATCAATGCAAAATTGTCGGAGTAATCGCGTAACATACATACAAAAAAACCCTTCTTTTTTTGAAGTCGGTTAAAAAACGCCTTCGTTGTCAACGCCATTCCCGGTCATTTGCTTAAGAGAAGGTTACCCCGGTAGGGCGCTTACGCCCTTTTGTACGCGAACGAAGTTTACTTCTATTTTGGCTATTATTTCATCAAACTCCATGAATCTTTGTACACATGGTCAGTACACTGATATCTAGACCTGTGGTGCGTCAGTTTTTTTAAAAATTATTTTTTAATTTTTTATTTGGTAACCAAGTAATTTTATAAGAAACTAACGCACCACGGCATCGGCAGGGCTATTCTCTATCTCGCGACAGGTTTGTAACAGGCGTAAATTGTCCAATCAGGGCTGTCAAACGGTTACTTTTGTATGAGAAAAGCGACGTTTGACAGCCCTTGTTGCACAATTTACTCCTGTTGCAAACCTGCTCAGAATAGGGGGGCGGGTCTAGATATTTTTTTATTTTATTTTATGCTAATTGGCAAGCAGACAAGCTTACGGCCCACCAGATGGAAAGCAGTTACCGTAGCCTATGAACGCCTGTAACACCAGAGGCATCAAACGCGCGCTGCCGACCCTGAGACATAAAGATGAAAAGTCTCATGTGCCTTTAATTTCACCGGCACCCGTACCCTTCAAACCGAAACACAACAATGCGAGCACTGCTGCTTGGCGGCAGAAATAATGGTGGTAGTACTTCCCCGGACGAACTCTTTCACAAGAAGTTCTACTACTAACAAAGTTAGTAGTGCAAAGTTAGTATTAGTGTACCTACTGATCATGTGTACAAAGTTTCATGGAGTTTGAAGAAATAATAGCCAAATTAGAAGCAAAGTTCGTTCGCGTGCAAGCTATTGGTGACCTCCTCTTAACGCTTTCATAATAAGACAATGATGATGATGAATACGCTAACGCTTAGAATATCACTTGTCTGGGAACTGGAACACTATACTCATAATTGTGTTCGAGCGTATCGCTGCCCGCTTACGCTGCTCACCGAAAACGCAGTCTTATAACTCTATTGCGCCAGAACGCATTGATCCACCGCAGATGACCGTATAGACGCATGTGCAACGTCGCATTGCAGTCACGGCAGTCGGAAACTGGGATCCAGGTTCATCCTTAGTCGCCCGGGCGCTCGCGTGGTAGACATCAGTCTACCGACCGGGCTTCTCATACATCTTCCCAAGTGCACAGCCTTTCAAAATGAGTTCTACAACTTGAAATGGACTGGAACTGAACTATTGTTCAGTTCTCTTCATGCAGCTTTTACGCCTTACACAATGAGCTGGATTTATTGTCTTGTAGCTAAGTTTTCTGACGTCATTGCAATTATACCCAAGTAGTGAAGTGAAGGTTCCAATATGGAGACTGAAGAACACTCTGCCGATCGTAACGTCGAGATATGGAAGATTAAGAAGCTGATTAAGAGCCTGGAAATGGCTCGAGGGTGAGTTTTAGGCTTGTATTAATGATAAAGCTGCGTTGCCTGATGTTGCTCTGCCCCTCGACTGCTAAAATAGTGCAATATCTGCACTTACCTATTTACATGGTTCTAATAGATTGTTATTTCAAAGTATTATCAAGCGTAGCGTGTGCGTCTTATAAACTTTTGCTGATTTACTTTTGACTACCTTCCTAAGGTATTTAAGTTCTCATTTACTATGTATAAGCAACTCCCTGCTCCGAGGCACCACACAGGCGCTTCCCACCTAGTGGTAAGACGGATCATCAAAGTAAGCCAAGCCGTATTTGTTGCCTGATTCTTCTAGGCTTGGTTGCGTTGGAACAGCGCATATGAAATGGCGCATCCAGGAACGCCATTGCAAACAACTCATGTGCAATTTCGTGGCTCGACCGACCCGCTGCGGCTACACAAAGTATAAGCAGTGCCGCATCTAATGAACCTCCCCCATTCCCGCAAAATCAGTGTTTGCTATCTTAAGAAGTGTTGGTGGGCTGTAATCAGCAAAAACACAATAAAATTTGAATTTCGCGCCAGTAGTGAAACGTTCCATCTTAAAAAACGAAAAAATCACGTACGTCTAGCACTATTGAGCAAACGCCAAGTCAAAAGTGAAGTATACAAAATATGGCTTCCTTCTGATGAGAAATGGAAGATAGTGAATATGATCATGTGAGTAATAAGGTAGATGGACAAATGTAGTGATCGGCCACGCAAAGGCCACAAATTACCAGGCAGACTAACTGCCAGATTGTGTCGTGTAGGTGTTTGTGGCAAACCTGTCGCGAAATAGAGTTTACCTTTGCCAATATTCGCAATGCAATATGGCGCATGTGCAACTAAATGCGCATCCGGTAGTCTAATCGGAAAGGGAGCTGAATTATACTGCTTCGTTTCATCATCAGCCTTTAGACGTCCGCTTATGGACGAGGCCTCTCCCATCGAACGCAAAGGGAGGATTTGCCATCACCACGCTGGGCTGCTTCGTTTAGAATTCTATACAGACGTTGCATGTCATTTTCTGCAACTGCATCTCACTGAAACGCATTGCCGTGATTTACATTCGTGGTCCCTCACGTCGGCGCCATAAAACACCTGTCCTCTGGACTCATAGATTTTGACTGCCTCAGTTTCTCAAAAAAATGGACGAACTGCTCAGTCAATTTTAGTACAGTACAAAGCACGATGAAGGAACAGGATGACGTTAACAGAAGTTTATTTAGACCGTACTACCTTGTTACGTTACTGAGAATTTAGGATTTTTGCATTATGTCATATTTACATTAACAATAATTCCTTCATAATCATGACTTACGTCTCAATTTGTTAACTTTTTCTTTTTACCTGAAAATAAATAAATAAATAAATAAATTAATGTATGAAATTATGGATTCGGTAGATGTTCGTTCCAGTACCATTCTATGAACAAGCGAACTATCGCTTGAAACAAGCTATTAAATTGTTCATTCCGAGGTCATATCATGGGAAAAATTTACTAAGGTGACATCAGAACACGTGCAACAACCCATGACAACTTTCCGCATTCATAACACTCGTTTCCAAACCGGCTGAAGGAGAGAATATAGGGGTAATAATACCCCGCCACGTGCCTATACCAGTCGACTATTATTGATTTTATCTGCTTTTGCCGCGTCCAGACAGGCCACACTCAGAGGCCCAATTCTCTAAATTATTTTATAAGTAAAGTTTACCAAATCGAGACTGAATTGTGAATTGACAGAAAGTTCGTATTCTGCTCCCTCATAAATAGCAGTTTAGTCTACTTTCAATTCACGGTGACTACCATTAGAGTAGGATAGTTAAATATATAATTGGAAAGAGTAAAGAGAGCCTCCATCTACTTAAGCTAAATTCTTTGAATCGTTCAAGCTTCGTTCAAATTTCGATACACATTAAGGTGTTGTATTTTAAGTTAGGAGAAAACTATTTCTGTAATTTTTAAGACATCGACACAAGATCGAAACATGGTCCGAGCTCTATTTTAACTATTTTTTAGTTAGAAAATTGGACCTCAGTTGTTATACAGCTTCCCCGAACTACTTAGATGGATAGGTAGTTCTTGCCATAGTTACTCGACTTTTTGAGCAGCTCATACCGAGGCACCTTTGAACACGGCACGTTTATCGACCACAACTTTCAGAGGTAAAATTCAATAAACCAGACATGCGTCTCGACCCGCGCATAGTGTAGGGTTGCGATGTTTACTCAACTCAAAACTAGATGTCGCCACTAGTAGATTTGGTTTTCTGTATACACATAACAGTGGTAGTGATTCTTTGCACCATTCTCTAAATCTAAACTCTGCTAAAATTACGTCATGACGGACGGACGCCGTAGGCTTAGTATTAGGCGCAGGCCAGACAGAAGAGACGTAAGACGAGGACGGGGCGCAGACAAATGTCTCTTCCGCGTCCTTTTCATACAAAATGTATAGAAGCGTCGCGACGCAAAACAAACAGAAAAGACGGGGCGCAGGCGTAACGCTTTTACCTCTGCTCTGCTCGCGACGCGTCCTCATCTTACGTCTCTTCTGTCTGGCCTGCGCCTTAGGGTCTCGTTTAGCACCCTTTGGTTTAAAAACCCTAAAAAGCTATTTGTTTACCGCTAGTATTCTAGTCTAGTCTATAAAGGAAGTTAAATCAAGGTCATTGACACAGCCAACACCTTGACATGCCCAAATGAGCGATTATATCACCTAAATAGATTTTCATGACCAACATGATTACAGTTCTGCTGTTTCGGTTCATTGCTTGTTAGCGTGTGTTTCATAATGATTTAGCGCATTTAACACTTCATGATATTAGTTATTTGAACCGACAGCTCATGTTACACTATTGTATAGTGTAGTATTGTATCGTGGCCCAGAGTGTAGCCAATGCAACTCCCAAGTAGAAAAGCGTTTCCGAGTTCACTCCCCATAATGTTTGAAGGAGGAACAGCCCCAACAACAATGGGGATCATTTTGGCAGCCATAGGCCCAATTCACTAACTAAAAAATAGTTAAAATAGAGTTCGGATAATGTTTCGATCTTGTGTCGATGTCTTAAATGTCAGAAATGGTATTCTCCTGACATAAAATACAACACTGTAATGTGATTATATCGAAATGTGACCGAAACTTGAACGATTCAAAGTTTTTTCGTTAATTTTAGCATAAGTAGATGGAGTCTCTCTTTACTCTTTCCAATTATATATATAACTATCCTACTCTAATGGTGGTCACCATGAATTGAAAGTAGACTAAATTGTATATATGAGGGACTAGAAATTCAACTTTCAGTCAATTTACAATTCAGTCTCGATTCGGTCAACTTTCAGTGTAGTTTTAAAATAACTTAGAGAATTGGGCCTCTTAGCGCTATCTAAATCTTATGAAACTTGAATAGGGGCTTCTTGACCTATATATCCCGCCTTTCAAGTTTCAAAAGATTTGTACAGAGCTAAGGCTGCCAAAATGATCCCCATTGTTGCGTTCCCCATTGCTATTGGCTACTGTAAATGAGGGGCTGGTTCTAATTATATTTCACAGCGCCGTTCTTAGCGATTTAAATCGCGTAGAATGGAGCCGTTCACATAATTGTGATCGAAATTGTTGGTTAATTTAACTTTGGCTCCATGTCACAAAAACAGAAACCCAATTCTCGTATTCATAAAATAGTCAAAATAAAGTTCGGATCATGTTCCGATCAAGAGTCGATGTTATAAATGTCACAAATGGTATTCTATACAACTAACAATACAACGCGAAAACTAGAAAACAGTGTTTTTTTAACTGACTTACCATTTTTTTATAGTAATAATTTTGGTATAGAAAATTTTTTGCTAAAGCGAGAGTTTCCCATAAATAAAAAAAAAATTAACTCAGTGCCTTACAAGTATAATTTCATTGTATAAAAGAAAAAAATCGGGACAGCAGGGCTTGGTAAAATTGAACAAATACTTTTTCGTGTGATATCATTCAATTACTTAGGTTACTTATCGTAATGTTAATTCTAGTCGAATCCAGTGACAGTTCTTTATTTATTTTTTTAGTTTACTCATGCTGCTGCCCGTTCCCTGGTGATTATACCAAGGGATGGGCAGCATGAAAAATAACAGCATAAAAGCCGACTAAGGGTTTCGGCTTTTACGAGATCAACGGGACGAGCCGAAGGGGTCTATTCTTAGGCCGGACACACTACGGCAAAAACCTGCTCACTAACCTAAGGCAGAGTGACCATGAAAAAACCAGTTACACGACAAACAAGCGAGTCCGTTGTTATTATTGTCAATTCCTAATGTAAAGCTGACTCCTTCACATTTCTCTTTCAGAAATGGCACTTCTATGATTTCCCTGATCATCCCACCTAAGGATCAGATCTCGCGGGTATCAAAGATGTTGGCCGACGAGTTCGGCACAGCTTCAAACATCAAGTCGCGCGTCAACCGACTGTCTGTGCTGGGAGCCATCACTTCTGTGCAGCATCGACTGAAGCTTTACACTAAAGGTACGTCAAGCTCAGCCATCATCACACTTTTATTTGTTTATTCACACACTTGGAAACTTACAGCATAAGCCAAAACGTTTAATTGCGGTAGCACACAGAATAACATACAGAAAAGTAAAATAGGTGAACAAATTGGGTAGGTACGACCCCAAGTCCGATCACGAATCTGATCTAGACCAGTACCACACAAAACAGTACATACGTAGGAACTACAGTAAATAGCTAGTAAGGGGGACTACAAATAGATTGATGATTTAACCTTATACAGTACACCGAACGTAATTCTCTTCCATAACGCTTCACTGGCTTCGGCTCTCCCTATCCAGTTGCTGCCCTTGCGCAAGTCGCTCTATCCAACTGGAGGGAGCCCTACTACGTCTGCCTATGCGGTCTCAACTCGAAGAACTCGTTTAACGATTATTGATTCTTCAGCTGAGCGGCCCACTGCCACGACAGCGTGTTACTTTGAGCAATGTCGATAACTGGTTCTCAAGATGATAACCTCGTTTCGGTTCTGATCCCCAAGAAAAACTCCGAGCGTAACCCTCTCCAAATCTTGCTAGGCGACTTTTAAGTTCATAGACCCGTCTTATTTGTGACTCATACTATAAGTTAAATGAACTTCACAGTGCCTCCCAACGGCCTCGTCATCTACTGCGGAACCATCGTCACAGAAGAGGGGAAGGAAAAGAAAGTCAACATAGACTTCGAGCCTTTCAAGCCCATCAACACCTCCCTGTATTTGTGCGACAATAAGTTCCACACAGAGGCATTGACGGCGCTGCTAGCCGACGACAACAAGTTCGGCTTCATCGTTATGGACGGAAACGGCGCGTTGTTCGGTACGCTGCAGGGCAACACCAGAGAGGTAAGCAAATCAGAGGCCTTACCATACCTTACCGCTCTTATAGCGATTCAGTTCAAAATATCGGTTCGTCGTTGACATCCGTCATCATTGAATAAACTTTAATCGCAGAAGTCTATAGACGTTCTGCTACTGTGCCTTTAAATATAGCTCCGGACATCACGGAACCGATATTTTGTACTGAATAGTTTTTGAACTGAATCGCTATAAGCGGCTGACAATTCAATTCAATTCAATATATTTTATTCCTGAAGATACAAAAGTACACTTGGATATGTCAAAATTTTACAAATATTTAGTGCAATACAGTGATAGGACTAAACATACACACAGGATTAAACAATTTATAAAACTTAAATACAATAAGATGTACCTACTAAGTCATAAAATAGAATAGATTTTAAACTTATGTTTAACATTTTGTTTGAATTTCATCAGCAAAAGCTTCGTCAAGAGTATAGAATGATTTGTCTAACAACCTTCTAACTTGAATGCTGAAGTCTGTATTATCTAAATTTCGCAGATCAAATGCGAGATTGTTAAACAACTTAATGCTTATGCATAAATAATTATTACCCAATTTGGCAAGTCTATGTTTTGGATTGGGTATATTATTTTTATATCTAGTGTTATATCCGTGAAATTCACCTTTTAATTTATAATTTTCAATATTTAATTTAACATACATAAGGTTCTGGTATATATACTCTCCTGTCAATGTCATTATTCCTAGTTGCTTAAATTTATCTCTGCACGATTCTACATTCTTCATTTGCAAAATAGAACGTAGAGCTCTTTTTTGTAATATAAATATTCTGGATGCCTGGGAGGCGTTTCCCCAAGCAAGAATACCATATGACATAAATGAATGAAAATACGCATGATAAACATTTTTTGCTGATCTAACGTCTTTTATATTTTGACTAATAGTTTTAATTGCATATATGGCAATATGGCGGCTAAGTTCCGCCATCTTGTTTATGTCGCTACATAAAAGACAGCGCAGGGAAAGACGAGGGTAACTACAAAGTGGTTTCGACAATATGGTGTTTAACATCCGCCATTTTTAACCGACTTCCCAAAAAAGGAGGAGGTTCTCAATTCGGTTGTATTTTTTTTATTTTTATTTTTTATGTTTGTTACCGCGTATTATTATCTCCGGTGTTTATGAACCGATTTAGAATAGTAGATTTAGCCAATTTAGTAGAGCAAAATATTATTTTTACGGTGAGGGCGCTTTTTTGAATCCAGAGCGAAGTGAGTGATTCTAGAGTAGAATCCCGAACGTAGCGAGGGATTCAAAGTACGTCGCCCGAGCCAAAAATATATTTTGCGCCCGAGTGTTACACTCTACTTTTCATCACCCACTATGAGAAAATAAAAGGCACCTCATATTTTATTGAACGAGCGAAGCGAGTTCTCCGAGTCAAGTTGGAAGAATCGGCGTTTGTATGTATGTATTTATGTTTGTCCGATGAAAACTTCCTAACCGTTAATTCGATCTTCATGAAATTTAGTTTAGGGGTAGATAGTATTGGTACAATTTGTAGGTAAGGTTATGAGCTATATCGGTTGGGGTAAAAAAAATAAAAGTGAGACAGTCAGATCAAGTGGGATGTATAATGAAAGCGCTTTAGTTGGACATCTCAAAACTGTTTTTAATAAGTATTTAGACAATATAGTTTTTGAGATATTAGGGAAAAACAAAAACGTAAAAATCGAAAATTCTTGGGTACTTCCAGCAATCCCACAATGCTGAAATTTGGTATGCTGGTAGCTTTTGTGACAAAAATACAGGAAAAAGTCTGAAATTGAAGAATTTAGAAACTTGTACTCCATATAACAATATAAAAAAAATCCATTGTTGACCTCCCATTTCTAGGAATTTTAATGATGTTGGAGTTCTATGTTTCGTCAAAAGGATGTTATCAATTGATTCGTCAGGTACTTGATATACTTACAGGTATGTAGTATTACGCTCGTTGCTTAGTCCTATTTAAAGGTTATTTCGATGATGTGTAGGAAATTACCTCGAGATTTAAAAAAATAATAATAATGGAAAAATTGTTATGACTTAGTAGGTACTTAAATAGTCGGGCTGATTATGGTGTCATCGCGAGGTTCGGGACGAAACACTAGTTTCAAAACAAAACGATGAATTTCTAACAATCCGTGAAATTTTATGAAAACGCGTTTTTCATTTGTTTTTTTTATTCAGCCGGCGCGGTGCGCGACTATGGGCGGTCGTATACCAGCCAGTATTTATTCAAACAATATTTTTGTTCAAATACTAAGATGTTCCAAATTCAAAAAGTGCGCCGCAAAGTTCATTGCGGCGCACTTATTTGGGTTCGATGTGTTCCAAATTCAAAAAGTACGCGGCAAAGATAATTGCGGCGCACTTATAGAAGTTTCATACAGAAAACACCACCTTTGGGTACACTTAAAGGCGAACCAAGTCGTCCTTTTCGAATAGATGGGATGAAAAATTCTTTTTTTATTTGAGTATATATACTTCCAGATTGGTCCCATTTTTTTCAGAATCCAGTTCTGATGATGGAATCCATGAGGAATTGAGGGAACTCTTCAAATATTGTAGGCATGCATATGGCGATTTTGATATTTTCAGCAACAAACCAAGCATTTGCATTCATAAATATCATAATCCTTTCACCACTATGGTTCTTTCATCATTTTTTTTTCATCCAAATACTTAGTCGAATACAATGGCGGAAGTCGGTTTTTTAAATGGAAAGTTATGTTTAGGCTGCGTCATAAAAGTCATATTATTTGAGCAGGGAAACACGAAAGACGTGCTTATTCTTCCCAATATGGCAGCTTACCTCCGCCATGTTGTTTTTACGACGTTATCCATCACTGACTCAAATATATCACTTTTTTTTTTTATTTTGTAATAATTAATTTCTTTGACTGTTTCTTTGTAGGTGCTCCACAAGTTTACCGTGGATCTCCCCAAGAAGCACGGTCGCGGAGGTCAGTCAGCGCTACGTTTCGCGCGACTCCGTATGGAGAAGCGGCATAACTACGTGCGCAAGGTAAGCGATTCTTATAGTTTGGGAGTAGCTCTCTCTGAAGCATAGAGCTTACATCACGCTATTCTTTAAACAAGCAATTTTCTGTATGGTCTGGCTTCTGGCGCTCCTGAAATAAGCGGTTACCCTAGCCCATTCAAAATGCAATACCTCTCAGGACATAAAGCTCATGACAACCTGTGGCGCGGCGGCCGAGTAGCCGGCTAAGATGCAAGAGGTTGCGGGTTCGATTCCCGCTGCGAGACAAATGTTTGTATGATCTGTAAATATTTGTTCCTGGTCTAGGTGTTGCGGTACCATGGACGGAGTTACGCTGGATAATTATCTAGCCATTTAACTCTCACGCATAATGGACCATTCATAGAGTTCGAATGCGGAAAAGGGAGTTCATTAACATTAACCTTGGTACTCGTAGTTCCTGATACCCACGACAGAGGGAAACTTAGTGTGAGATTATTCCCTAACTGAAAGTAACTCGGTGAATAACGTTTGACAAGTAAAATTACCATCAATTGCTCAAAATTATCATTAAGATGTGTCAATTGATGGTAATTTTATTTGTCAAAACGTTAGTCACCGAGTGACTTTCAGCTAGGGAATAGAGGGCAGGACTATGTATGTGATCATTGGGTGTTATGTTATGTTAATGAAATTCACAGAGAACAACTAACCATGGGATGTTAATAATGTATGTTTGTTGAAAGGTGGCCGAGGTAGCGACTCAGCTGTTCATCAGCGCCGACCGGCCGAACGTTGCTGGTCTCATCTTAGCCGGTTCAGCCGATTTCAAGACCGAGCTCAGTCAGTCCGACATGTTCGACCCGGTAAGACATGTTTTAATTGATAGTTCATCACGTCGGCTGGACGTCGTTTGTATTTTAAACTATAAATATGATTATTTGACGACCTCTGTGGCGCGGCGGGCGAAGGTTCGCCTGCGATGCCAATTCCCGCCTCTGAACAAATATTTGTACGATCTGCAGATAATTGTTCAATTGTAATGCGAAGTTTTCAGGGACACAATTAAAAAGAAAAAATAGTTCTTAAAAATCCGGTAGATTGCGGTGACTCGACATGGTTCTGTCTTTTAAAATTTGTATGCCTGAATGAAGGCGAAACATGGTGAATCTATAAATTATATAACATCTGTATTAAACTGTACCTACCTGTGTTTCGAACAAATAAATATTTGTATTTGTATTTGTAAAGATTTGCAAAAGCACCACAGAGAACAAATTCTTTTTGCAGAGAACGAAGAAGCATACGTAGCAATAACATGAGCGAGTGAAGTCAGTGACACTGACAGTTGGGGCTGACCGACAAAATTTAGAGAACCAAATCTTGATAGGCGCCATCTATGCATGGATTTAGAACTATTTTCTTCCAAAACTTCCGAAACTTCCCATTGGTCTGTGTATTTTCTATGTATAATAAAAAAAATCTATCCATGTAATGTATTGTATTAAGTACCTATATCAGTTATCTAGTACCCATAACACATGCTCTGCTTTGCATGGGGCTAGATAATGTTGTGTGAAATGTCCAGCATTATTATTATTAATACCCATTATCAGCTGGTGCACGTCCACTTCTTGACGAGGCATTTGTTGTATTTCGGTTTTCGGATGAGTACCGGTGAAATTACAGGCACATTAGACAGTCTCAGGATGGCGATCGAAGTGCAGGCCGCGTCCTAGGTGGACGTGACCTGTGTGGTATTAGCATTGTTGTCTTGCACTTTAAAAAAAAAGTTTTAAATTCGTCTTGGCAGGGGAGGCCTATGTCTAGCAGTGGACTTCTACAGGCTATGATGATGATGATGGTGATACAAGAAAAAAAAATACTTTCAGTCATTGACCGTCCATTAATCACGTGAGGCTTGAAAGGGGGGGAGGGGGGTTAGAAAAAATCACGAAATATCACAAGAGGGGTGGGGGGTGTTGTAAGATATCACGTGTATTTATTTTTTCGTCAAACGCGCGATTTCTAAACCGAAAAGCGGCGTGTAGTGTGCTTAGTTGACTCTCGCCTTTGCCAGGCAACGACCGAAGTCACACTAAAGTAACTTTCGTGAATTATATCATTCATTTTGTAAAAACGGGAAATTTTCACGTACGTGAAAATTTCCCGTGTTTTCAAAATGAAGTCATACTAATTAGTAATTTGTAATTTAATAAATACACGTGATTTTTGGGTAGTCTTAAATCTCACCACGTATCACCAAGGGGGTGGGGGGGGGGGGTAAAAATGCAACAAAAAAACATCACGTAATTAATGAACGGCCCCTCAGTAAAATTCAACAATATTGAATATAGAGTTTGTCGATGAAGTCATTAAAAAATATGCAAAAGCTCACGAACGTAGACTTCATCGTGTGAACGTTGAGTTAATCCAGCTTCTCAACAACCCAGGCATAGTGAGAAGACTCAAAAGAACGAAACTTTGTGGTGTAAATAATAGTGCAAGGTAGTGCAAACTAGTGCTAGATAATAGGAACACAAGAACAAATTGTCCTCCCCTTAAATAGAGACGATAAGAAAAGTGCTAATGGACACATTCTTGGCTGTAGTTGTTTTATGAATCTAGGTCAATGTTAGCCTGCCTTATGGCTAGATTGTAATTCTATATGGTAGATAAATAACGGCTGCGACCCGTCCACCCACCAGCTTCACCCACCAGTGGGACCACGGGGAATTTCTTTTTCCCCGTGCACCCACTGCATTATGGCGGGAAAATATCGATATCGATATCAAAGAAAAAATCATCAAGGAATGGTGCGTGTACAACAGAAGGCACAGAACTAATAACGTTTCCGAAAGCTGGAACGCCGGCATTAATAAAAAAGTGAATAAAAATTATGTAACGATAGCTAAACTTCTGACTAAAATATATTTAACGCCAAAATCTAAATTAAACGATTCACGGGATACATATTATAAATTAAGAGACTATTAGATACTTTAAGCACAAATGCAACTTATTCACGAAGAAATAAGCGTTGGTAATTTCTTCGAGAAGTTGCGTTAGGAATTACTTTTTATTTTTGGCTTCTGGGTTATTTATGTTTTATTAATTTCTCTTTAATTATTCGGTCGTCTGTTGTTTGGTTTTTCGTTTTAATTGCCCATAGGAATGTGTTGTTTTGTTTGTATTACTTCATAAAGAATTGTTAAAATAGTAGTTATATCGATATATATTTTTCCTGCCTTATGCATAAGGTTGTAGTGGGTGCACGGGGAAAAAGAAATTCCCCGTGGTCCCACTGGTGGGTGAAGCTGGTGGGTGGACGGGTCGCGGCCGATAAATAATAAGTACGCTAAGAAAAAAAAACAATTTTACGATTGGCATTTTATTTTATGCGCTGCCTTTAAGTTATCCATTGTATAACTTGTTTGTTGCTTTATTTATGTTAATGAATGTACGTTTCGGTTCCAGCGACTCCAAGCGAAGATCATCAAATTGGTGGACGTGTCGTACGGAGGGGAGAACGGGTTCAACCAGGCCATCGAGCTGGCAGCCGAGTCTCTCCAGAACGTCAAGTTCATACAGGAGAAGAAACTTATCGGCAGATACTTCGATGAGATCTCGCAGGTCAGTCATAGTCAGAAAACATAATAAATAAAAGTGTTTTTAGTAAAAGTCAAAAATGGTTAAAGTTGAAAAATGAATTTTTCAAAACAAGCTTTTGTTAAATTCGTTATATGATAGTATTGATAATGTGCATTAAAGTGCACTAATTTCTTCACACCACACTGGTTTTTCCACCTTCAGTCACTAGGCCCTTCGTACAAGTGCAAATGAATTTTAAATCAGTTATCTTTAACCGATTGAGCTGAAATTTTTCATACCTGTCAAGTTCAGATGACAATACAATATTATGGTGACGGCGAGCTGATGTGATGATGGAGACGGAAGGTGGACAACGGAACTCCTCCATGATTAGTAGTAGCCTGGCAGTGTTTGGGCTCATTTTGATCAGGTTCCGATTGCGAATTTAGCAAAAGCTTTTGAAAAATACATTTTTCAACAATTAACTTAATAGGAACTAGTGTCAAAGTATTTTTTTTTTTTATGATTCTTGGCAAGCAGACGAGCATACGGCCCACCTGATGGAAAGCAGTTACCGTAGCCTATGGACGCTTGCAACACCAAAGGTATCACTAGTGCGCTGCCGACCCTGAGACATAAACATGAAAAGTCTCATGCGCCTGTAATTTTACCGGCACCCTACTGCTTGGTGGCAGAAATAGGTACGGTGGTAGTACTTCCCCGGACGAACTCTTTCACAAGAAGTTCTACTACTAACAAAAAAAAATGTATGTGACTGTTGGGTGTTATGTATGTTATGATTTTTTTCTGTGCCATCATAGCTCCATAAAATAATTGGCTGAGCCAAATTTAATGCTGTTTTATTATATTGCAGGACACAGGAAAGTACTGCTTCGGAGTGGATGATACACTGCGTGCGCTTGAGTTAGGATCCGTAGAGACCCTCATCTGTTGGGAGAACCTCGACATCCAGAGGTGAATATCACCTTATCATCATTACCGGCTGGTTAAGGCTTTAAATAACGCTCTTGTAATTATGAAATGAAAATGAATTAAATGAAATACATTTATTCAACAACACACAGATATACACAGAACAGAGAAAATTATAAACAATGACACAAGAAACATACTATTATAATTGAACATAATTTATAAATAAATAATTTGAAATAATAAAACTCAATAGCTAATTAGTCCGCTCTGCGCAATGCGTATGTGAAGCTGAAAAGGCCCTATCTCAGCTTATTGCTGCTCCACAAGCCTAAGCATATGGAGCAGCGCTGGTTTTCTGACAGAGCCCTAGAAAGAGTATTATTCTCAGGATCTCAGGATCTAATAACAAAAATTGTCTGGCATGATGAATTCAGGTGGAGGAAAAGTGCTCACTCTTAAAAAGTTAAATAACCGGTTATATTAAAGCGTTGGAAGTGAAATTGTAACGCCAATTGTTTGTTCTCAGATACGTCCTGAAGTCTCACGCCAACAACCAGGAGGTGACCGTCCTGCATCTCACGCCCGAACAGGAGAAGGACAAGTCCCACTTCACAGACAAAGAGGTAACTATCTATCATCATCAGATACGTCTCTCAACAACAACCTGAGGCCCAATTCTTTAAATTATTTTAAAACTACACTGAAAGTTAACTGAATCGAGACTGAATTATGAATTGACAGAAATTTGGTATTCTGCTCCCTTATAAATAACTATTTAGTCTACTTTCAATTCACGGTGATTACCATTAGAGTAGGATAGTTATATATATAATCGCAAAGAGTAAAGAGAGTCTCCATCTACAATGCTAAAATTATCGAATTACTTTGAATCTTTCAAGTTTCGGTCACATTTCGATATAATCACATTACAGTGTTGTATTTTATGTTTAGAGAATACCATTTCTGACATTTAAGACATCGACACAAGATCGAAACATGATCCGAACTCTATTTTAACTATTTTTAAGTTAGTGAATTGGGCCTGTGAATCCGTACCATGAGCTCTTATAGCGATTCAGTTCAAAAACTATTCAGTACAAAATGTTGGTTCCGTGATGTCCGCAGCTATATTGACGACCTCTGTGGCGCGGCGGGCGAAGGTTCGCCTGTGACGCAGGAGGTTCGATTCCCGCCTCGGAACAAATATTTGTACGATCTGCAGATATTTGTTCAGGATGTTTCTGGGTATTTTCTATGTATAATAAAAAATATCTATCTATGTAATGTATATTGTATTAAGTATATCAGTTATCTAGTTGCCATAACACAAGCTCTGCTTAGCTTGGGGCTAGATAAAGTTGTGTGAAATTTCCAGCATTTATTTATTTATTTATATTAGCAGAAGGTCTATAGACTTCTGCGATTAAAGTTTATTCAATGATGACGGAAGTCAACGACGAACCGATATTTTGTGCTGAATAGTTTTTGAACTGAATCGCTATAAGAGCTCATGGTATGGCCTCAGGAGGCGATCATCTTGCATCTTACTATCGAACGTAACTTGATCACGCCGTATAAGCAGAACCGATTTCGACGAAATTTGATACAGAAATTTATCGCGGGACCCAGCGAATGAAGCCGCGAGAGGATGGTGGTCAAGAATAAAACAAAACGACGGTACTTATTGTCGGGTTCCTTGGCGTGGCGGGCGAATAGCGGGCTGAAACCCGTGAGGTTTTGGTTCGATTCTCACTACTGAAGCTAGTAGTGCAAAGGCATGTTTCAAAAAAAAAACGTTACGTATTTGAGTTTTGTGGTACCATGATACTTGTAGTTCCTGATACCCACAACAAAGGTAATCCTAGTGTGGGAACGGCTTGGAATTTTGTAACTCTGTTGCTATCAGTTTCAATCTTTCAATGCTGTTTCTATCTCAAATGACACTTGCGATTTCCCAAGCTACAAAGTTTAATTGCAACTACACTGCGTTAATTATGTAATAACTAAATTTTAATTTCAAATAGAAACAGCATTGCAACCAATAGTAATAGAGTTACGTAATTTCTGGATTATTTCTCATACAGAGCGGAGTAGAACTTGAGCTGGTGGAATGCCAACCGCTCCTCGAGTGGCTCGCCAACAACTACAAGTCATTCGGAGCCACACTTGAGATCATCACCGACAAGAGTCAGGAGGGCAGCCAGTTCGTCCGGGGGTTCGGTGGTATCGGAGGTATGTACTTAACTGTAACACTTTTTAGTCGCCAAAGAAGGACCAACAGTTTGTTGGTTTTATGATAATATCCAGCTCGAGGGACCAAAAGTTAGTTGATTGTTCCTATGTTAATATCCGGCTCGAACGACCAATCGTTTTTTTATATCCAGGTTGAAGGCCCAAAACTTTGTTCGTCCTAAGCCGCCTACCCGCTGCAGCGTCCGGACACGCTAAGCCCGTTTGCTTTGTATCATGTAGGTGAAATCATCCACAGCGACTCACGAATATTGTGTGGTTTTATATTATACTTGTTGGATTCACGCAGCGTGTGCAGCAGCGGGTTGGTGGCTTTACACAAGGCTCGTAGGACCATAACTTTGTTGATCCCATGTTTATATCCGGCTCGAACGACCAAACGTTCTTTACTAAATCCGGCTTGAAGGACCAAAAGTTTGTCTTCAGTGCAGGTTATAAATAATATGTACAGATTTACAATAAGTCTTGCAACGGCGGCTTTTTTCGCACTGCGATGCGTCTCGCTGGCAAACCGCATGACGCGATGCGCGTTCGCGGTGTCTATTGAAATTGAACAATGAGAAGTTAATGCCTTAAAAAAAATATATGCTTTATATGTTTATTTTTTAATTGATATATTAACAGCATTTAACAAATTGCGATTTTGGAAAATACATTAAATTTTAAAGTTTCTTATCATCGTATTGAATACGAGTGTTTATAAAAAAAATATTTTGTTTTAAGTAGTTTTTAAAGTCGCAAAACCTAAAATAATGCTTTCTCTTTCCTACAGTACTAATTCTCTTTCTTTTCCCTTTCTTTAATGCTGCTTGGACAACGTGGGATTGAACTCAAAAACTAAACGAATGAATATAAATAAGGCATCTTACGGTATAAGGTTGACTTCCAATCCTTCCAAATGGACGACCCCGAGCCGCTGGAAGGCGTAGACTTGGACGATTACTAATCTATTAGATAGCTTAAAAATTAGGGCCTTTCTATGCCACAGCTGTCGGCTCTGTGAGGCATTCTCCTAAGAGGCTCCCATAAGATAGGTGAAATTCCGCGAGAAATTACGCTTCAACTTTTTCCTAGTTCTTTGTTTCATAACTCAAAGTAATTTTGAACTAGGCCTTATTCACGAATTACAATTTTAAAATGATTTTTAGACAATTATCTAATTCGAAACTATTTTTTAAGGCTTAAGTTTTAAATCTACAAATCAGAGGCCCAATTCACTAACTAAAAAATAGTAATAGTAAAATAGAGTTCGGATCATGTTTCGATCTTGTGTCAATGTCTTAAATGTCAGAAATGGTATTCTCTAAACATAAAATACAACACTGTAATGTGATTATATCGAAATGTGACCGAAACTTGAACGATTCAAAGTTTTTTCGTTAATTTTAGCATAAGTAGATGGAGTCTCTCTTTACTCTTTCCAATTCTATATATCCTACTCTAATAGTGTTCACCATGAATTGAAAGTAGACTAAATTGTTATTCATGAGGGACTATAAATTCAACTTTCAGTCAATTTACAATTCAGTCTCGATGCGGTCAACTTTCAGTGTAGTTTTAAAATAAATTAGAGAATTGGGCCTCTGATCTTGATACACTTTTGTAGGTATAAGGCTTTTAAAGGAACGAAGTTAACTTTGGTTTGATACAAATTTGGAGAGAGAGTTAAAGCGTGATTTAGCAGAAATGTTCGACTATCTTTACGGTCCCTTAAGGCTGCGCCCTAAAGCAAACATAAATTTTTATACAATAAAAACGCACTCGTAAAAGTAATTTTATTTAAATATTTCTTGAAATATAAATACAATTTTCGTTAGAGTCAACCCTCATTTATTTGTATTGTTATACCGGGCGTAAAAAGACTACTCCTGAAAACTGAAACAGTGCATTCAGACCATGATACTGAAAGTATTTAAGCTGAAAAAACACGAAAAAAATGCTCACTTTTGGTCCGCTTTTTTCGTATTTACTTTATAAATATCCATAAAATATCGTTAAAGGAACACAAAAACCTATTTTCCATCATTAAGAACACGTTAATAAATAAAAACGTCAAAAAAAGCAATGAAAACACATAAAAATTTTGGCCCTACTGGTCGATCAGCTGACTGGGAGCGTTGAACTCGTGCGGCCGGAATAAATGCGTACATTGCTGGCTGACAAATACGATACTAAACGAAAAAAAAAGTTTTTTCCGGTATGAATCACCTGTCAGGCGAAAGCTGTTTTATATAGCTATGATATAGGTAGCTTTACCCGTACCTTCAGTATTCGGGAGCTGTCTTTTTACACCCCGTATATATCAACTTGCATCATGTTGAAAACAATATCCGAAAATTAGAACTTTGTTATTTTTTTTCTTTAGCTGCCGGCTGTAGACCCTTCCGTCTCCCGTGGATGTCGTAAAAGTCGACTAAGGGATTAAACCAGGGGATGGGCAGCAGCATCCACCTGAGTACTCAACGCTATTACTGCGATCACCGAACCGTCTGCCATGCGTGGTGATTACGGCAAATCCCCCCATTGTATTCAACGGGGGAGGCCTCGTCCAACAGTGGACATAAATAGTCTGATGATGATGATGATGTATATACCAAACCTGACCTAATAGCATGCATAATGATGAAAACAATAGCCGATTATAGTTATAGGTTGCGCAACGAGTTATGAGTGCTGATCTTCAATGCGCAGTAGTGATTTTTTGGGTATGTTTAGCGGGGGGAGCGGGAGGGGGCCAGCGCCGACGCGTATTGGTTGGTTCCGTACCGCGCGCCCCGCATTTGCGTCTCCCACTCCCTAGATACAGACGCGCACACATGTACACATGCGCAATCAACCCCACTACTTTCGCCGAGAGCTCATAACTCGTTGCGCGACCTATAAGTTTGTGTATTTTATATATTTTTAAATGATATTCTTGTTTTTGATTAGACTCAGTCCTCGTACTAGATCTACTCGGGTACAAATCTTTACTATAGGCATTTCGTTTAAGGCGCAATTCTAAAATAAATCGCCCTAAAACTATCGTGATCTCCTTCTAATACACTGAAGTGAAAGGATCTACGATATTTTTTTCGCGAGTTACCTTAGGAGAATGCTCACAGAATCGGCACCGATAGCCATTGAATGGCGCTTATCTGAACCTTTCGACAGATAATCTCTTTTGTTATCTGTCATTTACTAGAAGATATCCGCCATGCATCGGCATTTGGCACTAGTATGTACAACAACCATACATAGGTGAACTAATTCGTACAAATATAACAGAGCGATACGTATTTTTGTACTATTTTTATACAATAGCTGCTGGTCACATGATAAGACCATTTCCATTTACAACAAGAGAGACATTTAATGTAACCAAACTTTGGGCCCAAACACATCTAATAGAACTTAACAGAAGTTACTTTTACAAGATCTATAAAAGATTGTCGCGTAAGCCAGTACACATTATTCTATAAAAATATCTTGCACATGTTTGACCGATTAATAACGAAATACTACGCTACGGAAAATCGGCGACGTAAAAATAGACTGATGTGTTTGGGCCCTTAGTATAAAAAGCGATTAGTATTTATTGATGAGAAACTGCGACAACGATCCGCTCTGAACCTTAGATAAAGATAACTGTAGCTTCTCCGACCAAGCAAACGACCTAGCGGTGAGGAGGGTTGGTTGAAGAATTCGAGATTTTGGTTTCGAGGTTTCGTTTTTTGATGCTATTTTACAGCTTATCTATGTGTATGAAACGTCTTTTCAAAACGACCCAACCGGTGACGTGAGTGAGTAGGCTTCTGCAGAACGACAATGCGCGGTTCCATCCCGCATAAACTGAACAAAAGACTGTGTAGCTTCTCCGACTAAACAAACGACCTCGCGGTGAGGAGGATTAGTTGAGTAGTTGTCTGCAGAACGACATTGCGCGGTTCCAACCCGCATCAAGATTTCGAAACCAAAGTTTTGCTGTTTGACAAATCTTGTATCCGACCCTTCGTTTTGTGGTGCCACTTTATGGCTTATCTATAAATATAAAACACCTTTCCAAAACGACCTTACCTTTGATGCGAATGAGTAGGCGTCTGCAGAACGACAATCTGCGGTTCCATCCGGCGTCGAGACAAAAGTGTTGCGGTTTGGCAAATCTTGGTTCCGAAGCTTCGTTTTATGGAGTTTTCACTTGTAAGCTAACGAACCCTGTTATACCTCACGCTGTATATAGCTGTAGAGCGGTTTACTGTTGACTAAGTTATTCTTAAATTTTGATGATATTTTCAAAAACATAGATCTGATACATATTTGTTTTATAGTGTTATTATTTGGGTCCAGAATTCTAATATGTATATGACTTATTGTATAAGTCGTCCAAAATCCATATGATATGACTTATGTTAATTTTCACGAACTTATTATGGCTCGCTTAACACTAAAGAGATCGAATTCGGGCGTAAAACAAAAGAAACCCGATTGTCATAGTTTTTCCGGTAATGTTAGAACACATTAAACTGATATATTCTGAGAGAAACCGGTCCATTAGTCGAGTTAAGTGTCTCGTAATAAGTTGGGGAAAAGAGCATTCAACTAGTAAGTAAGCATAGAATTCTAGTAAAAAAAAAAAAAACGCAAAAAAAAATATAAAAATTAAAATTATAAAAATACCATTGCGTTTGAACTATGAAAAGTTTTAAGCGCATAATTTCTAAGGGCTTTTTCATACTTGAGACAATTCTTAGAGACGAACAGCTGTGCGGTGACACCAGCCAATTTATTGTGAGCTGAAGGTTTTCCCTAAAATCTTCTGTCAGAACTGGCAGCTTCGTCAGGACTCAATCGCCAGTCTGACGACGATCTCCGCGAGAAACGCGACATCGCGTTTTCCATCCCAGGACATTATATATAAATAACACTCAACAATTATATAACATAGTCCTGACACTATACTAGGATTATATGAGGGTATCAAAAACTGCGTGTAGAATTGTACTTTGCTGCTCCTTTGGGCGCTGCCACACAAGCATTGCATCAGCGCTGCGTCAACGCAGCTTTGCTATGCTTCGATATGCTATTGAAAACTGCGCTGCCGCCCCGTCGTTTCAACGCAGCTTCCTTGCCCACCTCGTCTCCCCAGCCCCTTCTCAGCTGCGTGCGCGTCACGACGACTCAACGCACCGGCAACGCCCGTTCGACATGTCGTTCAGATTTGTATGTAGAACTACGGAGCGTCACCGCTCCATCGTCGCAGCGCCGACGCAACGCAGCTACAACGCTCGTGTGGCATCGCCCTTTCGTTCTATGTATCAACTATTGGCTAAAAAGTCTGAACTTGCCCTTTGAAATTCTAATCCTTTAATCATCAACGATCGGTAGAATAAGAACTTAGATTAGGTGATAATTATGAAAAGAATCGTATAAAACAATCATTTTTATCAGAATTGACTGACACTTAAACAATTTGCCACTAGTCACGTTTGCTAGTTCGAAGCGTCGAATAGTAGTTATTGCAGCGTGACAGACAAATTCTTGGTGCTCAAACTTATCTCAGAGTCTATGCTACGACAGTCTAAAGAAATTAGAAGATCAATTTATTGTTAGTATTGTATTGTGTTAAGAATTTATATCCCATGAAGTCTTGCCTTACATCCCAATTGGATGTTGTGCTTTGGCCAACACCCCAACCAGCTCCATTAAATATGTCGAAGTAGTGTTTCGGTTCGTTGCGTTGGCAGTATTGCTCATACCAGTACCCTGGATAGTAACAGCATTGTATTCTAGTCTAGAGTTCAGCCAATCCTTAGCCTGCCGTATCTTGCGTGACTTAGGGAATAGAGCGTTTTGGCATTGTATATGTTAAGTGCGGTTGAGGACAAACTGCTAAGGCTAACTTCTTGAAGATATTGCCTGGACGATTATAGCAAGACTTGGCTGCGTTCATATAGAGAGCAGATTGTCTGGACGATTATACCGAGACTTGACTGCATTCACATAGAGAGCAGATTGCCGGAGTCTGGCAAGACTATTTCTAGAGATATACTGCGAACATCCGACCTGAAAACACATCTGAACATATTTTCTGAAGTACTATAGGTGCCATGAAGGTGTGCATACTGCGAACACCTGATAACACGGCTTGCACGGTCAGCTGACAATTTCTTGGCGTTCCAGGTGTCATACCCTCTACCGTTAACATGCAGAGTGTACTAGTACATTGCAAATACGCGTCGGTGATTGGTTTGAGTTATGCGGGCTGCCAGGAACATGATAACGTCGGGTGTTCGCAGTATATCCCTAGCATTAGACTGTTTAACCTTGATTTGTAAGTCAATGCGGCGTGATCAGTAGCTTCTGGTGCTGTTTACAGCCAATCTAAGGTCGCCCGTGTCGATAGATGCGTGGCTAGGGGCGATACTGGTCGCAAGAGAGCTTTTTGCTCTGGAGTGTGGCGTCCCCAGAACATGGCCAACTTTGTCCAGGCATGTGGGTACGCTAAACATAACGTCTCGTTTCCTCGGGTGTTTCGAGGCCTTAAGGAAACAGACGTGAACATGCTCTTTCTGAAATGGAATTCAAATTCTAATATGCTAGTTTGTGTCCAAACTTACCACGTGGCCCTGGTGATACTCCTAGGGCTACCGAGTCCGTGTGGCACGGTTCTTAGCACGCTTACTTACAAAGTCGGTGTACGGAATTCAGATTTCTTGCCTGTGCGAGTAAGCGTACCGCATAGAGAGAGAGAGAGAGAGAGGATTCTTGTGGTCTACAATCTATTGCTTCTAATGGTCATGGGCTGGCTCACGCCAGACCAACGATCAGAAAATGATACTACGTTGTCTGTACCTCATCAGTGAGGAACTAATGAATGAAAAAAAAACGTGATCTAGCCGGTATTGCTAATGAATGAATTAATGATTTAAACGAAGTAGTTTAAAATAAAAGGCGATAAGATGCTGAATAAAAAAACAAAAAGGCGCTCTAACGGTTATGAGATGCAAAATGAATGGTGTCATGGTAATGGCTAATTTTAAGCTATCTATAAGGTAGTAATCTTTTTGAATGATGGTAATGTCAACACCCAGGGATAAGCAAAGAGTTGAGATATTATAATCTGTGCTCTGTAGGTATAAGCGTAAGAAGGCAATGTAGAATTTAAGATTTTAGATGAGGAACTAGGTTATGTTTTTTGTAATAATTAGGCTATGTCAAAATATTCCTCATTTTCATTAGTCAAAATGTGAGCGTTTAATTTGACGTAACTTGCTTTTAGTGTGATTTAGTCTTGTGGTAAACTGAAAATCGAAACAATCACTAAATATGTATTCCAATCAAAGTTTGAATAACAATAAATTGTGACTGCAAAAAGTGTCTGCACTAAAACGTTGTAATAATTATTTCCTAATAAAGAATAATAAATATAAAAAATATTTTAATCCAATCCTGTAAAAACTGTATGCACTAATTACGATGCCAACGCAAGCCGCTGCCAACACGTCTACTCTCCGCGACCGCCGGGCTAGGACTGCCAGTCAATGTCAATTAACTTTTTGGGTTTCGTGACGTCACATCCTTTATGCGAAATAAAACATAGTAGTAGTTGATTAACCAAAGTAATAAATAGACAATCATAAAGTAATAGACAATGAACTAAATCAAAAATATAATTCATTAAGAAATAATATTAAGTAGAACATTCTACATGCAAAGTTTAAAGGCAAAAATTTCAGAGACGTCTTTGACGGTAACAAATATTAGACTTTAAAATACAGAATTATAGGATTCAAAACTCTACGAAAAATGGACAGAATAGGAAAATCCAACGGTTTCGTAAGTAAATGAATTTGTTTGATTTTTCAAGTTAAATAAACTCAAAGATACCTCATTTCATAGAACATTGATAATGATGTATGGCACATATCCTGACACGATGATTCAATGATATCCATCCTCACTGTATCAGTGTAATAAGCAAGCTAAAGCCCAATTCTCGTGATAAAACATGGTCAAAGTGAACTATACACACATCTCGAGAAATATCTCTAGCCCCGCTCGAACACGTGTACTTTTGCCACGAGGGAATAGCATATAGAAAAATATATGAGAGCTTATTCTAAGTTTTTAGCACACAATTGACACGGACGTATGGTGTAGTGTAACAAGAATTTTGTGTGGTGACACCGATGAGCGCCCCTAGCTCTGTGAACCTCATTTTCTATACAAAAATCCGTGTTACACTACACCGTACGTCCGTGTCAATGGCTTGTCAAAACTCAGAATCAGGCTGCGTTTCCACCAAAGATGTGCGAGGTAGATGAGCGGTGCGAGGATGCGTAGCGAGGCTGTGGAACGATGCGAGTGTTTCCACCAGAGATGTGCGAGGTAGATGCGTAGCGGGCTCTTTTCAGATTGACAGCTAGTAGTTTCTCTCTTTTCTCTCGCGTCCATCCCTCGCGCACATCTCTCGCACACATCCCTCGTAAAACATTTCTTGCAACACATTCTTCGAAACACATTCCTCGCACGCATCTCGCTTGTTTTGTACCTATAAAAACCTCGCTCGCTAAGCCGTTTCCACCAAAGATGCGCTGAGCGAGGCTAGGTAAATGAAGTGATTCTATTGGTTCTTAAAAAACACATCCCTCACTACGCATCCTCGCTCATCTCTGGTGGAAACGCAGTCTACATCCAAATGTAAATTTTCTCTTCTCTTCCGTCGACAAACGGTTGTCTTGGGTACTCATGCTAAGCCTGCTGATGTTTTTTTTCCCTAAAAACGCTAAACTAACCTACAAAAGCCAAACTAACCTACAAAAGCCAAACTAACCCATCTATCACACCAGCGTTTTGTTTCATGCTAACTGTGCGGACTCGCGAGGTAATCTTACTAATATATTTATTGATTTTGGGATATGTCAAAACAGCTGCGTAAAGCCGGGTCTGCTGCGCCAAACTTTCTAACAAAACATGTTATTGTTTGCAAAACACTAAAACATGGCGCATTAGACCCGGCTTTATAATCTGCTCTTTCAAAATGACAAAAACTATTACAAAAATCCATTGTAACGAACTGACAATGTAAATGTTATGTCTAAGCTGTTTTGACGTAGGTAAATTTTAGTGTGTTTTATTTTTGTCATATTCATTCTTATTTTTGTGTCTATATTGATAGAATTCGTTTGTTGCTCAGTGCATGTTTTTGCGTGTTTTTTTTATTCGTTTTATGTCGTTGCATGTCTGCGCAGAGAATAGACCCCCTCCGTCTCCTATTGATGTCAATGGGGGCCGACTAAGGGATGAAATTTAAACGACCTCTGTGGCGCGGCAGGCGAGTAGCCGGCTGAGATGCAAGAGGTCGCGAGTTCGATTCCCGCTGCGGAACAAATGTTTGTATGATCTGCAAATATTTATTCCGGGTCTGGGTATTATGGTACCATGGCACTCGTAGTCCCTGATACCTATGACACAGGGAATCCTAGTGTGGGATCAAGGCTACGTATGTGATTGTTGGGTGTTATGTAATGTTGAAAAATTACATTACAGGATGGGCAGCAGCATTCACTGACACAACACCAACTGGGATCACCAATCCGCCTGCCATCCATCACCACGCTTGGCAGGCGGATTGGAGATCGCAATATTTTTGTTGAGTACTCGGGGTGATGCTGCCACCCAACCCATGATGTAATCCCTTAATCGGCTTTTATAACATCCACGGGAGGAGATCGAGGTGTCTATTCCTATGCCGAACACGCCACTGTACAGTGTGTACATACACTGTACAGTGGCGTGTTCGGCATTCGCTTAGTTTTAAACAAAACTTTCTTCTTATATGTATTTC
Source organism: Epirrita christyi (assembly GCA_951392215.1). NCBI lineage: Eukaryota > Metazoa > Arthropoda > Insecta > Lepidoptera > Geometridae > Epirrita > Epirrita christyi. The sequence continues at coordinate 4,744,585 of OX595863.1, read as the reverse complement.
TTCTTCTAATAATTAATGTTTGCGAGTGTGATGAAATAAAATCAACTCGAGTAAAAAAAAACTATTGTATGAATGTTAATATATTATTTGTAATTTCCAGGCTTGCTTCGCTACAAGGTAGACTTCCAGTCAATGCAGCTTGATGATGAAGAAATTGACAATCTGTATGATATTGATGACTACTAGAGATTACACCGTCCTCTGCTCGTCGCTTTTGACACCGCCAAAGTATTCCAATAACCAAACTAACTTATAAAATACACTTTTAAACAAAATCCAAACTAATCTGTACGTCTACAGACAACTGTTTTTATTTTGCTGACGTTTCGAGACTGAGTTCAGAAGCCTCTACATTACAACATGAGCACCGCTCGCGACCGCGTTCGTCGGTAGACTGGCGAATAATGCGTTCGGATTCGCGCTCCTCTGCGCGATAGGAGTGGCGGCGTCGCGGGGGCGGTAGATTCGTTGCGCGCGCGTCGTGAACACGTTCATCCAAGTCACTGCCTACGTCATCGGGATAAGGCTGCGTGCACACTGCACTCACGGTATCACTCTCCAGACTGATTACCGTACTAAATGAGGAGTGGTGGAGTTGAGTACAGGTTTCCATGCTGGCGAAATACCCCATTCCCGATCTCTATTGAAGTTCGGATTGCGACTGATCTCAATTGCTTTCCGTGTCTAAAGACCTATAGTAATTATTGTATATTTTTGCAAAAAGGTACGTAGGTATAACCTTGTTCAGTGTAGGGTATTCCCACGTCCACAATTGCAAAAAAATGGTGATGGGGACGCATATATGGGAATCGTTTTGACAGTATTAGCAATGTCCAAACTTTTAACGGGAAATCTTGTTGGCCTAAACATTCCTCGCAAGTTTCATAAGTTTTGGACAGCGCTTAGTTTGTTAGGCCTTCGCATTTCCACAAAATATGGAGGTACAGAAGGCAAGTTCAGTACAACAAGCGGTAATTAAGGCGCGTGCACACATAGACGCGTACCTCCTCCTCAATATATATGTAACATACTTATAGGTCAAGTTAAATAAAAGCTAGTAAAAACAAATTGATGCTCAAATAAAATTAATAAAATTTCTTAGCAAATAACATCAGATTTTAAAGTTGGTTATATAGGGCCCTTGGTGGTGTTAGAAAATGACGATTCGTCGTATTCTGTACCGTATTTTTGATCGATATTACTTTAAAACGTTTATTAGGACAATTTGCAATAGCTGTTTTGAAAATAAGGTACATATTACGACAATCAATTGGAACCATGTCGCTGCAATTAACTGCTGATATGAATGACATGGTTCCAATGGGAAGTTTTCAGGGAGGCAATTAAAAAGAAAAAATACTTCTTAAAAATCCGGTAGATGGCGGTGACTCGACATGGTTCTGTCTTCTAAAGATTTGCAAAAGCACCACAGAGAACAAATTCTTTTTGCAGAGAACGAAGAAGCATACGTAGCACAAAAAAATATCAGAATTTCAACAAACTTCATTATTTCACCAACAAACGCGTCCGAGCATGAGCGAGTGAAGTCAGTGACACTGACAGTTGGGGCTGACCGAAAAAATTTAAAGAACCAAATCAGGACAGGCGCCATCTATGCATGGATTTAGAACTATTTTCTTTTAGCTGTCGGAAAACTTCCCAATGTAAAGAAGAAATATTAAAGGCCAAACAATGTATCTACACTTTTAATTGAATTCGCACTGTTAACCACTTGCTTAGGTTATGTGAAGGTACACGTAATTATTCGTATTATTATTATTTAAATGTAACTTGATGTAGTTACAACACCCCGATATCTATGCAGTTAAAAGAATACTTTGATTTACATGATATTTACTTTAAGAGTTGTTTACAACGAGAACTGAGGAGAAATTAGAAATATTACTAACTAGCTGTTACCCGCGACTTAGTAGCATGTGTCGTATACTACTAATTAGTAGCAAAATAGCATAGCATAGATATCGAAGATGTCTCCTTAGTGGTCCCATAAAATGCTGGGACCATGAGAAAATGTCCACCAATTCTTTGGTTACAAGAAAAGTTGTTAAAAAATTTATATCGTGCAACGAGACATAAATGGTGGTGTGCTTAATTAAAAATAATAATGTGATGTTGTATTTCCCAAATAAACCTAAGCACAGTGGTGTATGTATTTAGCCAGTTACACAATGTTTTAAAAACATTTTTATTTGTTGTATTGTATGTTTATAAATAAACTTATAAATAAAATATAGGTTGATGGCTCACTCTATATGCATATTTATTTGTAGACTGGAGGCTGCGTGTGCCCCCGAAACGAGCGTTCAGTTCGCCCCGAACTAAGAAAACGTCGTTCCCTCGTTTCGCTCCTTGCAGCTATGTAGGTATCTATGTTTATTCGATGGTGACTTTCGAACCGTTGTTCCAATTGCCATGTGGTTGGTAGTTGGTGTTACCACTAAAGTTGGCAAGTTCGTCAAGCTTAATCGGTTAAAAATTAGTTGTGATAGGGACGAATCTAGAAACATCGTGCCGTCCCTGTTCGCCCCGGACTAAAACGCCGACCACTCGCTTCGCTTTTTTCAACTCATCATCAGCCTGTAGAAGTCCACTGCTGGACATATGCCTCCCCCTTAGAATGCCACAACGAACGGTCTTGAGCCGCCTCCATCCACCGACTTCCTTTGACGTTTATAATGTCTTAAGTCCATCGAGTGGACGGCCTTCCTCTACTGCGTCGTCCAGTTTGTTCAACTATATGTAGGTATTTATGGCAAATCTATACAATTGGCAAGTTCGTATATAGAGCTTATTCGGTAATAGAATACATCACGAAGTTTTAGTTCAGGACGAACTATCTAGCCTAAGGAGGTTACGGGTTTGGGAGGAGAAAGAAATGACGTCACCGTGTGGGCGTGGGGGAGGTAACCAATAATCGAATTCTTCAAAATTGTGTATCTAACTAACATTTTTGGTAGGTACATTTTGCTCTCATAGTTCTTAGTGTGTTCAGCGAGAGACCCATCTCGTGGCGAAATTGTGAACTACGTATTAAACCATGATTAGGAGCTGGTTTCTTCCTGTCGGCATTTTTAATAAAAAACTAAAGAACTAGTAACCGTTGTAATAGGTTTAAATCAGAACAGACGCGCTATTGTATTGCCCGCTAAACAAAAAAAGTAATTAAGCACAGCAGCGCCCTCCAATCCCACGACGGGTCTCGCTGAACAGACACCATTAGTTTGTTGTCAAACTGTTGTTTTACCGGTCTTTATTCTGTGGTTTTACCGTTAAAAATGCTAACATTCAAAACAAAATATCGTACACAAAATACCCATTATCATTCGCTGGCGCCATCTAGTTGAAAACAGAGATACTACAAAGAACTGATGGTTAAATTTTCTAGCAACGATAGTTCGGCGGGATATTATAGCTTTTTGTTCCCTGCTAGTAGTTCAGCAGATTAACGAGAGATGTCGCTAAGTTAACTCATGAAATATTGAAGTTTGCTATATCAGCCGATAGATGTCCACTAGACTAACCGCCATAATTGTAATATAGGGAGATTTGTTAAAATCACCCGCTCGCTTGGCAGGCGGATCGGTGATCGCAGTGTCTATGTTAGGTACAGTACTCAAGTGGATGCTGCTGCCTATACCCTGGTGTTTTCCCTTAGCCGGCTTTTACGATATCCATTATTTACTAGAGGAAACAGAGGGGCCTTTTCTTAGCAGCATACACCTGGGTACTTAACACTAATACTGCGATTACCAATCCGCTTGCTAAGCGTGGTAATTATGACGTACCGACGACGACGGTCCCCTATTGCATACTATGGGGGAGGCCTCGTCCAGCAGTGGACAATAACAGCTGATTATGTGTTTGTAGATAAAATTCTTATCTGATAATGTTTATGACTTCCTCTTTTGGGACCTCTTAATCTAAAATCTAGCATCAAAACATATGCATAATTACATAATAGTTAATAGACAACTTTCGTAGGGAGGTAAGGCTTGGAGTTATTTTCGATTAAGTCATCATCATAAGCCTGTAGAAGTCCACTGCTAGACATAGAATAGGCCTCCCCCCTAGAATGCCACGACGAACGGTCTTGAGCCGCCTCCATCCACCGACTTCCTGCTACGTTTATAATGTCTTTAGTCCATCGAGTGGAGGGTCTTTCTCTACCGCTTTTTTTCAAGGGGTGAAGGTTGGGGGGGCTGTTGTAATATACATGCATAACATAATTAAGCTTAATACTTAGGTATGTGTTAAGCTTAATATTTACTGTCTTTAATCTGTACTTCAACGATAACATACCTACTGCGTACTCGTTGTGGGATGTAAGACTACTGTATTATTTTGTAGGTAGATGTATGTGACTGTTGGGTGTTATGTTATGTATGTTATGACTGCAGGATTGGATAACTTGAAGTCTATAAAAAGTTAATCGAAAGTTACGTGCGTGCTAAAAATACTAAGCATATCGTCCGACGTCAGGTCAAGGGCTGCTTGTGTATGCAAATTGTTTTATTTCGGTAATATTTATAATTTCGCAATCATTAGGAAAGTAGATCATTGAATTTATTTAACTTGCTCGTATGCTTTTAAGTTTATTTATAGATGTAGGTACAGATAGAAAATTATGTTCTCCTTTGTAGGTCTCTTTTATCCTTCCTCTATCTTCTTCTATGTATATAAAACTCAATTGCTGTTCGTTTGTCTCGCTAAAACTCTAGAACGGCTGGGCGGATTTATTTGATTTTGGTTTTGTTGTGTTCTTAATTGTCACGGAAAGGTTTAAATGTACCGGGACCACGCGAACGAAGTCGCGCGCGGGCAGCTAGTATGCAATAAAAGAAGTACTAACTAATAAGTTTTTTGAAAAATCTTTTTTTCATAACAAGCTTTTATTAAATTAGTGATCGGAACCGTGAGCTGATCAACATGAGCCCAAATACTGCCAGGCTACTAATAATCATCGAGGAGGTCCGTTGTCCACCTTCCGTCTCCATCATCAGATCAGCTCGCCGTCACCATAATATTGTATTGTCATCTGAACTTGACAGGTATGATAAAATTTCAGCTCAATCGGTTAAAGATAACTGATTTAAAATTCATTTGCAAGATTCCACCCGGACAAGCATATACAAAAAAAACCGCATCTCTGATGAGCAGAGTACGGAGCAGTCACAACAGCATTCTTGAAACAGTGGCAGTGAATTGCCTTTCCCCTATCTGGGTACGATTTGTTCAGAGAGTCATCTCAGATCATGGTTTGATGGGGGGATAATTCCTGAACAAATTAACTAATTAGTTTTAGTTAGATTTAGACTTTAATTTATAATTACGTGCCATATTGTGCTATTTGGGAATCTATTTTTACTAACCTAGCGTAAATCAATTTACTAACACAATGGACTATTTATTGTCTGAAAATAAATGATTTGATTTGATTTGATATACTTACATACATTGTAAGTTAAATAAAAGCTTTGAAAAAGCATTGTTTCCCAGATAACCTTGATGTATTGCGAAAAAAAGATGTGCCGGTAGGTACCTACTGCATAGAAAGGGAATATGGGCTGACAAAAAAATTGCAAAAATATGAATATGGTACCTACTATTAATGCCGTGGTGATCGCAGTTTGGCGTTAAATACACAGGTGGATGCTGCTGTCCATCCCCTGTCGTAATCCCTTTAAGACATCCACAAGAGGAGTCGGAAGAGTCCTATTTTTAGACCGAGACTATCACGGCACTTTTACACTTTTATATAAGTAGTAGGTATACCTATATTATATAGATAGAATTATCGATTCTAGACTTCATCCACTGAAGTGGTAGACTTCAGCATCACGGATGTCTACCAACGGCAAAGAACCAAAACCAAACACCAATATATATATGATTTGACAAAATTAAAAAGAACAAAATCACTATAAACAGTTCACGCTAAAAATAACTCGAGACTCGATACCGTTACAGATTGACCAATAGCTGGTTTTTGACCAGTTACGTTTTTAATAACTAAACAAACAAAAAACACGGCCCTGAAATCAATGAGAAAAAATAAATAGACTCGGAACTTTCGAATCGAAACGTTGCGTCACAAGTTTTTGTACGTCGACCTTTTTCGAGATGTTTTCCGCTGGGCCTCTAGTCTAGCGGAAAATTTTTGGATGTACCTACATTGTTATTGTAAAAGGTACCTACCTAGGTACTTTATCAAGTAATAGGTTTATATAGGTAGGTAGGTGCTGTGTTATGTCCGGCCTAAGGCCGCGTTTCCACCAGAGATGAGCGAGGATGCGTAGCGAGGTATGTAGGTCTAAAAACGCCACTTTATATGAATCATAATATGAAACATAATACAATTCATATAAAAGAATTGCTAAGGATCTGCTGAGAATTCGGAAAATGAATTGCTACCATATGAATTGCTCAATGTGGTAAATTCATCTGGTAGCAATTCATTTTCCGAATTCTCAGCAGATCCTTAGCAATTCCTTTATATGAATCGTCGTAGTATGATTCACATAAAGTGGCTTTTTTAGACCTCATGGGCTTAGCCTCGCTTAGCGCATCTCTGGTGGAAACGGCATAGCGAGCGAGGGTTTTATACGTAAGTACATAACTTTTCATTTAAAAAACCGACTTCCGCCATTGTATTCGACTAAATATTTGGATGAAAAAAAAATTATGAAAGAACCATAGTGGTGAAAGGATTATGATACTTTTTGAATGCAAATGCTTGGTTTGTTGCTGAAAATATCAAAATCGCCATATGTATGCCTACAATATTTGAGGAGATCCCTCAATTCCTCATGGATTCCATCATAAGAACTGGATTCTGAAAAAAAATTGACCAATCTGGAAGTATAACTATTCAAATAAAAAAAGAATTTTCCAAATCGGTTCATAAACGCCGGAGACATGAGGTAACAAACAAAAAAAAATACAACCGAATTGAGAACCTCCTCCTTTTTGTGAAGCCGGTTAAAAACAAGCGAGATGCGTGCGAGGGATGTGTTGCGAGGAATGTGTGCAAAGGATGGACGAGCGAGAAACTACTAGCAGTCAGTCTGAAAATAGCCCGCTACACATACTCGCACCGCTCATCAAGGTACGCACCATTCCACAGCCTCGCTACGCATCCTCACACCGCTCATCTACCTCGCACATCTCTGGTGGAAACGCAACCTCCTCGATCTCCTCCCGTGAATGTCTTAAAGCCGACTAAGGGATTACACCACGGAATGGGCAGCAATATCCGTCTGAGTACTCAATACCTGCGATCACCAATCCGTTTGCCAAGCGTGGTGATTATGGCAAATCCCCCCCCCCCCCCCCATTGCATTCATTGGGGGAGGCTTCGTCCGGCAGTGGACGTCCAAAGGCTCTTGTAGAAGATCTCATGAATATAATTAGTCGACCTATGTGGCGCGGCGAGCGAACAGCCGGCTGAGATGCGAGAGGTTGCGGGTTGGTTCCCGCTGCGGAACCAATTTTTGTATGATCTGCAAATATTTGTTCCGAGATTGGGTATTATGGTACCATGGTACTCGTAGTTTCTGATACCCACAGGGAATCCTAGTGTGGGATCAGGACTACGTAGGTACTTATACATAATGTGGCTGTTGGGTGTTGTATGTTAAGTTATTAATTGACATTCGTAGCTAAACTAATGATATTTATCTATGAGATAAAGTTGGCGTGGACGTCTTAAGGGTGTTGAGAGGTGTGCTGTAGTTTCACTAAGCACTAGGTACTCCTGGCTTTATGCCTTTAACCCTTGGAGCAAAGGTTTAGCTCTTGCGCGTCCACCCTCTGCTAGTCGGCTAAGGCAAGCCGAGGGTCAGGGGTCTCTTAGTTTACAGGAAAACTTAAATGAAAATTCTGTCTTTAAATTCTCACGGGAAACGGGAAAAAACTCGAAATGAGAAAATGCGGTTTTTTAAGCCATCTATGAACTTGGTGAACTTACTTCTTCAACGCACCCAACCATAGAAGAATCAGGGCACCAAACATGGCTTGGCTATTTCTTTGATCACGTATTTGAACCCACGTCCTCGGGTTCGAAAGCCAGCCCCTCAATTACGGTAACAAAAGGTAATAGAAATCATTTTTGCAGCCTTAGCACTGTCCAAACCTTTTGAAACTTGAAAGGAAGAATATTTAGGTCATAAAGTTTCCCCTATTCAAGTTCTTAATATAGAGTTAAGTCTGCAAAAGTGATCCCCATTGTTGCGTTCCCCATTGCCATTCGCTACTTTAATTGGGAGGACGTAACACCGTTGAGCCTAGCTTATAGCGTTTAAAATCGTATGTAAGTAAAATCATGTATGAAAACCGCCCAAACTATTGATTTTTATTTTGGACTTTGCACGCAGACGCGAAAACATAAAAAATTTTATATACCACCCTCTCCCCGTCTCAAAAATAGATCTTCCTGCCAACTCGGGCACCCCACCTAGCCGTAAAAAATACTGCTTCATTTTTTGGACATAAAATTTTAAGAGAATATTTTTACGTCCTTCGCGAAAATTGCCTCCCAAAATAATTTTGATTAAAAGCCCTGTCGGGTTTTTTATATTTTGGTATATTTTTTTAGAAATGATTTAAGTTATTTACAGTTTACGTAACTTACCTAAGTAATAATGTAACTACTTGTATCAATAAACTTACCTGCATATAACACCCAACAGTCACATACTGACGATATATGACGACCTCTGTGGCGCGGAGGGTGAATGTTCGCTTGCGACGCAGGAGGTTGCGGGTTCGATTCCCGCCTCGGAACAAATATTTGTACGATTTGCAGATATTTGTTCAGGGTGTTCTGGGTATTTTCTATGTATAATAAAAAATATCTATCTGTGTAATGTTATTGTATTAAGTATATCAGTTATCTAGTACCCATAACACAAGCTCTGCTTAGCTTGGGGCTAGATAATGTTGTGTGAACTGTCCAGCACTATTTATTTATTTATACGTAATCATGATCCTACACTAGGATTCTCTATTCGTGGGTATCAGGAACTACGATTACTATGGTACCATAACACCCAGACCCGGTACAAATATTTGTAGATCATACAAACATTTGTCCCGCAGCGGTAATCGAATCCGCAACCTCTTGCATCTCAGTCGGCTTTTCGCCCGCCGCACCACAGAGGTCATCTTAAAAACGTCTACTGCTGGAGGTCTTCCCCATAGGATACTATGGGGGGATGTGCCATAATCACCACGCTTGGCAGGCGGATTGGTGATCGCAGTATTGGCTTGTACTAATATTTATTATGTGGTATTGGTGTTGAGTGCTCAGGTGGATGCTGCTGCCCATCTTGCAGGGCGAATCTAAAACGTCGGAAACGTTTCCGATCGGATTCGTTAGTTCTTCATTTCGTTAAGGTAACTTTTTTCTAATGTTTTATTTACTTACCATATCGAAATGAAAAACTAACGAATCCGATCGGAAACGTTTAATCTTGTATCTAATTATTTAAGAGATGCATTGAATGGGTCACAACTTATTTTTCTACAAGCAATGTACCTACTTACTACCTACCTACTTATATACTCGAACGACCTACTGTTGTATGTTATAAATACTTTAAGTTATATGTTTTTCTCATGTAAGTGACATACTTTTTTATCTTTTTGAGAATACATTTCTTTAAGATAAGATAAAATAAGTTTATTTACCGAACGTTTCCGACGTTTTAGAATCGCCCTGCTGGTTTAATCCCTTACTCGACTTTTACGACATCTACATGGAGGAGATGAAGGACTCTTATTCTCAGACCGAGGCTACCATTATGGACCTACTACACATCATCATTACCATCCTGTTTACGTCCACTGCTAGACGAGGCTACAATGGTGGTATTTGCCACCACACTTATGGCAGGCGGATTGGTGATCGCAGTGTTGGTCTTGATCTTGAATACCTACTCAGGTGGATGCTGCTGTCCATTCCCTGGTGGAATCCCTGAGTCGGCTTTCGTGACATCTACGGGAGAAGATAGAGGGGTCTATTCTTAGGCTGGATACACGAACCATCTCTAAAACACCACCTTTCATACAAAAAAACGGTCTGGGTCTTATGGTACCATGGTACTCGTAGTTCCTGATACCCACGACGCAGGGAATCCTCGTGTGGGATGGGATCATAACTACGTAGCGTCACTGTTGGGTGTACTATATGTTATGTTATATAATATAATTGCTCGTTTAGGCGGGGTACGAACCTAAAATACAAACATCCAAAAAAAAATTTTTTTATCCTAACGAATTGCATGTTTTTCTGTTGCACTTCAGAGTATTATTCATTTTGAGAGTTTTTTTGAATTGATCGAATTTCGAAATATACAAATCATAGATAAAAAATATGCGGTTACTTTAGAATATTTGTTTACAAGTCTAACCTGAGTCTAGCTATTTAGTTAGTAAAAAAAATTGTGAGCAAAATTAAGACATTTGTCTGCCAAAGCTTTTTAAGGGGGGGTCATTTGTGCGTTTTTTTTTGCAAAACCAGACATTTTTTCAAATTCTGTTCGGTTACTAAAGTACTTAGTAGGTATATTGTTCTACCTACACTATTTTTTGCTTCTCATTATTTAATCTCGTCACGTCGCACTGGGCGTTCAAAATACTACTCAGTCGGCTTTAGTAGGTATAGAATGTTTAAACTTTTACCACTTCAATAAGAATGCGAGAAAATTAAAAAAAAAAAACAAAAAAGTTGTTGCTGAAAAAATTTGCTTTTTTTATTTGTTTTTACAACCGGGATGTGGCCAATGTGGGCATTTTTTCCATTTTTGAATAGAAAGGATTTGTCATGGAGATTGTATTTCATTATAGCATAATATCACAAAATAATGAATGACAAAAAATTATGAAAAAATATTAGGGTGGTGCCCACCTGCTGCCCTGTTTATTTATGGGTAGTATGTATGTATGTCTTTCTACACAAGAAACCGATTACTATAGCACAGAATAACCTATAGGCTAGACTAGAAATGCAGTTTTCTGCTTGGGTTTTATGTGTAACTATGTACTTACTACGTACGTACCTAGGTACGTAACCAGACGGAAGAAAACCATAGATTAAAAATATCTTCCTAGTTCCTACGCATAGGTTACCTTACCTTACGTATGACTCTACTTGAAAATATTAGGTATAATATAGATAGGTATTTAATTCTACATATCCCCAGTAATGTAGACAAGACGGGCACAAAATATTTGAAAAATAAAAAACTTCGAATCGAAACCCGCTGCCGTAAAGACCCGACGAGATTCAAGAAATAAAAAAGAAAATATAAAAATGCCGTAAAAAAGCATTGGCGCGGTAATAGAACTGCGGGGGGAAAGGGGAAGGGGTCAGGGGGGCGAAGCGAGTTTTCGAAAATCGATCACTTCGCGCGTGTGTGTGGAACATTTTGAATTTCGAGTACCGTGAAAAGGCTTTGGTCTGGTTTACCATCTGGCTACTCCGACGGTCATCATAGCCGAGTCACAATGGAAGACCGAGTGACTCACAAGAACACAAACGACTGAGTTGGATTGGATGTAGGTAGTTTATCATGGTACTACGGATTAGCATCGTAGGTAGGTACTTATTCAATGGGTAATCATTTATGGTAGGTATGTCCAAACCATGGATATACAGTTGTGGTCATATAATTAAGAACGATTTGAAGTTCTAGAAGTTTATTATTTAAATCGTATCATACACAGAGATGTGTACCTTCTGAGAAGCAACTAGTTATGTTATATAATAGTCACATTAATAGAGCAACCTGACTTAAGAATAAAGTATGAAATCGCTAACTATTTTTTGCACATTTTATTGATTTTATCAAAGTAACACATTCAAATAGTACTGAAACTGGACAAATAATTAAGAACGATTTATTTAACTGCGCGGGAATTGTTTTGTATGACACTTAGATTTAAAAAATCACAATATTATGTAGCACAGGAAACATAAAAAGAAATTTAATAAATATTTAAATAAAATTAATAGTTAATAGCATATCCACGGCTTTTAATTACAGCTTTACACCGGCGAGGCATTGACTCTATTAATTTTTGACATTTCGCAAGAGAAATAGAGTTCCATTCTTCTAAAAAAACGTCATACAGCTCTCTTAAATTTCCACACTTTGTATTTGAAACCTTTTTCTTTACTTCAAACCACAGATTCTCTATTGGGTTTAGATCTGGACTGTTAGCAGGCCAGTCTAAGACAGAAACTAATTGCGCTGTAAGAAATCCCTTTACGGTGCGTGCAGTGTGCTTTGGATCATTGTCATGCTGGAATGTCCAAATGACCGGTAGAACGTCTTCAGCGTATGGTAACATTGTTTCTTCCAGTATATTTTTGTATTGGAACTGATCCATGTTACCTTCTATCAACTTTACAGGTCCTACACCATGTCCAGAAAAGCAACCCCAAATTTTCACATTTCCACCACCGTGCTTTAATGTAACTTTCGTGTACTTTGGGTCGAATGCTGTATTCGGGGGACGTCGTACATATCGTTTTCCATCAGAACATACTCTGTTTATTTCCGTCTCGTCAGAAAAAAGTACATTTTTCCACTGTTGCACAGTCCAGTTTTCATACTTTCTCGCAAATGCAAGCCGGGCTTGCCTGTGGCAAAGTTTTAACATGGGTACCTTTCTTGCTATCCTACCGTGCAATTTTTCTTCTACTAAACGTTTTCGAATAGTGCGTGCTGAGATTGCTGAAGGGTTGTTTTCACCAAAATATTATTTTATAAGCTCATTGGACCCTTTAAAAGGATTTTTTTTTGCCATACGAACGATGTTTCGGTCATCTCGAGTTGTTTTTCTCTGTTTAGGTACACGTGGAACATTCGAAGTAGTTTGATACGTAGCAAAATGCTTTACAGCGTGGAAAACCATCGTTTTTGAACATTGCAGATGGTCGGCTATCTTTTTATAAGACCAATTCTTCCGGCGAAGTTTTATTATTACTTCCCTTGTAGATTTATCACAACTTTTATTTTTTCCCATTGTTTTTTCTAAAGAAGCAATCACCTTTAATCTTTTACAGCACGTAATGGCGCCAAAATTATTCAAACAGTAACAAATCGACTGAGTTTTCTCTATTTAAATTTGAATAAAGGTATAAACTACTTAGCGTTCTTAATTACGTGACCAGCCAGTAATAAGGAATACTTTGTTTAAAAGTAGTGTAAAAAGTTTGCCTATTGATTTTTAGCCAATCATGTGTATCAATGAATACAGTGGTAATATGGAAATGTTTTACGATACCGAGAGAAATAAAAACAAATGCATACAATTAGTTTTGCATCTTAGTTGGAAAAAATCTTCCCTTTATATCAGCGTTCTTAATTATATGACCACCACTGTACATATAGATACTATGGTCCAAAATTCCTACGTTTATCACCTATTTTGCTTCATTTGATAGTTATTGGCAGTTCCCACGACGAACGGTCTTGAGCCGCCTCCATCCACCGTCTACCTGCGACCATTCGTTGTGGCATTCTAAGGGGGAGGCCTATGTCCAGCAGTGGACTTCTACAGGCTGATGATGATGATGACGTCAGTTCCCAAATAGGTCTACTCTGTACGGACGGACTGAAGGATCCCAAAAAATAAATCGATAATAGATAGGTAGGCTAGGCCCTAAATGCAATTCAATCATTGAAATTAAAACAATTCATGAATTTTATACAACTCACAAATAAGTTTGGTGGCTTCGGTGGTGCCATGTCAAAGCAAGTATCTAACTAACACTGCTTTTTTTTAAAAAAAAAAACTAGGGAAATCCCTACGTCATACTCGTACCAACTCCCACCAGGAGCAACCATGTAATGAGTACCTACTAATAAAATGTTAACTATCTAGACCACGGAAGAATTAATCTTCCATGATCTAGACCTAAATAGGTATGGTACCTACATTGAGTTAATTTGAGTTGCGGTTACGTAGAAGGTGACTATTATTTGAATCTGTGGTTGCGGCCTAGCCTGCGTCAGATCTTGGCCGCTCTATTGGCTACGAAGCCCTCATTCCAATTTTGAAAATTCCCCAATCATTTTCTTCAAGCCAAAATATAGCTAACCCTGACAGATTCAAGGTTCATTTTGGCTTGAAATGGATTAAATGTGTGTGTTTACTACTCACACATTGAAAAAGATAGATACAGAGACTTACCAAAATATTAACGATGGCCTCATCCAGCTAAAATAGAATTACGTTGTGAATACCTACTACTTATTAGGTATTTTCGAAAATAGGTAGGCAAATGAAGACCTGCATACACCTGTGCCTTCACTTGACTTACCGACTAGTGACTGGCTATGACACAAAAGAGGTTTCGGGTTCGATTCCTGATTCCTATTTGAATGGTCAGGAATCTAATCAAGCCTGCCACAAAAATGCCAGAATGACAGACAATAAGTAGGTAGGTACTAGGTAACTGTCAACTAAGCTCTTATGCATCATTTATTGTATTCACGAGTGTGTTTCCAATTTCCATTATGTGAATTCGCTGTGAATTGACATTTCGAGAAGTTATCTACTCCTACAGGTACTTTTGTCTCTTGCACTTAGAGTTGTCAAACATCCGGCTTTTTTGTGTCCGGCCAGCTTCATGCTTAACACAGAAATAAAGACTGCAGCACACCGCCTGCATACACGTACACGTAGTGCACGTCGTCGTACCATGACGTTGTAATGTATGGAACTCTATGAGACATGGCACACCGCTTGCGTGACGTGCACGACGACGTAGACGCAACGCGTGCAGTTACGCATTGCAGCTACGCAACAGACCGGTTGCGTTGCGTGTGCAGCACGTATGCGTCGACGTATGCGTAACCCGGTGCATCAGGGGTGTACGCGCGTCTTGACGGCGCGTAGAGACGTGCGTGTCTACGCCGCCGCGCCGTAGAGACGCGCGTGTGTACGCCGTAGAAATGTTACGTGCTGCATACGCATCCGGTGGGAATGGGCCTATAAGGACAAAGCCGGGATTATACAAAAAAACTGTTTTCCCTGCACACCAGGCTTGGTTGATGGATAGGTTAGGTACAAATACGTTGCAGTTACGATACAAATGCGTTGCAGTTACGATACGAATACGATATAGCAGCGATACAAATACGTTGCAGTTGTGATACAAATGCGTTGCAGTTGCGATACAAATAAGTTGCAGTTACGATACAAATGCGTTGCAGTTACGACACTAATGCGTTATAGCAGCGATACAAATGCGTTGCAGTTACGACACAAATGCGTTGCAGTTGCGATAAAAATACGTTCTAGCAGCGATACAAATATGACGATACAGTTACGACACTAATGCGTTATAGCAGCAATACAAATGCGTTGCAATTGCGATACAAATACGTTGCAGTTGCGATATAAATACGTTTATTTATTTATTTATTTCACAACAAAATCCACAGCTCTTAGAAATACGATATTAAACCAATGTTCTAAACCGACAGCCAATAACGGATTTACATTATAATTAATAGAACAAACCGACAGTTATCAAGTAGACATTTAGTATAGGTGTGTCTGTGTATGTATAACATTTAGACGACTTCAGAGGCACACCAGACTAGTAGCCCGCCGAGATGCGAGAGATTGCGGGTTCGAATCCCGCTGCAAGACAAAAATTTATATGAAACAAAAAACCCGTTCCGGGTCTGGATGCACTGGCACCATAGTACCCACTCGCATAGCTCCTGAAAACCCTCAACACAGGGAATCTCAGTGCTGGATCAGGACAACGTATGTGACTGCAGGGTAATATGTTACATTATGTCATACATTATCTATGTATAATTATATAAATATTCAATATTTATTTATTTACACATCACTCATATATATTCACAACACTTACACAATATTAGTACACATCATAAACACAAAAAATAATTAACAAATCATACATACATTATTTATTAATTCAAAATTTTACATACTTCATTTTTAAAGACCTTCCTGCTACTGTTGAAAATATCTGCAGCACGAAAGTTCTTGTTATATTTTCTATGCATTCTACTAACAAGTGCGTTTTGAGCATATTTGGTACGAGAACGCGAAACTGGAAATAAGTTCGTGTGTCTTGTTCTAGTTCTTGGGCAGCAAAAGCATAAGGTTTTGGATATCAGTTCTGGACAGTCAATGTACCCAATACATAAACCATGCAAAAACAACATATCCACTAAACTACGACGATTCTCTAGGGTTGCAAGATGATGATGACTACAGGATTCCTCATAGTCGCCAAAGCTTTTATAACAACGATAGTTCAAGTGCTTTACAAACTTATGCTGTATTGTCTCAACACTCTGAACATAAGTAGTATACTGAGGACACCAAATATTGCTACAGTACTCTAGAATGCTTCTGACATATGAGTAATATAAGATACGGAGACAACCCACATCAGAGAAGGGACGACTAACTCTTAGGATAAACCCTAAACTTTTATATGCCCTACTTACAATACTAGCTACATGATCTGAAAATAATAATTTGGCGTCCATCATTACACCTAAATCTCTGACTAACATCATTTTAACCAATGTAGCCCCATTAATCTTATACTCAAACTCAGATGGCATCCTTTTCCGAGTAAAGGACATATAATGACATTTACTAGAGTTTATACCGATACGATTATCTATATAGTAGCCACAAAGTCTATCCAGATCAGCTTGAAGCTTGGCACAGTCCGTGGAATTCTTAATTTTCATGTAAATCTTGGTATCATCAGCATACATGAGAAATCTTGCATGAAGGAGACACCTACCAACATCGTACAAGTACGATGCATACAAAACGTTGTAGCGTTGCAGTTGCGACACTAATGCGTTATAGCAGCGATACAATTGCGTTGCAGTTGTGACACAAATGCGTTATAGCAGCGACACAAATGCGTTATAGCAGCGATACAAATGCGTTGCAGTAGCGATACAAATGCGTTGCAGTAGCGACCATAAATCCAGTATATAAAATTATCAATTTTAAACCACGAATTATATACTAAAACATGCTTGCAAAGAAAATTACCACGACAGTACAGTAAATTTGACCAAAACACAAACAAATGAGAGTTTCTATTGAACGATAAGATTTAATGTTTTTTTAAATCATTCAGTTAACCACCGAGTTGCTAATCGGGAACTCAATTTTCTTTTGTGAACTGATAAAAGTTAATCGACACTTTTACTTGCTGGTTAACGCTACTTAGTTAACTAATCAACACTTTACTTGAATATCGTGAACGAGGCCTTTACACAAAATTAACTAAACCCCATATGTATAAAAGCTATACAAAATTAGCCCTGGTACTTTCTTGAATACATACCTATAGAAATAGGTAGGTAGTAAAAAATATGAAAACAATTTTAAGCGTCTCTAGCGTTAAATGAGTATTCAAGAAAGTATCAGGGCTAATTTTGTATAGCTTTTATATATAATATTATATAGGGTTTAGTAAATTTTGTGTAAAAGCCTCGTTCACGATATTCAAGATACATAGAAACACACACACAAAAAAATGAACAAAACAAATTAAAATAATTTTTATTCATTAAAATCACAAGGATCATTTTGAAACGTCTTATAGGTATAAACTTTAAATTACTCATGTTCCAACGCGACCAAGCCTAGAAGAATCAGGCAACAAACACGGCTTGGCTTACATAAATGATCCGTCTTACCACTAGGTGAATATACCATAATATAGGTGGTAGGTATGGTGGTGTATATGGTGTTGCCACACACATATATCACATAGAAATGTTATCTGTATTTTTTCAAATGGCAATGTCCGTCATCATGTCCGACCTTGGAACCCAAATCTCCGTCTATTTCAAAGGCGATGTCCGGCCTTGGTTATCATGATCTGGCAACCCTACACACTCGCACAATACCCAAAACTATAAGTAATCATTGACATTTGGCGTAGCGATACCGGCGCGGCCGGGCGTAGCGGATGGGTGCGCTGAGGAGTCGTGGGTTCGATTATTTGTAAGTAGGTACCGAACCGACTGACCATTTTATTAGTTAAGTAAGTACTAATTATTAGAAACAACATCTACCAAACAGATAAATCTGAAGATACCTGTGTGATTGATCTGATCACACAGAGGACTCTCAATAATGGAATTAATAAAATGTAATTACCGACCCACAAATGTTATTGTAAGTTCGTATCAAGAACATAATGTACCTATACCTATTTATCGCACGCATACGCCTAGGTATTTCAATAAATTATTTTGTAAAAGCCATGCACCAAAGTTTGCGAGCCATCTTCAAAACTCATTCAGCTAAGAAATTCTTAAAGGCCATCCCATAACTTGCTTGACTAAAATGAAATTTTCATTTTATCGATTCCCTTCCAACTTCCAAGTCACCGGCTATACAAATTTATATGGTACAAAATACCCACACAAACGCAATTTTCATCTATTATACAAACTACACATACGGGAAGTTAACACACACAGCCACAATTTTATATAGAAAAACAGCCGGTCGCTGCTCTAGCCTATCTATACGTAGTATAGAAAAAAAAACTTCAAAATAGTATGGCTTCACTCACGTAACCAATCTATTACCCGATTCTGGTCCAATAAGATATGAATTATGATATCCCATAGGGTCCACTATCGCATACGCAAACCTTTGATCTATCTCTTTCACGTAACCGAATGCTTTCGAGTTTTCCCGTCCTCGATCCAACTCAAAATACGCCAAAAATGACGTCGAGCCAGCCAACGACGTTGTTTCGAAAACAGTGTCTCGCGTTTCTCAGTACGGACACCGCGCGCTCGTTCGCCACTTTTTATTTGGAATTTTCCAATCGACTGATCACTAACAGTCGTAAGTTTTACAAACAAATTCGCATCCGTTTTATATTTTTCACAATGATTAGCGCCAAATAGGAAAGTCGCAAGTGCTTCAGTCAATACGGTCTATTTTGGCACAACCGCGGTCACCCGCGGCTAACCGGCCGAATTAGGTCGCTCGTTCCCCGGTCCGGTACGTTAACAGCACGTTATCACCGCTCAAATCCGCCGTGCTCGACAGATAGCAATTCTGTCAATTTCTTTCTGTCCTGTCTGTCTGACAGATCGTAGGTAGGTACCGTACGTACCGTACCGTACCGACCGTCTGTTAGGGACCGCCAAGCAAGAAAATAATGTCGTGTAAAATACATTTTTTGATAAATTATTATTCTAGTTTTTATTCGGTGGCGGCGTTACGGCCTTATCGATTTTCCTATTTAGCGCGCTATCGTATTTTATACATTTTCGAAAGGTTCAGTGCGCGTGTATGCGCTTTCGAAAAACATTTTTATAAAAGTATTTTGTTAGCGGCGAGCGGACGTCGCCTTGTACTGTAAATTGGTAATAATTTCTTTTGATTGCACAGTAATAAAGTGGGTAGTGAATATGGGTTAGTGGTGATGAATATCGTGCAGCTAACATAGCGATGGATTCCTAAAGATTTATTTGTTTGTGTTGTTTAGTGGTTCACTAGTGCATTCCTGTTGTGAAAGTGTGTGACAATTTTGTGTACTTATGTGCTATCTCGGAAGCTGATGCATGCCTGGTCCATGCATATTTTGCCAGATTTGTCATCTGTAAGTATCTATAATAATCTCAAAATAACACAAATCTGATGTTTTCAATGCTCATTGTACCTAATGTTGACTAACTAACTACATATACATTACCTAATGATAACCTACTAGCTCTCAGAAATAACACAAAAAGTACTTACCTAAAACTTTTTGCATCTAGTTTTGTTTTTTCTAAATTCCGAATATAAAATTTAATCTGGCTGGCCAGGCCTAGGCCCATATTGTAGACCTCTTTTGAACCTGCCAGACTCAATAATTTAAAAATAGAATGCTGTGTAGATTTCAACAAAATAATTTATTTAGCTTACAAAACTTTTTGATTTCCACGTTGAAAAAGATTTTAAGATGCATGAACAATAATTAATAGTGACGCTAAAAAGCAAATGGACTATCTCCAACCTATCCTATATAAGGTTTATAATATCTCTACCAAACCTATGAGTGTTCAACAAAATAAAACTAACAACAGCGTGAGTTAAAATTCAATCAGAAACCTACCTACCTATAACATTTTCTTTACCTAGATTAAGCATTGAACATCCCATAAAAATTACTGTTTCTTTTGTAATTAATTATTAATAAGGCAAAACATCAAATTATCAAAGGGCAGTTGAGGGGAATGACCTTTAATAGGGGCAAGGTGATTAACCTTATCTATATATAGAAAGTACTTAAACTATGGGGTAACTTCAAAATTAATAACTGGCCAAGTTCGAGTCGGACTCGCGCACAAAGGGTATTTTTATATTATCACGTTGTTATTTATTAACGGCAAAAAAAACACGTTTGTTGTATAAATATTTGAATATTTATTTTATTCTTTTTTTTATTATTTGTTGTTATAGCAGCAACAGAAATACATCATCATTATATATCATTTGTGAAAATTTAAACTGTCTAACTATGTTCATGAGATACAGACGGATGGACAGTGGAGCCTTAGTATTAGGGTCCGTTTTACCCTTTGAGTACGGAACCCTAAAAATGGCCCTTACAATTAAATGCATACCTACATTATGTTAGAAGCCAGATAGTCCTACTTCTTAAGTTGAATAAGTCTTCATCCAGACTTTATAGGCATAATGAAACACAGCCAACTATTTTATACGGTTGAGATGCGGGAGGTTGCTGGTTCGATTCCGGCTGCGGGACAAATGTTTGTATGATCTATTAATTTAAATATTAGGCATTCAGTAGTCAGAACGAGCAGCAACACCAACCAAATCAGGGGTGGGATTTTTTTGTCACTTAGTGACTAAATTTCATGAAAAAGGCCTCAAATTACCGTTTTTTAGAAGATGTCTGGAAGAGGCACTTGTAATTCTAATTCTAATTGATTATTGGGGAGA
Organism: Epirrita christyi; assembly: GCA_951392215.1. Classification (NCBI taxonomy): domain Eukaryota; kingdom Metazoa; phylum Arthropoda; class Insecta; order Lepidoptera; family Geometridae; genus Epirrita; species Epirrita christyi. Next base: position 4,723,555 of record OX595863.1, on the reverse strand, counting down.
TAAGATCTGCACTGACTTCCCGCATTGGGGTGTATTGTGCATTGTCCCCCTGCTAACCATACCCCAGCCAGCCCAACTCCTTAAAATAACGGAGAAGGACTCTGGGTTGATGGCAGCACTGTTCCAGTGTTCCCGAATGAGTAACGGATGAAGTTAAACAGGACTCTATCAGCTCCTGGAGTCCGGTTTTTTCCTGGCTTCATTGATCAAGAGGCACTTGTATTAATATATATTGTATTTATGAATTTTAGTTGTTAATGAGTTTCAGATGTATAGAAATTTTAAATCATGGAATAAGTAGCAATTTTAGTGACGTTTGGTCAGTCAATGACTTTACCTAGCACCCTAGTTAGTTAATACTCTGACTTAGACAATCTAGGGTCATAAGATCGTAGGATAGTTTGGGAGCCTTCGTAAAATCAGTACCTCATCATTGCATGTTACAACTAAGTATTTTTATTTTTGTAAACACTTTGTTTGATGTTATATCTCAACTTGTGTTTGTTTTTAAATAAACTTATCTTATCTGCAAATATTTGTTCTGGGTCTGGGTGTTATAGTACCATGGACTATGAGTACCAGTACCTCCTGATACCCACAACACAGGGAATCCTAGTGTGGGATCATGACTATGTATGTATGTTGGGTGTTATGTTAGTATGTGGTCTTATCGATGAGTAGCAATCTCTGGCAGATAACTTTTAATTCTATCAATATTTGCTTGATTATGTAGTGTTTTGTTGTTGGTTTTTCTAAACGGTCTATAAAAATGTCTAAAAATAAATAAATAATAGAATAGAACCATTTATTGGCACAGAAGTAACACATGACAACCTCTGTGGCGCGCGCATGAGGTTGCGGGTTCGATTCCCGCCTCGGAACAAACATTTGTGCAATCTGCAAATATTTGTTCAGGGTGTTCTAGGTATTTTTCTATGCATAATAAAAAAATATCTATCTATGTAATGTATTGTATTAAGTATATCAGTTATCTAGTACCCATAACACAAGCTCTGCTTAGCTTGGGGCTAGATAATGTTGTGTGGAATGTGTCCAGCATTTATTTATTATTATTAACTAGATTATTATGAAATAATAAGTACTAAATTAAGTGCTCCGTACCTAATACAACTTGTCAATTCAGGTAAATTGGTAGGTATATACATTGTTTTAATTAAGTATTTTAATAAAAGTATCACATAAAATGTATATTAAGTTATTTACAGTAAAAATAAAAATCCCTATGTATAACAAATGAAATCAATGAAACTTTGTACACATGATCATAGGCCCAATTCTCTAATTTACATAATCTTCGCGTATTATGGTAAGATTAAGTAATAGTTACTATACGTGACAGTGCGACTGAAACGAGATTATATTGTGACTGGAATGTTTTTAGATTAGAGAATTGGGCCTCAGTACACTAAAATCTAGACCTGTGGTGAGACAGTTTTTTTTTAATTTCATGATTTTGTAACCATATAATTTTATAAGAAACTAACGTACCACGGGTCTAGATATTAGTGTACTGATTATGTGTACTTACAAAGTTTCATGGAGTTTGAAGAAAATATAGCCAAATTAAGGCCGTTAGCACCCTTATGCTAAGCTACCGGTTACCTTCTCTTTAATGTATTATAAGAAAAAAAATTGTCATATTGATTTGTCAATTTTTTGTGCCTAGCTTTATGGGTTAGTGCCTGAGGCCTAGTTTATAATAACGAGTTCCCGGTGGTTGTTTTGCTGTGTTCCTTTGCTTAACAGCAGATAGCTTCCGAGTATGATGGCTGCTGTGACGACAGCAGCATTCTGAGGTGAGGCTGAAAAACAGCGTGGCTGAGCCCTCGTCCTTTTCTCTTACACTAACTATTAAATTATGTTTTACTTGTACCTTTGTAACTAGGATTAGTGTAACTGAATAAATGCCTTTTTTTTTTCTTCTGTTTATTACTTACAATATTTTTCTAAGGAACACGAACTCTAAGTACCTACTTAGGTAAAAAACAAATCTATAATTGGCATTTTCATCAGCAGAGCTATTTTAAAACGTTCGGAAGGGTTTCTTATCGAATTCGTTAGTTTTTAGGGTTCCGTACCCTTAGGGTAAAACGGACCCTATTACTAAGGCACCGCTGTCCGTCCGTCCGTCCGTCTGTCACCAGGCTGTATTTCATGAACCGTGATAGTTAGACAGTTGAAATTTTCACAGATTATGTATTTCTGTTGCCGCTACACTAACAAATAAGTACTAAAAAACAGAATAAAATAAATATTTAAGGGGCTCCCATACAATTTTTATAGATACTGGTACGGAACCCTTCGTTCGCGAGTCTGACTCGCACTTGGCTGGTATTTTCATTTCGATGTGATAAATTTTCTAATACAAAATAATAATATACAATATTTATTGTTTTTCACCACATCAAAATTAAAAACTAACGAATTCGATCGGAAACCCTTCTGGGCCCCAATTCTACTAAACAAATTGTGTTTGAATTGTTAATGAATTATCACAAAAATGTCATTTTTGACACTTTTGGTATAGCAAAAGTGTCAAAAGTGACCATTTTGGGATAATTCATTAACAATTCAAACACAATTTGTTTAGTAGAATTGGGGCCCTGAACGTTTTAAAATAGCCCTACAGGTTTATAAGAGTAGTTTTTGATAGATCCATAATGTGGGCAGCCATTTAAAAATTACATAATCTTTTCATTTAAAAAACCGACTTCCGCCATTGTATTCGACTAAATATTTGGATGAAAAAAAAAATTATGAAAGAACCATAGTGGTGAAAAGATTATGATACTTTTTGAATGCAAATGCTTGGTTTGTTGCTGAAAATATCAAAATCGCCATATGTATGCCTACAATATTTGAGGAGTTCCCTCAATTCCTCATGGATACCATCATCAGAACTGGATTCTGAAAAAAATGGGACCAATCTGGAAGTGTATCTATTCAAATAAAAAAATAATTTTCCAAATCGGTTGATAAAAGCCGGAGATATGAGGTAACAAACATTAAAAAAAAAACAACCGAATTGAGAACCTCCTCCTTTTTTGGGAAGTCGTTAAAAATGGTAATATATATGACATTCAGTTCTTGGTAAAATGGAACTTGTCAAAAGTGACTTGACAAGTGACGCTTCAAAGTTAAATTATTAAATTAAATTGGCGGACACGAAAAATAATCTAATTGAAACTCAGAAACTTAGTAACATGACCTCTCGAGTTTAAGTTACAAAGTGCATTCCACGAACAGTTACTGCGAGAGGGAGAAAGCTGTATGCGGTTTGTTTGCGAGAAAGAGACGGCATTTTCGAGGATTTGTGCTAGAAGGGCTTCTTGGGAAAACTATTACTTACGTTCATGTAAACACCTTTCACCACACCGGTACCTTGGCAAGGTCGCAAGATATTGCTCTGAAATGAGTATCATATATTACAACTGGGTCACTAACCTAACGTAGGACCTAGAATGAATCAGGGGCTGTTGTCTTTGTGGCCCACCAAGTTGAGGCCCAAATTATTGATATGACACTGTGGCCCATACAGTAACTCGAAGAACGAATGTAAATACCTTATTAGAACGCACGAAACTTTATGGCCGCTGAACGTATGTATAGACGCGGAGGGGTGTGAAGTGCTTAGTTTCGGAGTTCGGACTTGAAACAAATTAGATAAAGTAGCGCAGCGAGCCTACTCCGTACACAAAGTGTTGTAGATTTTTGAAAAAAAATAAACCTGGAAAAAATCATGTAAGCTTATTTCGTATTTTTATATTCGTAGATTTCAGCCGAAGGGACACATGGATCTCGTATGCGTAGTCGTCTCGTAAGCGTATCTGAGTTTTGACAAGCAATTGATACGGACGTATGGTGTAGTGTAACACGGATTTTTGTATGGAAAATGAGGTTCACAGAGTGTAAGCTAGAGGCGCTCATCAGTGTCGCCATACAAAAATCCACACTACACTACACTACACCAGAGGCCCAATTCTCTAACCAAAAAATAGTTAAAATAGAGTTCGGATCATGTGTCGATATCTTAAATGTCAGAAATGGTATTCTCTAAACATAAAATACAACACTGTAATGTGATTATATCGAAATGTGACCGAAACTTGAAAGATTCAAAGATTTTTTCGATAATTTTAGCATTGTAGATGGAGTCTCTCTTTACTCTTTGCAATTGTATATATAACTATCCTACTCTAATGGTAGTGACCGTGAATTGAAAGTAGACTAAATTGTTATTTATAAGGGAGCAGAATACCAACTTTCCGTCAATTCATAATTCAGTCTCGATTCGGTTAACTTTCAGTGTAGTTTTAAAATAACTTAGAGAATTGGGCCTCGAGACGTCCGTGTCATTTGCTTGTCAAAACTCAGAATCAGCTCTCAGCTATTGGGCGATGATCGTGCGAAGATTACTTTATTTAAGTTTATTTTTTGCAAAAACTAGTTAACTGTTATACCAATTATAGTCGTGCGTCATTAATTTTACGTAAATAAAAAAAAACATCCATGGTTTTTCCAAGAGTCTTTGTGATAGGGTTGTCGCGAGTCTTGCTCTCAAGCAAAGCTCTTAGGGTTGCGATTTTTGAGTGTCATTGAGCGACTAAACGTTAGTAAAATTACCGTTAATCCCCGATTTCCAAATTTTTATATATCTGAGACTCATTGATGACTAAAATTATTTTATATGATACCAATACAAGTGCCTCCTCCAGTACATCTTCTGAAAAACGGTTATTTGCGGCCTTTTTAACCGACTTCACAAAAAGGATCTCAATTCGGTTGTATTTTTTTTTAATGTCTGTTACCTCATATCTCCGGCGTTAATGAACCGTTTTGGAAAATTCTTTTTTTATTTGAATAGATATACTTCCAGATTGGTCCCATTTTTTTCAGAATCCAGTTCTGATGATGGAATCCATGAGGAATTGAGGGAACTCCTCAAATATTGTAGGCATACATATGCTGATTTTGATATTTTCAGCAACAAACCAAGCATTTGCATTCAGAAATTATCATAATCCTTTCACCACTATGGTTCTTTCATCATTTTTTTTTCATCCAAATATTTAGTCGAATACAATGGCGGAAGTCGGTTTCTTAAATGAAAAGTTATTATGAAATTTAGTGCACATTAAAATCTCGCACCTCTGTAATCGGATAACAAGCTCATAACACGGGAGCAGACTTTGAACAGGGTTTAGCCAAAAGATGTATTCATCCGTAGGAAGCTGAAGACTTTGACTAACACTATAACACTTTTGACTATGGACCGTTTTCTGCAATTCACGTGTAAATTTTTCACGTTTTCTTCGAATCGAAATACAGACGTGTAACCATAGGATATTTTACAGGCGGGTACTAGCAAGTGAACGCGTGAAGCTAGGAAGCCGGTCGAGGTGTTCATGGAAAGCCAAAAAGTTTGAATAAGACCTCAAGTAGTAGGTACACAACATACACAATAACAAACTTGAATACCAATAATCAAAATCTTATGACTATGCAAAGTTGAAAATTGATATATTATGTTATTATTATGAATTATGCTATGTTGTTTTTCCTATGACGTTTTTACGAAAAATTATACGGCTTTTAATAAATGTTCTTTTGTGTTGTTTTTATGAATCTTTTCAGAGTTTCTAGACAGAATTTCGGAGATATGGGGTGCAATTTTTGAATGTCACCGATTGACTAAATATCACCAAAAAGGTCGCAAATCACCGTTTCAAAAGAAATGTAGTGGAGGAGGCACTTGTATTGATATCATAGATATAGGAATTTTAGTCATCAATGAGTTTAAATGTATATAAATTTGGAAATCGGGGATTAAATTCAATGGGGGGGGGGGGCAATTTTACAAAATTATTTCCATCAGGCAACATTTTAGGGTACTCGAAATGGTTTTGCATCATCAGAATTTTCATTTTCCAACTTTTTGGAAATTACCCTAAAAATGGGGAAAATTATTTCCATCAGGCAGTTGGTAGGAAAGATTGGAATAAACTGGTTTAATTATCTTATCTATGTATAATATAAGTGGCTGCATACTCGATTTTAGAGTTTCCAGGGTTAAAGGGACAAAATGACGTTACATGATGTCCCACTAGTTCCTTTGATTATTTCAAAGGAACTAGTGGGAAAAAAAAGTCCCATTAGTACCTTTAAAGGGACTGCTAAAAGGAACTAGTGGGAATGAATCAATTTTACTGAAGTTTAGTCACTAGATGACATTCAAAAATCGCAACTTCTGAGCTCATGTATTTTTTATGCTACTTGTCAAGCAGACAAGCTTACGGCCCACCAGATGGAAAGCAGTTACCGTAGCCTATGAACGCCTGTAACACCAGAGGCATCACACGCGCGCTGCCGACTCTGAGACATAAAGATGAAAAGTCTCATGTCCCTGTAATTTCACCGGCACCCGTACCCTTCAAACCGAAACACAGCAATGCGAACACTACTGCTTGGCGGCAGAAATAGGTACGGTGGTAGTTCTTCCCCGGACGAACTCTTTCACAAGAAGTTCTACTACTAACAATTAATTTTATCTTTTCGGAGTTACTAGAATTTTGGAGATACAGTCTGACAGCCCTAGAGTTGTTCACAAAGCTCTTTCTAATACGCTGCGTCATCGGTTTTTTATCCAAAGAAAGTTCTCATGACTTGCGATATCTGTGCGTCCGTTAGGAGAATTGCTTTTTTGGATTTAGGTTTATGAACTTAATTTTAGATTTAATTATTTCTGAACCTTTGTTCGTACGCAGCCTCGGTGAATATTTCCCCGTGGTCTACCGTTGTGGACAGTGCAAGGAGACCGGGGCGCGGTGGCGCCCCGGCGGCTGCAAAGGGCTATTCTCTATCTCGCGATAGGTTTGCAACAGGCGTAAATTATGGAAGCAGTGCTGCGATTACGTAATTCTGTTGCTATTGGTTTCAATCGATTTCAATGCTGTTTCTATCCAAAATGACGATCTTGCGATTACCCAAGTTACGCATTTTGCTTACAAATATTAATTGCAACGATCCTACTTCCTACTAATATTATAAACGCGAAAGTTTGTGAGTATGGATGTTTGTTACTCTTTCACGTAAAAACTACTGAATGGATTTGAGTGAAATTTGGAATGGAGATACTTTACGCCCTGGATTAACTCATAGGCTACTTTTAATCATCATCATCATCATCAATTTTCATCATTATTCACGCGGGTGAAACCGCGGGCGCAACTAGTACTGTATAAATTAGGTAATCGCATAAACACAACTTCAAATAGAAACAACATTGAAATAGATTGAAATCAATAGCAATATAATTACGTAATCACCACTCTGGGTTGTCAAACGTCGCTTTTCTCATACAAAAGTTACCGTTTGACAGCCCTGAGGCCTTACCATGAGCTCTTATAGCTATTTAGTTCAAAAACTATTCAGTACAAAATATCGGTTCGTCGTTGACATCCGCCATCATTGAATAACATTAATCGCAGAAGTCCATAGACCTTCTGCTACTGTGCCTTTAAATATAGCTGTGGACATTACGGAACCGATATTTTGTACTAAATAGTTTTTGAACTGAATCGCTTTAAGAGCTCATGGTAAGGCAGGGGCGTAGCTACCGCCGTATCTGCCGTATCAATTATACGGGGCCCCCGAGCCACGAGGGCCCCCGACGGGCGTAAGCAAAAATTAATAAAAACTTTCCAAGTTTTTTTAATTTCAGAATTGACAAAATTTAAAAAAAGCTAGTAATTTTTTTCCCGCGTAATGCTTGCATTCTAAAGTAGATAGGGCCCTCTAAAAAAATTTTATACTGGGCCCCGCCAATGCACGCTACGCCACTGTGGTAAGGCCTCTGATTGCACAAATTAACGCCTGTCGCGAGACAGAAAATAGCCCTGCGGGAATAAACCGAAGTGTTGCGTACTGAGGCGTCTATGTTTTAACAAACAATAAACACAGAAGTATGGTGTATGTAGATAGTGTAGTGTGACATTCATAAATAGCACCCCTGTATAGTATAGTTATAGTACAAGAAAATAGGCATATGCGGCCTTATTACAGAACATGGACTAAATCTGAATTTAGTCCAGGCGTCTATTTAGTCTAGTCTAGGCTTAAATATCGACATTATAAATACGACTTTAATACGAAAGCAGATGGTTTGTTTTCCGAAATAAATTTTCGCGCTACTACACAAATTTCCAAAGTATCAAACTGACGGATTGTGTCACACCACGAAATTCTTACGTCTAACAAGCAATCAACTGACAATTTCTAGACCATTGCTAAACTAGGGGGCTGCCTGGTTTTAGAAAAACCAGAGATAGCCCAAGCTTATGTCATTATTGGCATATCTAGCTCGAAAGTTGCTTCTGGAAAACAAACCATCTGCTTTTGTATTACAGTCGTATATACCCTAGGTCGATTTTTAAATCTAGACTGGTAGTCCTGGTTTAAACCCAGACTAAGGCCATTTTTTTTAAATAACACCCTATGAGTTGGAGACGGACGGTTTCCAATTAGCTACAAACTATGTCGCCGCGGCATAAAATACAAAATGGCGAATAAAACTGGCAAGTTATTAAAGTGCGGCTTGGAAGGTCGGCCGCGCCCTGTGGTTGATTTTCAATCGCCGCCACACTTCGGTGGTTTTCAGTTATTCCCAAGGCGAGGTGACCTCATGGGCCTCTGATCGATCGAGTCGAACTACGGACATATACGTCGAGAATATAAAATAAAAAAATCTAGGACGTTCCGCGCGTTCCTATATTTAATTGAATTTTTGTACACATGATCAAGGGTTTGGGTTAGTATGGGTTTTCATAGTTTACGAAACTACATGAAGTTTCGTTTCCTTCCATACATTTACTTGCAGCGCCCCTAGCGAAAATGAGAAGAAAACTAAGGACGCTGTCAGTAAATGTATGGAAGGAATCGAAACTTCATATAGTTTTCGAAAACTATCGAAACCCGTACTAGACGTACTGTACACTGATATCTAGACAAGTAATATAGCGTCAGTTTTAAAAAAAAATAGTTTTTTTAAATTTTTGGTTTGGTAACCATATTATTTATACCACCACGGGTCTACATACTAGTGTACTAATAATGTTTATAAAGGGATAAACTTCCGAAAAGCGCATACCGCCGATCGATCTGAAATTTGGTATACCTACTGACGTATTTTGACCTTCTAAGCCTTCTAATCACGAATATCATAACGAAAATTTTTAATAAGAACAACGGAGGAGAACCTCTTTTCGTTCGGTGTGCATAATCGCGCATTCCTAACCGATTTAGACTATTGTAGCTTTCCCCAGAAAGGGTATGTGTGTGTATGCGAAGCAGAAAATTTCCACGAAATTAAATTACTACTTACAGCGGAACAATTCACAGAGTTAATGTATTACAGCTGAAAATAGACACAAAATGCAACTACTACAGCGGAGAATATTCACGCAGTTCGACTGAAATAACGAAAAGTATTCACAGAGTTCATGTACTACAGCGGAAAATCATCAAAAAGTTAAAATGCTATAGCGGAGAATATTCAGAGTTAGCGTTATAAATAAATAAATAAATGCTGGACATTTCACACAACATTATCTAGCCCCAAGCAAAGCAGAGCTTGTGTTATGGGTACTAGATAACTGATATACTTACATTACATTACAGTTATTGGAAAAGAGGTTCTCCTCCGTTTCAAAATGGCGATTGCGCCAATTTTCGTTATGATATTCGTTATTAGAAGGTCAAAATACGTTAGTATACCAAATTTCAGATAGATCGGCGGTATGCGCTTTTCGGAAGTACACCCGACATTCTCTTAAGAGAACTAAAGTCAAGCCGCTGGTCGTAGAGACTTGGAATTTGTAGGGTGTATTCCTTTTAGAGTGCAGGCGTGTAGGTAGGTACACACTAAGAAAGGAATTTGGAAGGTTCGTCCTCTAAAGGGTCCAAAAAGGGCTGTTTATCTAAAACGAAAATGTTCTGTATTTTTGAAACCATTTGTAGTAGGTAGATGCTTGAAATTTCACATGTAGATACCTCAAATGAAATTAACAAACACATGTTTCAGCGATAACTGAAATTTTCATGAAAACAGGCACCGGAACGTTTTCTTTGTAAAAATAATGCACATTACGTTTTGACCTGATCAATCATTTCGATGCAGTAAAATTAGTTTCACGGTGTAGTTGTTGAGATTAAAATATTTTCAGCACATGCGACCCCTAAATTGAACAACTCGAGTGTGGTGTCGTTTCACGTGTTTAATGGTGTGGTTATTGAGATTATCAATATTTTCAGGACATCAAGGTTAAAATGGGACCCCTAAATTAAAAACCTTTTACATATATTATGGAAGAAACAAGTGCTAACTGTCTGACACATAGACAACGCACAGCCGCTGGTATTAGACTTGAAATTTTGAATGTACTACCAACTAGTACCAACCTACTTGCGGACGAAATCGCTAGCAAATCAGCTTGTGTATATGTATGTATAACTAGCAGTTGTCCCCGAACTGAGACCTCGCAATAACACCTTTATCAGCCCGACTACTTGACCAAGTAATTTCAATTTTTCTATTATTATTTTTGAAAATTTTCACCTCGAGGTCTACCAGTACAGTACAGGATCTATCAGTAACAACTCTAATTTCCTACACATCATCGAAATAACCTTTGAATAGGGCTAAGCAACGGGGCGTAATACTACATACGTGTTAGTACCTATATCAAGTACCTGACGAATTAATTGATAACGTCCTTTTGACGAAAACCATAGAACTCCAGCGTCATTCAAATTCCTAGAAATGGGAGGTCAACAATGGATGTATATTGGTTTCTGTTTTACGGAGTACAAGTATCTAAATTCTTCAGTTTCAGACTTTTCCCTGTAGTTGTGACACAAAAGCCACAAGCATACCAAATTTTAGCATTGTGGGATTGCTGGAAGTACCCTAGAATTGATTTTTACGTTTTTTATTTTCCCTAATATCTCAAAAACTACTAAGGCTAAATACTTATTAAAAACAGTTTTGAAATGTCCAACCAAAGCGCTTTCATTAGACACCCCACTTGATCTGACTGTCTCACTTTTATTTTTTTTACCCCCTCTTTGACCCCAATATCTCAGCAACCGACCGATATAGCTCATAACCTTACCTACAAATTGTACCAATTCTATCTACCCCCATACCAAATTTCATGAAGATCGGATTAACGGTTTGGAAGTTTTCATCGGACAAACGTACATACATACATACATACATACAAACGCCGATTCTTCCTACTTGACTCAGAGAACTCGCTTCGCTCGTTCAATAAAATGATGTCGACTTTATGCGAAAAAAAAACAAATTAATATATAAAATCATGCAATTAACATACAAAATTGATTGGAATTATTATAAACTGTATTTAATAACCGAAGATTTTAAGTGTTTTAACATATTATGTATTTAAACAAATCGTAAAGGCTGAATGTTTGTATAACAACAACAACTTAGCAATAAGTTAAGTACCTACTTTCTTTTATATGGTAAACCCTCGCCTTTGGCTCGGCCTTACAAACATCAACTCGTTTGTAATAATCTATTTACGACCCGCCCTTGTATCACATTGTACTAATTGTAAGGTTTTATTTGTTTGTGAGTTTTGTGTTTAATTGATTTATTTACGCTGAATATACATAATATACATATTATGTACTTATATATTCAGCTTAAATATGTACATATGTATGTATAATCTTAGGTAAGTACTTGACTATTAAATTAAGGGAAGGTTATACCGGTAGGGCGTAAAGGGTTGTGAACGAACGAAATTTGCTTCGATTTGGGTTATTTCTTCATCACTAAACCAATATCTAGACAAGCGAGCGTCAGTTTAAAAAAATAATTGTTTTTTAAATTTATGGTTTGGCAACAAGTTTGGCAACCATATATAGATAGATAGATTAACACTTTATTGTACACCACGAATACATAACAGGATTTATTAAAATTAGCAGTACAATGGGCGGCCTTATCGCTGCGAGCGATTTCTTCCAGGCAACCTTTGGAGGGACAGTAACGAGCGAAGCAGTAACGAAACGGCGCGGCGGTGCACAGAGTAAAAAAAATAACAATGAAAGAATATTAAAATACAACTTTTACTTTAAACTCGAATACATATTATACCTACTTTTATATAACAGACTAATAAATAGTATTAAGTTAAATACTATAATATCCTCTAATAAAAGAAAATAAAATATGACTAATCTACATAAACACTCCCAGGATATTTTGACATTCCTATCAAAACGAGGGTAGGTCAGACAGATAATGATTTTTAAGATGAGGCCGCGAACATATAATGCTGATTTGCCTAGTTATTGTGAGTAAACCAGATATCACATCAATATAATAACTTAAATACGTGATTTTTCAAACTTTTTTCTATCCGTCATCAAGCCAGAAACACAATTAGCAGATATTTACTCGATACTTTATTTTTTTGAAAGTTATGCCTTTAAACTAGATTTTTTGAAATGTCTAGGAAACAACTTCAGTCACTTATCCAAAATAAGCACTCACCGAAGGAAAATATAGTTTATTATCCGTTATCAAACCAAAATTTACCTAGACTAATTAGTATTCTCATAATAAATTAAATAAGATTTGAGACTTACGTCCTTTACTTCTGTGCAAGATACGGGCAAACACCAAGTGCGATATTCAATCTTATTCCGTTAGTATTTGCGTCTAAAAGGCGATTCATACGAGGCTCCTCCTCAGTACCGCGCCGTGCGCCAAAGTGGGAGGACGTTACGCTCGCTCGCTTATCGATTTGGTACTACGACGAGTATTTACTACCTTGCACAAACAAGGACAACAAAACAATCGTCCACAAAAGAAAGAAAACTATTCGTTTGAAAAACAGTGCAAGAATTATAAGAGAGGCAAAGAAGTTAGTACCTACCTATTTACCCTCCTAGTAGCTAGATACTAGTAATCACTTACAAGTATCTAGCTACTAGGAGGTAGGTAGGCAGAGTAGGCATGCACCGAGTATGTAGGTAGGTTAGTATCTAGCTACCTTTACCTTTTCTTTTCTTTGACGACCTCTTTGGCGCAACGGCGAGTACCCGGCTGAGATGCAAGAGGCTACGGGTTTGATTCCCGCTGCGGGACAAATGTTTGTATGAACTGCAAATATTTGTTCTGAGTTTGGGTGCTGGGGCCATGGTACTCGTAGTACACCCCAAGGTGTTGCCTGGTCAAAATAATTTTCCCCATTTTTAGGGTAATTTAAAAAAAGTTGCAAAATGAAAATTCTGAATATACAGAACCATTTCGAGTACCGTAAAATGTTGCCTCATGGAAATAATTTTCCCCATTTTTAGGGTAATTTTAAAAAAGTTGCAAAATCAAAATTCTTATTATACAGACCCATTTCAAGCATCACAAGGTGTTGCCTGGTCAAAATAATTTTCCCCATTTTTAGGGTAATTTCCAAAAAGTTGCAAAATCCAAATTCTGATGATGCAGAACCATTTCAAGCACCCCAAAGTGTTGCCTCGTGGAAATAATTTTCCCCATTTTTAGGGTAATTTCAAAAAAGTTGCAAAATCAAAATTCTTATTATACAGAACCATTTCGAGTACCCCAAAATGTTGCCTCATGGAAATAATTTTCCCCATTTTTAGGGTGATTTCTAAAAAGTTGCAATATCAACATTCTGATGATGCTGAACCATTTCAAGCATCCCAAGGTGTTGCCTCATGGAAATAATTTTCCCCATTTTTAGGGTGATTTCTAAAAAGTTGCAATATCAACATTCTGATGATGCTGAACCATTTCAAGCATCCCAAGGTGTTGCCTCATGGAAATAATTTTCCCCATTTTTAGGGTGATTTCTAAAAAGTTGCAATATCAACATTCTGATGATGCAGACCCATTTCAAGCATCACAAGGTGTTGCCTGGTCAAAATAATTTTCCCCATTTTTAGGGTAATTTCCAAAAGTTGCAAAATCCAAATTCTGATGATGCAGAACCATTTCAAGCACCCCAAGGTGTTGCCTCGTGGAAATAATTTTCCCCATTTTTAGGGTGATTTCTAAAAAGTTGCAATATCAACATTCTGATGATGATGATCCATTTCAAGCATCCCAAGGTGTTGCCAGGTCAAAATATTTTTCCCCATTTTTAGGGTGATTTCTAAAAAGTTGGAAAATCAAAATTCAGATCATACAGAACCATTTCGAGTACCCCAAAATGTTGCCTCATGGAAATAATTTTCCCCATTTTTGGGGTAATTTCAAATTATTTATTTATTTCAAATTATTTATTTATTATAAATAAATAAATAATTTGAAATTATTATTATATTATTTATACATAGGTCACTAACAAATGGAAATTTAAGGATTTGTGTATTTTAAAAGGTGTACAAACAGTCTGATTGGTATTACCAAGCACCTCTGGGTACTGGAAACGGTTCTGTTTAATCAAAATTTTGATTTTCCATCTTTTTTTAAATTACCCTAAAAATGGGGAAAATTATGTTGTCCATATGACACCTCTGGGTACTGGAAACGATTCTGTTTTGTCAAAATTTTGATTTTCAAACTCTTTTTAAAATAACCTAAAAATGGGGGAAATTATTTTGTCCATACGACACCTCTGGGTACTGGAAACGATTCTGTATAGTCAACATTTTGATTTTCCAACTTTTTGGAAATTACCCTAAAAATGGGGAAAAATATTTGGTACATACGACACCTCTTGTACTGGAAACGATTCTGTGTAATGAAAATTTTGATTTTCCAACTTTTTTCAAATTACCCTTACAATGAGGAAAATTATTTTGTCCATACGACACCTCTGGGTACTGTAAACGATTCTGTATATTCAAAATTTTGATTTTCCATCTTTTTTTAAAATACCCTAAAAATGGGGAAAATTATGTTGTCCATACGACACCTCAGGGTACTGGAAACGATTCTGTGTAATCAAAGTTTTGATTTTCCAACTTTTTTCAAATTACCTTTACAATGGGGAAAATTATTTTGTTCATACGACACCTCTGGGTACTGTAAACGATTCTGTATATTCAAAATTTTGATTTTCCAACTTTTTTTAAAATACCCTAAAAATGGGGAAATTATGTTGTCCATACGACACCTCTGGGTACTGGAAACGATTCTGTATAGTCAAAATTTTGATTTTACAACTTTTTTAAATTACCCTAAAAATGGGGAAAATTATTTTGTCCATACGACACCTCTGGGTACTGGAAACGATTCTGTGTAATCAAAATTTTGATTTACCCTCTATTTTGAAATTACCCTAAAAATGGGGAAAATTCGTTTTTTCATACGAAACCTCTGGGTACTGCAAACGGTTCTGTGTGATCAAAATTTTGATTTGCCAACGGACGCTACTACATTATATCAGCTCGCCATCACCATTATATTGTATTGTCATTAGAACTTGGCAAGTATGCAAAATTTCACCTCAATCATATAACGGGAGCTGGGTCAAATTATCAAATGGAACATTTGAGCTGTACATACATAAGCTTATAATTTGGTAAGTATCTACTCTTAGTGGAAAATACAATTTACAAACTTTTTACAAACAAACCTGCTAACTAACGAAAAAGCAATCACGTATAAATAAGTAATAAAACCACCATTATTTACAACAATATTTATTTTTGTATTTAAAAAAATATAAGTTGAAGAAGTCTCCATTGTGTCTATGTTCGCTCCCCAACATCAAGTACAAAAAATTTTGGATGTTTAGACGACGCGCGAGTTTCCGTATCTGGGAGGCGGGGCTCAATGGGCGGAGTTAGCGTGGGATTTTTTTTCGAAAAGCACGGCCTTAAGTTTCTGCTTGAATGAACCATATAATTTTACAAGAAACTAACGCACCACGTGTCTAGGTATTAGTGATCAGAGGGCTTATTACGAGTTTTGCATTGCAAAAACCGGAATGCGAAACGTGACTTACGTAGTTACTATTTACTAATCTGTACTGTTTCTACCGACTGCGCGGCACATAATGATGAATAGTAACTACGTAAGTCACGTTGAATGCTCACGTTTCGCATTCCGGTTTTTGCAATGCAAAACTCGTAATAAGCCCTCTGATCATGTGTACAAAGTTTCATGGAGTTTCAAGAAATAATAGCCAAATTAAAATCAAACTGCGTTCGCGTGCAAAAGGGCAAGGGTAAGCACCTTTTTGCTAGCTACCGGTGACCTTCTCTTAAGACGAAATGGGTTCAGGAAATGCCTGGTAAGTTTTATAATTTTTAAGTTTTCGACAAACGACAACTAGTGAAGTCGAAAACATCCGTGGTGCGTAAGTTTTTTTAACCGACTTCCCAAAAAAGAAGGAGGTTCTCAATTCGGTTGTAATTTTTTTTTTATGTTTGTTACCTCATATATATCTCCGGCGTTTATGAACGGATTTGGAAAATTCTTTTTTTATTTGAGTTGATAATACCTACTTCCAGATTGGTCCCATTTTTTTCAGAATCCAGTTCTGATGATGGAATCCATGAGGAATTGAGGGAACTCCTCAAATATTGTAGGCATACATATGGCGATTTTGATATTTTCAGCAACAAACCAAGCATTTGCATTCAAAAAGTATAATAATCCTTTCACCACTATGGTTCTTTCATCAAATATTTTGTCGAACACAATGGCGGAAGTCGGTTTTTTAAATGAAAAGTTATTTAAAATGATGTGGTTACCAAATCATAAATCTAAAAAAACTATTTTTTTTAAACATGTAACCTTCCCTTAACGGCTCTTTATGGCCACCCTTCAGATCATTAGCAAAGTTTAAAAATTATGCCTCTGATAAAGGCTCTTGTGTTGTCGAGAACTATAGTAAAATAACCAGTGTGGAGAAAGGGTTCAATGCTCCTTGCAGAGGCTCCACTTATCCTGCACTCTGAATACTGCATATTGCCATTCAGCGTCTTGGGGACGCTTCCGTCTGATAGTGATTAGGGTCAGTTGAGGTATCTTTAGATTGTTTGCAAGAATCTTGAGCAAACGATCTTTAGATAGACGCAAGGGTCTTTAGATAGATCAATTATTCCATTTAAATAAATAAATGCTGGACATTTCACACAACATTATCTAGCCCCAAGCAAAGCAGAGCTTGTGTTATGGGTACTAGGTAACTGATATACTTAATACAATACATCACATAGATATTTTTTATTATACATAGAAAAATACACAGAACACCCTGAACAAATATTTGCAGATCGTACAAATATTTGTTCCGCGGGAATCGGACCCGCAACTTCCTGCGCGCAGGCGAACCTTCGCCCGCGCCGCGCCACAGAGGTCGTCATTTCGTGTATTTTTAATTTTGTATAATATACACAATTAGTTGTATTATTCTTTTTGGAAATGTTAGCTCCGTGGATAAAGTTTAATTGTTTCAATTGAAGGCAATTGTCGTTATTATATCAGTCATCTTTCGATTAATCATCAACTTTTCTGTCGCTCATGAAGACGTTCGTTAGAGCGAGAAAGATGCGAAGATTAAGCGATAGTTACTACGGCTACGCACGCATTGACAGACGTGACAGTTACACAAAGTGACATGGAAATAACTTTTCATTTAAAAAACCGACTTCCGCCATTGTATTCGACTAAATATCTGGATGAAAAAAAAATTATGAAAGAACCATAGTGGTTAAAGGGTTATGATACTTTCTAAATACAAATGCTTGGTTTGTTGCTGAAAATATCAAAATCGTCGTATGTATGCCTACAATATTTGAGGAGTTCCCTCAATTCCTCATGGATTCCATCAAAAAATGGGACCAATCTGGAAGTATATCTATTCAAATAAAAAAAGAATTTTCCAAATCGGTTCATAAACGCCGGAGATATGAGGTAACAAACATAATAAAAAAAAAAAAAAACTACCGAATTGAGAACCTTCTCCTTATTTGGGAAGTCGGTTAAAAAGGCTGCAAATAACCGTTTTTCAGAAGATGTACTAGAGGAGGCTCTTGTATAATTATTGGTATCATAGGTAGAAGAATTTTAATCATCGATGTTTTTTCAATATAACCTACAGAAATTTTAAAAACGGGTATTAACGGCAATTTTACTGATATTTAGTCACTCGATGACATACAAAAATCGCCATCCATGATTTTTAATGAAACAAGTAAATTATTAATTTTACATACAATTTTTACATGTTCTTAGTAGAGTAGTTAATATTAGTGTGAAATATTTTTGGGATGTTCTTCCTTTCATTTGATACCAAACTCATTATATATAAGTAGGTACATAAATTAATTATTTTCGAGGTCGGAAATCTGCGTATTATTTTCTCCATATTGAATTTAGCGTGAAGTCATCCTACTGGGTTATTCCCGCTCGTCCCCACGTCTCGTCCCCACTGGGGACGAGCGGGAAGTTTTTCCCCCTCGTCCCCACTACCATTTTAATGGGGACGAGCGGGAAAAAAACTTCCCGCTCGTCCCCAAATGGTTCAAGTTCACACTAATACCAAAAGTGAATATCTTAACAGCAATTTTTTCTACTTTCGTTAATTTATACACAGTTTATTTGTTTTTTATACATATTTCGTAACAAGAAATATATTATACCCTACTAATATTATAAACGCGAAAGTTTGTAAGTATGGATTGATGGATGGATGTTTGTTACTCTTTCACGTAAAAACTACTGAATGGATTTTAATGAAACTTTACATTAATATAGCTTATACTCTTTCATCAGAATAACACATAAGCTACAATTTATAAAGATATTGTGTGAATTGTCCATAATATGACTCCAATATAAGCTAATATAAGCTATTCGAAATACTAATCCTGCGCAGACGAAGTCGCGGGCACCAGCTAGTATCTCATAATTATGACACGCGGAACTTCAAGACGCTTCATACGATACCTCATTTTTTATAATCCGTCTAGTAATTTCGGTGCTACAAGGCAACAGATAAAAAACAAACTTAATAAAAAATAAACAACAAACTTAATAAAAAATAAACAACAAACTTACATAAATAATAGACTGCTAAAATTATAACCCTCCTATTTGATTTGCTGGAGACGGGACAATCACGATTTGTAATCTTTGACAGGTCATGTACCTATCATCAGAGGAGGAAGAGATTTAATGACTTTTTTAGAAACAAGTATAACACCATAAGAGAACAACCAATGCGATAATGGGTTATCTGTTACAATTACATTATTATGAAAGCAGTAAATGTATTCAGATTTGGAAAGTCAAAAGTCAAAGTCAAAAAGAACTTTATTCATTGAAATCACAAGGATAATTTTGAATAGTTTTATAAACTAAAATTCCAACGCGACCAAGCCTAGAAGAAACAGGCAACAAACACACACAAAACAACAAAAATGGTCCGTCTTACCACTAGGTGAGAAGCGCCTGGGTGCCTCGGAGCAAGGAGTTGCTGATACATAGTAAATGAGAACTTAAAAACCTTAGGAAGCTAGTCAAAATTAAATAAACATCAGCAAAAATATGCAAGACAGCACACGCTACGCTTGTTATACTTATAAATAATAAGGAATTTGATTCACCTTCAAGTTTCATTATTCAGTGATTGGCTTTTTCTTTTTTGTTATCAAATCGAAAGTGGGTTATTTTCAAACGAACGCACAATGAAATAATGCATAATTGTGTTCAATTTCAAAACTGCCCATTGCAGCCGCGATCGGTTCAAAATGTCTCGCGTCTAGTCATGTGGAAACACGAGTTTCTAACTTTGCATTGAAAACTAATTTTTACCGTCAATTTCAAAAGTTACCAAAGTAATTGCTCTCCGTCTCAACATTTGTGAAGTAAAAACCGTACTCAGGGGGTAAGGTACATCAGGGGATGGGCAGCAGCATCCACCTGAGTAGAATTCTCCCACTAGGCCGCGCGCGAGCTTTTATTCACCTGGCAACATTTGTTAATAAACTGTACAAGACTGTTTATTAACAAGTTTACCATAAACAATGTTTCTGAAACTTTGCAGTCCACACTTGTCAGTTGTTGCTAGGATGTCGCCCGAGGAGGTAGTGTGTTGGACCACACTACTTCCATGTTTATAAACTCGCGCAAAACACGTCCACACCTGTTGACTTTTGCTTATAAATAAACTAGATGTTTCGTCTTGCTCTCCACTCGAAGTGGGGAACACGGCAACATGTTTAATAAACAATGTTTTATAAACTGTTTATAAAGTGTTTATTAACAAATGTTGCCTAATTAATACCCGGCGGTACCCCACAAGCTGTCTCGGTTTGACCTGTCGCTGTGACCATGAACAAACCGAAGCCTTAACATAGAAGTACCATAGAATACATAAACTCTCTAGAAGTGCTACTTGGGAAGTAGTACTTAATTCAGACTACTTCTCCTTGTGGGTGCCCCGATGCCACCGAGATAAATACCTAGCGTGGGGGGAACCACGCTCCACACAACGCCCCGCGCTCGCCAGTATTGACCGACAGGGTTGTCAGAAGCTACCATGTTTCCAACCCAGTCCGAAATTACAATTAATTTTTGTAGTGCCTTCAAAAGTAAAAAGGAGCAACTATAAAAATAAATAAACAGAGATTTGAAAATTTTTAAAGGGTTTCCTGCTACTACAGATTTAAAATGGTGCCTAGCATAACAGACATACGGACAGTATGTCTACTAGTATGTACTACTATTAGTATATAACTAAGTTATCAACAGGATAAAAAATCCTGTTGATAACTTGATTTCAAACACATCACATCATAGTTAGGTAATTTACAAAATGGTGTACATTTTACAATAACATTGCGCCGCGCGCGGCGTTCGGGCGCAGTGAATGCACTTCTGCGCTGCGTGTCGCGCCGCGTGCCGCGAGGGCCGGCGCGCCGCCGCGCGCCGGCCCTCACTGACTAGCAGACTTAGTATACGCGAGTTAGCGCGGCTTTGAGTGCGATACTAGCGCCAGTGTCAGTTCTACTTGGTTATTAGCTATTCATATAGTACCTTAGACACTATTGATAGTATAGCCTTTGAGGGTGTATGTTGTTTTGAAGGAACCATTGTGGTGAAGGAACCAGGTAGTTGCTGCTGCCCATACCATGACGTAATCCCTTAGTCGGCTTTTACATAACATAATAAGTATAATAACATACCCAACAGTCACTTACGTACTCTTGATCCCACACTAGGTCATACAAACATTTGTCCCGCAGCGGGAATCGAACCTGCAACCTCTTGCATGTCAGCCGGCTCGCCCGCCGCGCCACAGAGATCGTCAACCACATCCACGGGAGCAGATGGAGAGGTCTAGGTAAGGGGAAAGAGGGGTTAATGTTAAAGAACTACCTTTTCCGCATTCGAACTCTATAGATGGTCCATTATGCGTAAGGGTTAACTGGCTGAATAGTTAGCCAGCCTAACTCCGTCCAGAAGCACAGAAGCTTCCTGGGGTCTTCGCAGGCTTCGCGGAGTGACCTCGGGTTGTTGAGGATTTGTCCACGCTGAGCTGCTACTCCCACGCATTACAGGACTACGTGGGCAGCCGATTCTTCTTCGGCCAGACACCCCCTGCAGAGTGGGCTGTCTGTGGCTCCGATATTATTGAGGTGTTTGTTCAGGAGATTGTAGCTCGTGAGTGTCCCCACGATGGTACGAAGGTACCACCGTGGGGACACTATGGGGGGAAAGAGGGTTTTAATAGGGTTTCATAAAAAAGTGTGCGACGCCGTTCGTACGTTGGATAAAGATGTGAGGAAAATGTTGAATATAACTACAAAGTTAATAAAGCAGAAACTCAAAAGAACTAGATACTAGAGATTGCTCAAGATTGAATGCAGCGCATTTGCAATTTACGTTTTTTGTTCGCGTCTCGGAAAAATGAAAGTAGGTAGTTGTAGTTGTCTAGTCGACACTCGACACACAGACCCGTTTAAGTTAGCTAGATCACTTCGCTACATAAAATAAATTCGGCCAAGTTCAGACTCGGGCAACGACCCGACGACGCCGACAGTTTCGTTAACTTATAATAAAAACCACCACCCGACGACGCCGACAGTTTCGTTAACTTATAAATAAAAACCACCACCCGACGACGCCGACAGTTTCGTTAACTTATAAATAAAAACCACGACCCGACGACGCCGACAGTTTCGTTAACTTATAAATAAAAACCGATGAAAAGCGAGTCGAATTTATGTGGAGAGAGTTCCGTACTACCATAGTAACCATTAGATCTAGATAGACAGTTAATTAAATAGTACGCATACAAAGTGCGTTTGGCGATTCAGCCATAATATAAGGCTGCATTTCCAACAAAGATGTGCGAGGTAGATGAGCGGTGCGAGGATACGTAGCGAGTCGCACTGTCACGTAGTAGCTATTACTCTCAATCTTCGCATGCAAACGCGAAGATTAAGTAATAGTTACTACGTGACAGTGCGACTGACACGATATTATATTGTCATTTAATCGTTTTTTAAATTAGAGGGTTGGGCCTTAGGAATCACTGACTGTAGTAGCTTTTTGTCGTTGGTCTGTGTTCGAATCTCATAGGAAAAATGTACTAGTTTTGCAGTTACGACAATGTTGCATGCCGATGCTGGAAAATATTAATCTATGGTGTCAAGCAAGCGTTACACTACAGCTAACGTTACATGTGTTACATGCAGGCTTAGCACGAGTAACGATTTGTCGACGAAAGAATAGAGAATAAACCGAGTAGGTAGTTAATAAGTTATGTTGTGTGACATTTGTGTGACATTTCACACAACATTATCCAGCCCCAAGCCAAGCAGAGCTTGTGTTATGGGTACTAGATAACTGATATACTTAATACAAATACATTACATAGATAGATATTTTTTATTATAGGTACATAGAAAAATACACAGAACACCCGGAACAATTATCTGCAGATCGTACAAATATTTGTTCCGAGGCGGGAATCGAACCCGTATCCTTCTGCGTCGCAAGCGAACCTTCGCGCGCCGCACCACAGAGGTCGTCAATGATGTAGATCCTGTAAACTTTGATGTTACTAATTATCATCATCATCAGCCTATATAGGGTGTAAAAGGACAGCTCCCGAATACTGATGGTAATGGTAAAGCTACCTATATCATAGCTACATAAATTAGGGCGAGTTCACAGAGCGCACCGGCTGCGTGAGTTCAACGCTCCCGGTCAGCTGATCGACGCGCTGCGCTAATATTTCCTAAGTGGTTTTCATTGCTTTTTTCGACGTTTTTATTTATAAACGTATTTTTACTGATGGAAATGAGGTTTTTGTGTTCATTTTATGATGTTTTATTGAAATTTCAAGAAAACACGAAAAAAGCGGCCCATGACTGAGAATTTTTTTTCGCTTTTTTTTCAGCTTAAATATTTTCAGAATCATGGTCTGAGTGCACTATTTCAGTTTTCGGGAGTAGTCTTTTTACACCCGTTAGAAGTCCACTGCTGGACATTAGGTCTCCCCCTTAGAATGCCACGACGAACGGTCTTGAGCCGCCTCCATCCACCGACTTCCTGCGACGTTTATAATGTATTTAGTCCATCGAGTGGAGGGCCTTCCTCTACCGCGTCGTCCGGTTTGTGGTCGCCACTCGAGAACCTTACTAAATTGATGTTTTTATTTTTGATGTTACTAAAATAGATACTATAATTTTTTAGACAGTTTTCGAATTATTAATAGATCCTGTGAGTTCAGAGGCCCAATTCTCTAATTAAAAAACATTCCAGACATATAATCTCGCGTCAGTCGCACTGTCACGTATAGTAACGTACGTAGTAGATTACGTAATAGTTACTTACTATACGTGACAGTGCGACTGACGCTAGATTATATGACTGGAATGTTTTTTAATTAGAGAATTGGGCCTCTGGTCATGCGTCTCCTCTCGTACCACGCACATTGAAGGGTTCCGAAGTAAGATAACATAAGATAAATAATTGATTACCAAAAAACAGCACAGAAATAGCTATGGAGAATAAAGGACTTCACACACGGTAGCTATACTATAAAGATGAACATTATAGTACGATACATCTTCTCATTACCTCTTTCCATAGAAATCGTCAGAAGACCACATACAACAGCTATAATGTAGGTATATTGGAGTGTGTAGGGGATATGTAAGAATGTTATGTACTAATATACATTACTTATAGCTACCGTGTGTGAAGCCCTTTAGGAAAATTGAGTAATACCCTCGAGAGCAATGAATCCGGGTCACTTAAAGAATCCTAAAAATCTCGGAAACTAAAAATGCTAGGTTAATGCAATAAATTGTATTTAATAGACAATGTAATACTCCTTAAATGAAGGTATTAAAACTTCTTAGTTATTGTAAAGTTATATCATAAAAAAATCAAATTTGAAAAAGGGCCACTTTCGAAGATGGAACTACGAAATTACAGCATTTGGTTTTGCTTTTGTTTGTAATCTGTCATATATGTGGGTACATAAACCATGTTGATAGTGCTCTATATTCATTATTCAAGCTGAAATTATGTCGCTTACGCCTGAAGAATGCACCAGAATACTTACAATGCTGGAAACCGGCCGGAGTCAGCGCGATACAGCCAGGACTGTCGGTGTGTCGCTGTCAACAGTACAAAGAGTTCTCCGACGTTACGAAGAAACTGGTTCTAACCTACGCAGACCAGGAACGGACAGAACCAGGTGTACCACAGCACGAGAAGACCGATACTTGGTGAACACCATGCTTCGAAATCGCTTTCTCACAGGAACTGAACTCACAAATCAGTTTCGACGCCTCGGAGGAAGTAACCCAAGTGCATGGACAGTAAGACGTCGGCTTGCTGAATCTAACTTAAAACCCCTTAGACCTGCAAACGGCCCTAAACTGGAGCGTGGGCATCGTATTTCAAGACTAAGATATGCCCAGAGCCATGTAAATTGGAGTATTGAAGATTGGTCAAAAGTTATGTTCTCCGACGAATCAAAATTTATGCTCTACAAGCACGATGGAAGACACAGAGTGTATCGAAGACCAGGGGAAAGATTCAAGCAAGCATGCATCGAAGAAAAAGTAGCCTACGGTGGTGGGTCTGTACTTGTGTGGGCCGGAATTTCTTCTGAAAGTCGCACAGAGCTGGTGATCATAGAAAACGGCTCTTTAACTAGCGTAAGATATGTGGAAGAAATCCTCAATGATCACGTTGGTCCATTTATGGTCAATTTAGGTGAGGATGCTATATTTATGCATGACAATGCCCGACCTCATACAGGTAGGATTGTGAATGACTTCAAGAGATGAACATTACTCGTATGGAGTGGCCAGCGCGCAGCCCGGATATCAACCCGATCGAGCATGCTTGGGACGAGCTAGGCAGATGCGTAAAACAACGAAACCCTCCCCCAATCACGCTTCGTGAGCTCAAAATTGCTCTCACAGAGGAATGGGAGAATATTCCCCAAAATCGTATAAGGAACTTGGTGTACAGCATGCCAAACCGCGTAAACGCAGTAATGGAAGCACGAGGAGGCAATACGAAGTATTAAAATTCAAGAAAATCGTAATAAAGTTCAAAAATTTCATGTTTCCTATTTTTGTTTTAAGGAGAGATCAGCAGTTTTTTTCTTTATGTAATTTTGTGTTAATAAAATGTATGGTGACTCATATTTTTTTTACCTTCATTTAAGGAGTATTACATTGTCTATTAAATACAATTTATTGCATTAATCTATCATTTTTAGTTTCCGAGATTTTTAACATTCTTTAAGTGACCCGGATTCATTGCTCTCGAGTGTATTATGACAGTCTTGACGACCTCTGTGGCGCGACGGGCGAAGGTTCGCCTGCGGCGCAGTAGGTTGCGGGATCGATTCCCGCCTCGGAACAAATATTTGTACAATCTGCAGATATTTGTTCGGGGTGTTCTGGGTATTTTCTATATATAATAAAAATATCTATCTTGTATTGTATTAAGTATAACAGTTATCTAAGTACCCATAACACAAGCTCTGCTTAGCTTGGGGCTAGATAATGTTGTGTGAAATGTCCAGCATTATTTATTTATTTTATAATATTTTAGTAAGTACTTACTACATCGAAATGAAAAACTAACGAATTCGATCGGAAACCCTTCCGGACGTTTTAGAATCGCCCTGCAGGACTACATAATTATGTGACTTTTGGGTGTTATGTTATGTCTGCCAAGCGTGGTGATTATGGCAATTTCCTCCATTGCATTTTATGGGGGTCAAATCAAATCTAATCAAATCAATCATTTATTTGCAAGAATACTTATTTTACAATGTCTTATAACTATTTTAGTTACTGTATTCAGCCTGTACGCAGGCGTGCAAAATTGTTTGAGTCATAATTATTGTAGGTACCTACTATTAAAATTATTTAACAATTTAAATTTCTAAATATTCTTTTACATCTAACAGTGGACTTGTAAAGGCAGCTAATGAACTTATTTATGCTTATCTTAGGTACGTCAGGTCGGCCAAGTTCCATTGCCGAATATACCTACACAACTAAGACAAGATAATAATGAAAAAACTCAATTGAATGTGTGTAGAGGTACAAAAAGGGTGACTTCGAGTACGCATTATAACTCACCAAAAATATTTTCGATATTATATATTATTCAACTCACAAACAAATCTATTTTGAAACGGCGATAAGGGCACACGAACCTCTGACCGAACGCGCGCATAATCATTTCGAAAATGTTACGTAAGCGAGAGATAGCGCACTTATCATGGTTTTGACTCAAAAATAGTTTTTCGCCTTAAAAATATTCCGTGGTTTCATGATAGTGTAATTTATCTATTGTAGAGTTCAAATATTGTAATAATTTGTTGTTGAAATAATTAGTACCAACTATTGATTAAGTGCACATCACTGGTCATGCTAGTCCAAAGGTCGGCTCTGGGATGTAATTCCCTCGGCTCAAATATCATTAGAGCATGTCTTCATCGTTGAATCATTATGTAGGCATTCTCTAATAAGAGCTAGCTGTTGACACTAGCGCCTCATTGATGTTGACGGAGCTATTTGGAACTTTACAGCATTGGTTTCATCCGTGCTTCAAGATCGGTCGTCGTGGCGTTCTATACGGGCTGATGATTTTCGTTGGTATAAGATTAGTACTGGCTGCTGGCTTATTTAAATAAAATAAAATAAAAAAACAATTTATTCTACTAAGCACAATTTCCTTAATGTCATTAGATGATATTGCTTTTAATCATTATTACTATTATTTATGTATTGTCCAATTGTCCATGTCATTTTATCTTAATCTTAATTCGCAGCCAGGTAATAGTCACCCGTTTGGCGTAGGCCTCTCCCATTTCTTTCCATGTTTTCCTGTCTCTGTGGCCTGTCTCATCCAGTCAAGTCCGCTTTCTTCCCTAAATACATCTTTCCAACGTTTCCGTGGTCGTCCTCTACTCCTTTTATTTTCTCTCGGTATCCACTCTATCACCTTTTTCGTCCACCTTGTGTTTTCATCCTGCTAACATGCCCTATATTTGCGTTGCTGGCTTATTTAGGAGTGTGTTATTACTGGAAGTAAACGTTAGCTGAGTTGGTCGTGGAAAGCAATGGTGGCGATGAGCTCACCACTTGTCACATCTATATATTCCTGCGACTTTGCAACCCATGGTGAAAAGAGGCCCATTTAGTCTCTGCCTATCTCTTCGGGGAAAAAGGCGTGTGTTTGTTTTTGTGTTAATATAACCTTTAAATTTCTCATAAATTAACACTTTAAAAACTAATAATGTAATGTTTTGTTACAGGTACATTAAATAGATCTAAATAAACCCACCGGAAGGACAACATTCCATTCTAGATAACTAGTTAAATAATCTACTCAAAATAAAAGTACCTTATATCTGAAATTAATTAGACATAAAAAAATGAAGTTTTTTAAAATTGACCAAAATTTTCTACCAAACTTAAATGAAATTTCCTATACCCTGCCTTCGAAATACCAAAGCCTTTATTAGACTGTAGTTTAAAGAGATTATTGTAAAATAAGAAGACAAAAGTTAAGATGATGCCGCAGCAATACTGCCTGAGATGGAAGCACCACCACTCGAATGTACAGAATATGTTCGCCCAGCTTTTGGAAAAAGGTCAGTTTATTTATATGGCTTATTCCACTTTTCCCCCTTGAGAGAATCTCCCTTAGGAATCCCCCTTTATATTATTAATTTTTACATTGAAGGTTGACCTATTCGAGAGTGAATGAGGGCTTTTCAAATTTGATTAAAAAAAATAGTTCAAACTGGTTCGATAGATGGCGCTGACTCAACTGTAAATGCCAAGATTGTCAAATGTATTACCTGTGGTGTACGCGTACTAAGCTATTATCTAACTAGTCTGTGGCTATTAGTCATGATATTCTGTGTGTCTGCTTCTTGAGTGTGCACTAGTGATTTCGTGATGTTTTTAGAAGTAAGCAAAAATAAATACCACGAAACGGAAATATATCTACGTTGTTGATGTTGACATTTAACTTTATTTTGACACTTGACAGTTACGTAACAGAGCAGCGCCGTGAAAACCCCTCATTATAAATTGACTGAAAATTGGTATTCAAATAAAAAAAAAAAAAATGAATGCTATTTCTATCAGAAATGTCGCTCTTGCGATTATCCAATTTACGCAGTTTGCCTACATAGCTTGATTACAACTAGACTGCGTAAATTAGGTAATCGCAAAAACGTAATTTCTAATTCGTAGCATTGAAACTGATAGCAACATAGCGATGGCGCGAACGTAATCGCTCCATACAGCTACCAGAGGCCGTAATCTAAGTTGAGGTTTTGACAAGCAATTGACACGGACGCACCGTGTAGTGTAAGCGTTCATAGTTCATACACACGAGCGGCTAGATGTCAACGGCAGAGGCAACTGCACCCGTCGACGCGTCAGCGGCAACCGTCGACGCGTCGGCGACAGTCGTCGACCTATAGCGACGCTTGCAGTTGTTGCAGCAGCTGTCAACGGCTGTCGCTGACGCGTCGACGGTTGCCGCTGAATAAATAAATAATAAATATATAAATGAAGATCTCACCAAATCAAAAATATATATCAAATCAAGATATGAAGAGATCGCTCTTAAGCGATTAGACCGCCCATTGTACCTCTGATTTGAAACATTGTATCTTTATTTTTGTTGAATTTTTGTTTATGGTGTACAATAAAGTTATAATCTATCTATCTATCTATCTATAAATGCTGACATTTCACACAACATTATCTAGCCCCAAGCTAAGCAGAGCTTGTGTTATGGGTACTAGATAACTGATATACTTAATACAATTATACATTACGTAGATAGATATTTTTTATTATATATAGAAAATACCCAGAACACCATGAACAAATATCTGCAGATCGTACAAATATTTGTTCCGAGGCGGGAATCGAACCCGCAACCTCCTGCATCGCAGGCGAACCTTCGCCCGCCGCGCCACAGAGGTCGTCAAAGTGAAGCGTCGATGGCTGCCGCCGACGGGTGCTGTTGCCTCTGCCGTAGACATCGTGCCGCTCATGTATATAAGCCACGGATTTTTGTGAGGAGACGCCGATGAGCGCCCCTAGCATACCCTTTGTGAACCTTAATTTACATACATAACGCCGTGTCACAACTACGCCACCATACGTCCTTGTTAATTGCTTGTTATTACTCAGAATTCGGCTTCAGGCATCTGTGTGTGTATGTGTATGTGCGTCTTCGATCCGGAAGACGAGCAATCAGTTTTTCGTTTGTACCTTAAACAATGTACGTAAAGGTTCAATATTCAATATGCACATAATTCTATTCCGAGGAATTCCGCGCCCCGGTATGAATTGAGCCTAGAATAGGATTTGCCATAATCACCACACGCTTGGCTAAAACTATAAAAAATGCTAATAATAATAATAGTTTCGAAAAGGATAATAAATAAAAAAAAAGTTAATTAACTCTGCGCCATTTCGGATAAGTACCTAATTTATTATTTTCCTAAATTAGGATTTTATAAATAACAAGATTTCTCTTTTTGTAATCTTGAACTAAGATCTAAAATCAAAGATTAGATCGAAATTAGAAAATGCAAAAACAACATTTAAATTTTTATATTTGAATGTAGCTTTGGGGACTGGTTTTGTAGAAATGAAAATAATAGCGGGCTAGTTTTGAAATCAGCAAACTATGATTTACAATTTCCGTCGTCTGCCACTATTACTTGCCACTAACATTTCTAATCCGAAAAAGCTGGTATTACTACAGCCGATTTTGAAGTCTTCGGCAGAGTGCAAGGGGACAAAGCAGAAAGAAAGAAAGAAAAAAGAAAGAAAGAAAATAAAAGAAAGAAAGAAAGCATACTCAGAGAAAAGCCATCGAGTTTGGCATCATAGGATGGGTTATGAACACAGCCCAAGGTACCGTCATCAGCCAGCAACAAGGTCCACTTGGTACCTACTATCGAAGATATGGCTGCAAAAGATCGGAAGTTACAAGTCGAAAATTTAAAAAGTTCCTTCAGAAACGAAGGTCTGATCAACAACAATGCATTTAGAACAAGCATGTCAAACATACGGGCCGCGGGCCGCATGCGGCCCTTTACAGCTTTGACTGCGGCCCGATTCAATTTTAAGAACATATTATAGTATATTTTTCTGTAATTTTACTACATATTAGGTAATGATTAAATAAACGATTAACGTCCTGCCCCCCTATTGCCTAACTGAAAGTAACTCGGTGACTAACGTTTGACAAGTAAGAATATGAAAAATTATCTTAAAGAATTGTCAATTGATAGTCATTTTACTTGTCAAACGTTAGTCACCTTCAGTTAGGGAATAGGGGGGCAGTACTACCTACTAGGTATATATAGATATACCTAGTAGATAGTACTGCCCCCCTAAACCCCCTACAGTTTTTAGAGTCCCTAGAGTTTGTTTTCTTTATGGTTGGATTTTGCGGCCCACTGATTCTATAGTCTTTAGGCATTTGGCCCACCAATGACTTTGAGTTTGACATGCATGGTTTAGAACCTTTGAAATACGGCGCAAACTGATTTCAAAAAATAAATCTATCGAGAAAAATTTCACCAATCGCATTTTTGTTTTTGATTTATTTAGATTACATCCTCTATTAGTCACTTTATTAATATCAAGTTTGTAACCTTTACCTTTTTGTTACTGAGTGAGCATATAACGCAGCAACTCCAAAATTTTAACATATCGCCTTAACAATATAATGTACGGTACGTATAGTATTATGTTATCTGTGACGATGCTAAAGAAGCTATTTATATTTTAAATTTTGAAATCGTGGAACTTGTTAATTTACAAGTTTTATCTAAAAACTGGTTAGTAGGCCCAGACCACGGCCCAGACGTGAATAATTAAAAAAAACCGCTCAGAGTAATAATGTGACTACAGATCACAAAAATAGAGAGCCTAGTGTTCTGTGACGACTTCCGTGGCGCGTTGGGCGAGTAGCTGGCTCAGAGAGCTGAGGCCCAATTCTCTAACTTAAAATTATTAAAATAGAGTTCGGATCATGTTTCGATCTTGTGTCAATGTCTTAAATGTCAGAAATGGTATTCTCTAAACATAAAATACAACACTGTAATGTCATTATATCGAAATGTGACCGAAACTTGAACGATTCAAAGTTTTTTCGATAATTTTAGCATTATAGATGGAGTCTCTCTTTACTCTTTGCAATTATATATATAACTATCCTACTCTAATTGTAGTCGCCGTGAATTGAAAGTAGACTAAATTGTTATTTATGTGGGAGCAGAATACCAGCTTTCTGTCAATTCATAATTCAGTCTCGATTCGGTTAACTTTCAGTGTAGTTTTAAAATAATTTAGAGAATTGGGCCTCTGATTCTGAGTTTTGACAAGCAATTGACACGGACGTATGGTGTAGTGTACACGGATTTTTGTATGGAAAATCCTTTCTTGGTGTACCCTTAGACCAAAAAAGGAATGTACTCTTCAAATTCCAGATCTTTTGAACTCATCGTTTCGGCTGTGCGTTGGTACTCAGTCAGCGAGTGAGTCAGTCAGTCAGTGACACAGTCAGGTATATCAGTCAGTGAGTCAGTCAGAGAGTGATTCTGTCAGTTAGTGAGTGAATCAGTCAGTGAGTGAATCAGTCAGTGAGTGAGTCAAAAACTTTTGAAACCAGGGAAAAAAACAAACTACAGTAAGTCCTGTTTCACTTAATCTATAACTCCCTGTGGGACACTGGAACAGTGCTGCCATCAGCCCAAAGTCGTTATTTTAAGTAGTTGGACTGGCTGGGGTCATGTTAGCAAGGACACAATGCACAATATACCCTAATACTCCAATGCAGATCTCCGCCATTTTTAACCGACTTCACAAAAAGGAGGAGGTTCTCAATCCGGTTTTTTTTTTTTAATGTTTGTTTCCTCATATCTCCGTCGTTTATAAACCGATTCGGAAAATTCTTTTTTTATTTGAATAGATATACTTC
Organism: Epirrita christyi; assembly: GCA_951392215.1. NCBI lineage: Eukaryota > Metazoa > Arthropoda > Insecta > Lepidoptera > Geometridae > Epirrita > Epirrita christyi. The sequence goes on along the minus strand of OX595863.1, from coordinate 4,691,004 downwards.
AAGATTGGTCCCATTTTTTTCAAAACACAGTTCTGATGATGGAATCCATGAGGAATTGAGGGCACTCCTCAAATGTTATAGGCATACATATAGCAATTTTGGTATTTTCGGCAACAAGTTATTGTTTTGTATGCCTTTAGCACATAAAAACATGCAGATAGCCGAATTCCATGGCGGAAGTCGATTTTTGAATGAAAAGTTATGAATTACAATTACAGTCTAAAGCCGGTAGCTTATTACTCTGCCGTAATGTTACTAAACCAAAAATCTAGGTCTTAGAGGCGATTTAATTAAAAGACGTTTAAAAATAAATAGAATGTTGTTTCCAACAAGCTACAAATAACGGCTGCTTTTGCATAATGTTAGATAGATAAGTTAATAGATAGATAGAATAGCAAGAAGTATAATTCGACACGAGGTTATTGAAAATCGAGAAAGATTCTAATCTGGGATTTGTTTTTGGAAAGGATGCTGCTTTCTATAATTAAAAAAAAACCGTTCAAGCGCGAGTCGGCCTCATGTGGAGAGCGTCCCGTATATGTAGGCTATTATACACTCGAGAGCAATGAATCCGGGTCACTTAAAGAATCCTAAAAATCTCGGAAACTAAAAATGCTAGGTTAATGCAATAAATTGTATTTAATAGACAATGTAATACTCCTTAAATGAAGGTATTAAAACTTCTTAGTTATTGTAAAGTTATATCATAAAAAAATCAAATTTGAAAAAGGGCCACTTTCGAAGATGGAACTACGAAATTAAGTTAAAAAAAAATTAAAATTAAAATTTAAAATTTAAAATTAAAATTTAATAATAAAAAAAATTAAATTAAAATTAAATTAAAAAAGCACGAGGAGGCAATACGAAGTATTAAAATTCAAGAAAATCGTAATAAAGTTCAAAAATTTCATGTTTCCTATTTTTGTTTTAAGGAGAGATCAGCAGTTTTTTTCTTTATGTAATTTTGTGTTAATAAAATGTATGGTGACTCATTTTTTTTTTTACCTTCATTTAAGGAGTATTACATTGTCTATTAAATACAATTTATTGCATTAATCTATCATTTTTAGTTTCCGAGATTTTAACATTCTTTAAGTGACCCGGATTCATTGCTCTCGAGTGTAGTAACCTTATTAGTAATACTCATAGTATTTATAACATATTATAAGTATCCTCTTCAACAGCCAATACGCGCTGGTCCCACCGCCCCGCACAATGGAACGATTGTATGGAGAGGGTCGGACATAGCCAACAAAAAAAGTTGATGCCAAAATGTGCTAATCTAATAATGCTATCGTGTTCAACTAAGTATTCTCTATTATAGTTATTCTCGGGACTTTTGCCGTAAGTGCAGTATTTAATGAATAAATTGAGGAAACGTTGATATTTTTCATTATTTTGTATGAAAACGAATATTCAAATTGCCATACCTTCCTATTTCCCTACGTTTTCGGAATGCGGTTTATTTACAGTAATCTAAACATATACATCTTCAATATGCACTCGAAACATGGCACCCCAAACAAACAACAGACCAAGATACAGAATGCCCTATTTTAAGTTAAAAAAAAATAAAGTATTGTTACAAATTTCCGTAATTTACTCATTTATAGTTCCAATAACCAATAAAAAGGTGCCAATCAAAAGAGAGAGATTATATTTATAGTTCAAGGCAAAAAAGTCAAAAAGAATTTTATTCATTGAAATCACAAGGATCATTTTGAACCGTCTTATAAACTAAAATTACTCCTGTTCCAACGCGACCAAGCCTAGAAGAATCAGGCAACAAACTCGGCTTGGCTTACATAAATGGTCCGTCTTACCACAAGGTGAGAATCGCCTGTGTGGTGCCTCGGAGCAAGGAGTTGCTGATACATAGTAAATGAGAACGTAGAATGGCTTCTACGTACTGCGTTCTACTCGTTTATCGCTCGTCGCCGGCGGTGGGACCAATGCCTTAGACGTCCACTCTTATACGAAGCCTCCCCCATAGAATGTAATGGAATGAACTCCATTATATTCAATGGCTTTCAATTGCTTCGTCCAGTAGTGGACGTAAATGGGCTGAAAAACAAATATAAATGCGTAAATGATTACGTACTCGTCGTACCATTCGTCATGACGTAATTCATTTATTTATTTTTTTAAATTTAATACTTGGTTTTATACGATACTACAAAACTCGGACTAAGTGCGTGTCCATAGTTTAAGACAAATAGATGCACCCCTGCCCCCAATTACAGTAGCAATGGGGAAAGCAACAATAGGGATAATTTTGGCAGCCTTAGCACTGTCCAAATCGTATAAAACTTGAATAAGGGAAACGTCTTGACCTAAATTCCTCCTTTATTTAAAATGATTTGGACAGCGCTAAGGCTGCCAAAATGATTCCCATTGGTGCGTTTCCCATTGCAATTTGCTACTGTAGAATAGAATAGAATAGAAAATACTTTATTGTACACCGTAAGATTGTAAAAAATATGAGTTCTTATAGTTTACAAAAACAAATCTATCGTATTCTTAAGCTTACACTAGATAAATCTAGTGAAATCATAAATTCAGTACACAATTTGAATTACTCTACTCGATAAAAAATGTAAGCAAAGATACCTCCTTTTTTAACCTTTTTAAAATTAAAATCTTATTTTAGACTAACTTCTAACACGTTTTAATTTTTGAACATTTTGTTACATATAAGTTATAAATTGGGTTAGTGAATTCATCAACTCATCTAACAAAACTTTAAAGGGAATTTTTATATCATTATTTTATACACAAAATCAAGGTATCAGAGCGTGCGCTCGCCTTCTTTAGTTCATACAAAAATTTTCGTTGAACCTCGTCTTAAAAGTAGGTACAATGAGCGGTCTTATCGCTTAGAAGTGATTAGTAACTTGACTGTAATTGGGGGGCTGTAACTTCAGAGGCTCAACAGCTTGCTTTTACTCTCTGTGTTGCAAAATATTTTTGACTAACGAAATACGGGCTTGTGTAACTAGAATCTAAAATTGGAGGTCTAAAAATAGATGTTGTTATTTTCGAGAGCGAAAGTTGTCTTTAGTTGCGTGTAGTAGAACATATTTTATGGACTAGGCTGACCTCTAAAAACCGTTAGGCTGTAGACATCGAGATTCAGATTTATTTGTATTTCATGTTTGTACGCGAAATAACCTTTTTTAATCGATATCGCAGAAAGGAGGAGGTTCTCAAATCGTTTTTTTTTTGTATGTTTGTTACCTTATATCTCCGGCGTTTATTAACCAATTTGGAAAATTATTTTTTTATTTTAATAGATATACTTCCAGATTGGTCCCATTTTTTTCAGAATCCAATTCTGATGATGGAATCCATGAGGAATTGAGGAAACTCCTCAAATATTGTAGGCATACATATGGCGATTTTGGTATTTTCAGCAACAAACCAAGCATTTGCATTCAGAAATATCATAACCCTTTCACCACTATGGTTCTTTCATCATTTTTTTTTTCATCCAGATATTTAATCGAATACTATGCCGGAAGTCGGTTTTTTAAATGAAAATTTATTTGACTACTTTTGTGGCGCGGTGTGCGAGTAGGCGGCTGGGAAGCAATAGCTTGCGGATTCGATTCCCGCTACGAGACAAATGTTTGTATGATCTGCAAATATTTTTTCCTGGTCTGCGTCACTGTCTCCAGATCAAACACCTCTATAACATCGGAGCCACAGACAGCCAACTCTGCAGGGGGTGTCTGACCGAAGAAGAATCGGCAGCCCACGTAGTCCTGGAATGCGTGGGAGTAGCAGCTCAACGTGAACAAATCCTCAACAACCCGAGGTCACTCTAGCCAGTTAACTCTCACGAATAATGGCCCATCCATAGAATTCGAATGCGGAAAAGGGAGTTCTTTAACATTAACATCATCCGGGTCTGGGTGTTATGGTACCATGGTAGTCATAGTTCCTGATACCCACGACACAGGGAATCCTTGTGTGGGATCTGGACTACGTATGTGACTGTTGGGTGTTTGGTGTAACTGTGGCTGAATATAAGGAACTTAAAGGAAAGCCCGCGATTAAAAAAAAATAAAAAAAAACACAAATTTAAGGAACATGCCCTCCGAACTTCAGAGGCCCAATTCGTAGATAAACTAATTATCTTTATGAGTTACTATCAACTAAAACATGTGTGTTTTTGTTTGTGTTTTCGCCAAAATCAGTTCTCGGTATCACAAGAAGTGTTTATGAGTTCGTGACGAGCAAAAAACACGAATGAATTTGAATTTTGCGCCACTTGCGAGACGATCCACCTTAATTATTTAAAACTACTTACACTGAAAGTTGACCGAATCGAGACCAGGAATATTTAAAAAAAAAACAAAAGTGTTTCGAATCAAAAAGTAAAAAAAAGTCAAAAGAATTTTATTCATTGAAATCACAAGGATCATTTTGAATCGTCTTATAAACTAAAATTACTCCTGTTCCAACGCGACCAAGCCTAGAAGAATCAGGCAACAAACACGGCTTGGCTTACATACATGGTCCGTCTTACCACTAGGTGAGAAGCGCCTGTGTGGTGCCTCGGAGCAAGGAGTTGCTGATACATAGTAAATGAGAACTTAAAAACCTTCGGAAGGTAGTCAAAAGTAAATAAACATCAGCAAAAATATACAAGACAGCACACGCTACGCTAGGAGGGGGTCTATTCCATACTGTATAGGTACACATATACAAATCTTTTCGGAATTTTCTGGCAAAATGACCGAATTTCGAGGAAATTAGCTACCTTATTATTTATTTTATTCTGTGGCAATAAACGATTTAGAGGTCACTCAGGAGCTTACACGTGTCAGGAATTACATAATCGGCTTTTAAATATTATTATTAACATTTTAGTTATTATGCAATATTTAACTGAGGTAATTTTTTTTATTCAACAATTGCTTCTTTTTTTGTTGGTTTCATGTTTTAGAGCGCTGCCACACGGGCGCTGCGACGACGGACGGAGCGGTGATGCTCCGTAGTTCTACATACAAATCTGCAGGGCTATTCTAAAACGTTCGGAAACGTTTCCGATCGGATTCGTTAGTTTTTCATTTCGATGTGGTAAGTAACTAAAACAATTTTCTAACAATTTTCTCTAGTAAAACACTGTAATATACAATATTTATTGTTTTTACTGTATTTTACTAGAGAAAATTGTTTTCGTTACTTACCACATCAAATGAAAATTAACGAATCCGATCAGAAACCCATCCGAACGTTTTAGAATAGCCCTGCTGAACGACATGCCACACGGGCATTGCCGGTGCTTCGACGCACAGATTTGTATGTAGAACTACGAAGCGTCACTGCACCGTCACGCCGCGCAGCCGCAACGCCCGTGTGGCAGCGCCCTTAGTCGTGGAAACTTGTGATTGGCTTTCGATGGATACATGCACCCTTAAATTATATTTTTTGTCTGTAGTGTACCTGAGGCCCAATTCTCAAAATTATTTTAAAACTACACTGAAAGTTAACCAAATCCAGACTGAATTGTGAATAGACAAAGTTGGTATTCTGCTCCCTCATAAATAACAATGTAGTCTACTTTCAATTCACGGTCACTACCATTAGAGTAGGATAGTTATGTATATAATTGGAAAGAGTAAAGAGAGACTCCATCTACTTAAGATAAAATGATCGAAAAAAAATTGAATCGTTCAAAGTTTCAGTCACATTTCGATATTATAACATACAGTGTTGTATTTTAAGTTAGGAGAATACCATTCTGACATTTAGGACATCGATATAAGATCGAAACATGATCCGAACTCTATTTTAACAATTTTTGAGTTAGAGAATTGGGTCTCAACTGTAAGTTTTTCTAAAATTCGAAAATAAATTAAGTACCTACAACCAGACATGCGTCCCGAACCCGCACCACTCGCATCTTAGCTGGCAAGCCAACCGCTATGCTATGGAGGTCATTATATCCACGTGCAGACGTCTAAATATAGACCTGTCATCATTAAGATCGTTTTTTTAGCGTACTTTCTAAAATACATAGAAATTGCGTCTCTAAACGAGTTCTTAAGTAAGACCGGTCATGATATTGTTTAGTCAGCTGGGGTGCTAAGGTTTTAGTAGCGTTCGTCCCCACTAAGATATTAAGAGGGCTATTTTTTTTATTAAACCGCAATAAAAACCTACAATGACATACAATTAACTTTTTATTTATTTGATTAGTTATTAATCATAATAATATTATTATCGTGGAATAAACGACAATTTTTCGTCGTTTAGTCACTTAATGACTTTCAAAAATCGCACCCCTGAAGGCGTATTACGAGTTTTGCATTACAACTATGGATTTGAGAGTCGTGAGCGTTCGTGACTTATTTGGAAACAGGAGGTCTAAAAAGCCCACTTTATATGAATCATAATACGACGATTCATATAAAGGAATTGCTAAGGGTTTGCTGAGAATTCGGAAAAGGAATTACTACCAGATGAATAAGCCTCATTGACCAATTCAGATGAGGATCTGCAGAGAATTCGGAAAATGAATTGCTACCAGATGGTAGCAATACATTTTCCGAATTCTCTGCAGATCCTTAGCAATTCCTTTATGTGAATCGTATTATGATTCATATAAAGTGGCTTTTTTAGACCTGCTGTTTATTTATCTGTGTTGTTTCTAACGACTGCGCGCGCGGCCCAGAATGATGAATAGTTTCTACGTAAGTAACGTTAAATGCTCACACGACTCGAAAATCGATAGTTGCAATGCAAAACTCGTAATACGCCCTCCGGTCGTGAAATGTAGACTGGACCGAGACGTGTCTTGTTCGGTAGACGCTGTTGATTTTTATAACAGCCAAGAATGTTCAACGGGTCAAGACCGTTCGTCGTAGCATTCTAGGGGAGAGGCCTATGTCCAGCAGTGGACTTGTACAGGCTAATGATGATGGTCAAAGAAAGCTCTGGAACGGAATAACCTATTTTAATACATTAAAAGTAGCGAAGTGCGGCACACGCACACACAGTGAAGGGTTCTGTAGTCGCAATTAACGCTCTTGGTTAAAATTTAAAGTTAATGATAGCGTGTAACCGAAAGTGTCTCATGTTTCAAAACTAAACAACATAATTTCTTATTTAAACCAATTTTCGTTGAAAGTGTTTTTTAACATTACATTTTTTTTTTTTTATTACGCATTCGAAACGTCGTGAATAATAAATAATAAGGTAACACGCGATAAATACCCGCGATAATATATTAAATATGTGTTCTAATCGTGAGAGTTTAAAAAATACTAGTGTTTTTTAAGTTACTACCGTAATAAATTTTCCATTTTTCCTCTCCAGTTGAAAAGTTACAGGGACACTAAGGTCCAAATAAATAGAATGTACTTCACGGTGACTACGTCTAAGTCTTTCTTTGAAATCGTCCCTTTCTCTCTCTAATACGCGTGTTTTAACATTTGTGTGACAGTGACAGGGACAGGCCTGAGCATTAGTAAGTGCTAAGCTTGTGCTCGGCAATAGACACTTTTTACGACTTTAGAGACGCATATATCACACAACTATTGTTGTCCTTTTAAATCATCTAAGTACACTCGAGAGCAATGAATCCGGGTCACTTAAAGAATCCTAAAAATCTCGGAAACTAAAAATGCTAGGTTAATGCAATAAATTGTATTTAATAGACAATGTAATACTCCTTAAATGAAGGTATTAAAACTTCTTAGTTATTGTAAAGTTATATCATAAAAAAAACAAATTTGAAAAAGGGCCACTTTCGAAGATGGAACTACGAAATTACAGCATTTGGTTTTGCTTTTGTTTGTAATCTGTCATTTATCATTGTTTGATTTCTGTTTTTTTGTTGTTTTTTTTCTGCGTAAACGCAGTAATGGAAGCACGAGGAGGCAATACGAAGTATTAAAATTCAAGAAAATCGTAATAAAGTTCAAAAATTTCATGTTTCCTATTTTTGTTTTAAGGAGAGATCAGCAGTTTTTTTCTTTATGTAATTTTGTGTTAATAAAATGTATGGTGACTCATATTTTTTTTACCTTCATTTAAGGAGTATTACATTGTCTATTAAATACAATTTATTGCATTAATCTATCATTTTTAGTTTCCGAGATTTTTAACATTCTTTAAGTGACCCGGATTCATTGCTCTCGAGTGTATATCGTTTTTAAAGACCTATCTAAAGATACCCCAACCACACGCATTAATGTGCATCTAGATTTTTTCATGTTGATATGTGTGTGTGATTTTTTGTTCAGTCGAAGTTTAGTACGCATGTTGGAGTTTTTTTCGTAATTTTTACAACACTATATTATAGCGGTTCATGGAATACACCTAACTTCCAAATTTCAGATATATGTAGTGCCGATAGTTTAAACTCATATCATGTAAGATTTTAATGTTCGAACAGATCATAAATTTAAAACTTTTGCATTTAAATTTTATCTAAATCCAGAGTAAAATGGCTGTGACATACGAACAGATCGACAGACGGATTAGTTAGACGAAATTATAAGGGTTCAGTTTTTTGCCATTTTGTTACGGAACCCTAAAAAGTTGTAACATTTATTCACACAATCGTGATAAAAATAGGCTTGCTAGGAATAGATAATGAAACAAAACTATGCATATTAAAAGCTATTACTAATTTTAAATTTGCATTTTATTGACCAGTTATGTGTGATACATGGTGATTGGTTGCTATTCAAATAAAAATAAATGTATCTTGTCTGCTAGCATCTATTTTGCATTCGAAATTTGGCATTCGAGATATTTTATTCGAGATTTTTTAAATTGAAATTGAAACATTACATTTTTTTAATTATCTCACTGTAACTCACTAACTCACTGGCTGTACAAAGCCAAAGAAAGACCGACTTAATTTTGACATTAACCTATAAAATGAAAACCCAATTAATCTACGTTTTTTGGAGTCGGTTAAAAAAAAGATAAGAAAGCGTTTACATAAATTGCGTGTATTCGCGAGGCAGTCCGGGGCGAACCACTAGTAAAAAAATCTAATCAGCTTTAGACAAGGCGTAGCAGTCGAAACGCTAGCAAGCGAAAACGAAAGCTCGTATATAATTTTAAAGTAGATAATCCACTGTAATTAAAACATATTCTAGCAAATGGATTTATCTTGGGATTTGGGTCGCATAATATTTTTACGCATATTTTTAATTGGCATTCCGTCTATCCGCATAGGTTTTATTTCGCTCAAAAGCTTGTAAAAGTTTACATTGTTTAGCTGATTTTTAGGGTTCCGTTTAGGGAGGGTAAAACGGACCCTATTACTAAGAATCCGCTGTCCGTCTGTCCGTCCGTCCGTCCGTCCATCCGTCCATCCATCCGTCCATCCGTCTGTCACCAGGCTGTATCTCATGAACCGTCATAGTTAGACAGTTTAAATTTTCACAGATGATGTATTTATGTTGCCGCTATAACAACAAATACTAAAAAACAGAATAAAATAAATATTTAAGGGGGCTCTAATTTAATAAAAGTGTTTTTTTTGTCGTTTTTTAGATAATGGTACGGAACCCTTCGTGCGCGAGTCCGACTCGCACTTGGCTGGTTTTTTTATCGATTTGTTTCATCTAAATGCTTGGTCAAAAAGTATCATGTATAAAATACGCCATCACTAGCAGTTACTCTGCGATAGAATAGAATAGAATAGAATATTCTTTATTGCACAAAAAAACAAATCATGTACATAGGCGAACTTAATGCTAGGAAGCATATAGCGATAGGTGCTCTTCGTGGAATGATTTCTAATTAAGTATGTTCTACTATTCCACAAAGAGCACAGATCGCAAATATGAATCGGTGCTCTTCCAATCGGTGCTCTTACCGGAAGGCTTCATCACTAGCAGCTACTCTGCCGTAGGTGCTCTTCGTGGAATGATTTCTAATTATGTTCTACTATTCCACAAAGAGCACCGATCGAAAATATGAATCAGTGCTCTTCCAATCGGTGCTCTTAGTGGAAGGCTCCATGACACATTAGCATCACAGACAGATTGTTTAGCATGCATAATTTATTTAAATACGTTTAATTGAACAATACGATTACAATAATCTATGGGCATATAATAATATAAACTTAGCATATTTTATGCCAATTAATAATGATTTAGCATAAAATAATATAGGCTTACATAATTGAAAGAGCGAAGCGAGTTCTCACTCAACTTAGAAGAATCAGCGTTAGTTTGTACGTATGTTAGTCTGAAGGTAATTATAGAACCGTTAATCCGATCTTCATCAAAATTAAAGGACTTAAATTTTACACAAAACAAAGTAATACTATACATAAACACACGCCTTTCGCCCTGATGGGGTAGGCAGAGCCTCAAGACGGAAGTCTATAATCAGTGCGTGGTGGCAGTGGTGACTTACGGCACTGAGACGTGGTCGCTAACTATTGGCTGTATAGACAACCTCAAAGTCGCGCAGCGGGCTATAGAGAGTGCTATGCTAGGAGTTTCACTACGTGACAGAATCCGAAATAAGGATTCCGTAGAAGAACCAAGGTCACCTACATAGCTCTCAAAATTTGAAGTGGCAATGAGCAGGTTATATAGCTCGAAGAACAGATAACCGTTGGGGAATAAAGGTTCTCGAGTGGCGACCACTAACCGGACGACGCGGTAGAGGAAGGCCCTCCACTCGATGGACAAAAGACATTGTAAACGTTGCAGGAAGTCGGTGGATGGAGGCGGCTCAAGATTGTTCGTCGTGGCAAAAAAAAGGGCAGAAACGATAAATTTTCATTGAAAAACAGACTTCCGTCATTGTATTCGACTAAATATCTGCATGAAAAAAAATTATGAAAAAACCATAGTGGTGAATGGGTTATGATACTTTCTAAATGCAAATGCTTGGTTTGTTGCTGAAAATATCAAAATCGCTATATGTATGCCTACAATATTTAAGGAGTTCCCTCAATTCCTCATGGATTACATCATCAGAACTGAATTCTGAAAAAAGAATTGTCCAAATCGGTTCATAAACGCCGGAGATATGAGGTAACAAACATAAAAAAAAATACAACCGAATTGAGAACCTCCTCTTTTTTGTGAAATCGGTTAAAAAGAAAAGGAAAAAACACTTAGGAAAGAAACAAACAAAACAAACGCACAAACTTTTTAGAAAAGGGGGAGGCCCTGTTTTCAGCATTGGACTTCTACAGGTAGATGATGATGACCTACCACTGTATAACGATGACTTAATAAATCTTAAATTTAATCAGTTGAGCGATAAAATTATACAGAAATATTCGCAAAAGCTTTCTATTTCTAACATCTATTAATAGATTAATAAATTCAGCTCGATTATTCTGTCGCTATAATTATAATAAACTGGTCTTCAACTGGCTATGCCTAAAGCAATCACAGACTTCCGTAGCATGGCGGGCGAGTAGCCAGCTAAGATGCAAGAGATGTGGGTTCGATTTCCGCTACGGGATTAATGTTTTTATGATGAGTATTTGTTCCGGGTCTGGGTGTTGTCTCATAGTACTCGTAGTTCCTGATACCCACGCCACGACACGGTAAATCCTAGTGTGGGATCAGAGGCCCAATTCTCTTATTAAAAAAAAAAAAAAAAAATACAACCGAATTGAGAACCTCCTCGTTTTTTGTGAAGTCGGTTAAAAAACAATGAAATCATAATATAATCTCGTGTCAGTCGCACTGTCACGTAGTAACTATTACTTATATATTTATATTGTGCCTGGAATGTTTTTAACCGACTTCACAAAAAAGGAGGAGGTTCTCAATTCAGATGTTTTTTTTTTAATGTTTGTTACCTCATTTCTCCGGCGTTTATGAACCGATTTCGAAAATTCTTTTTTCATTTGAATAGATATACTTCCAGATTGGCAATTTCAAAACCCATTTCTGATGATGGAATCCATGAGGAATTGAGGGAACTCCTCAAATATTGTAGGCATACATATGGCGATTTTGATATTTTCAGCAACAAACCAAGCATTTGCATTCAGAAAGTATCATAATCCTTTCACCACTATGGTTCTTTCATAATTTTTTTTCATCCAGATATTTTGTCGAATACAATGGCGGAAGTCGGTTTATTAAATGAAAAGTTATTATTAAATAAGAGAATTGGGTCCCAGGACTATTTATGTGACTGTTGGGTGTTATGTTTTGGGTGTTCTAAGTTCATACAGAAAAACGCTCCGTGCCGTCCTTATTTGAATATTTCGCAAAATATAGTACATTGTACAAATATCCCCTAAATTATTTGTGAGCGATTGTATTTATCAAACTTGCAGTGCAAGTACGTAGGACTCGATTCGATAAATTTGACATTTAAATTCGACAAAACGGGAGCGTTTTGTCGAATTTAAATGTAAAATTTTATCGATTCATAAATCCATACTTGCAGCCCAGACCATAATAACTTGCATCATGTTGAAAACAAATCGAAAGTTAGAGGTAGCTTTTCCTTTTATAAGGGTTCCGTACCTTAAAAGGTACCGAACCCTTAAAAAAAACCAAACCGGTCATTATAAACCATTTAGTTATAAATCATAATCGCCGACATAGCTCTCAGAATTAGCAAGTTGAAGTGGCAATCGGCAGGCCATATAGCGCGCAGAACTGAAAACCGTTAGCGAATAAAGATTTTCGAGTGGTGCACAGTGTAGCTCTTTCAGCTCTTCTCCAAACGACATTTTAAAGCTCGTAGGAAGTCGGTGGATGGAGGCGGCTCAAGACCGCTCGTCGTGGCATTATATGGGGGAGGCCTATGTCAAGTAATGGACTTCTACATTAACATAACATAACATAACATAATCATAACACCCAACAGTCACGTTCATAGTCCTGATCTCACACTAGGTTTCCCTGTGTCGTGGATATCAGGAACTACGAGTACCATGGTACCATAACACCCAGATTCGGAAAAAATATTTGCAGATCATGCAAACATTTGTCTCGCAGCGGGAATCGAACCCGCAACCTTTCGCATCTCAGCCGGCTACTCACCCGCCGCTCCACAGAGGTCGTGCTGAGACTTGTTGATGATGATGAACTCTCGTTGAGACTTGAGAGTAGACCCCAAGTCGCTGGAGGGAACATTTCGTTGAAGACTTATGTCCAATTTCACGAACAAATAAACGGGTTATCTCTAGAAACGGGATATTTACCATGATTTTTGAGCTTTATTAATTCCCGTAATTTCGGCACAGTTTCATGCGCCATGATCACGGGTAAACTGAGAGCTGATTCTAAGTTTTGACAAGCAATTGACACGGACGTAAGGTGTAGTGTATCACGGATTTTTGTATGGAAAATGAGGTTCACAGAGTGTACGCTAGGGGCGCTCATCGGTGTCGCCATACAAAGTCCTTGTCAATACACCATACGTCCGTGTCAAATATGTGCTAAACACTTCCTTCCTTAAGACGATGATTTTCGAAAAAAAATCCCACGCTAACTCCGCCCATTGAGCCCCGCCTCCCAGATACGGAAACTCGCGCGTCGTCTAAACATCCAAAATTTTTATACTTGATGTTGGGGAGCGAACATAGACACAATGGAGACTTCTTCAACTTATATTTTTTTAGATACAAAAATAAATATTGTTGTAAATGATGGTGGTTTTATTACTTATTTATACGTGATTGCTTTTGACGTGTTAACGTCTTATAAATCGATGGAGCCGGCTGCACGCTCGAAAAAACGGTTGTCTGTAAAGTCGGTTTACTGACGATAGTTCAACGTGTCAACGTCGTTATTGTGCTTCTTTGTCGCTCGTTCCGCGCTCGCGCGCATGCGGCGTTAGCGCATGCGCATATATATATCGCATGCGCTATGCGCATATATAGCTCATGCGCGTCGCGCATGCGGCGTTAGCGCATGCGCATATATATATATCGCATGCGCATATATATATATATATAGCGCATGCGCATGCGTTTTGCGAGGTGACGCATGACGAGGTAACGACGTATGACGAGGTAACAACACTACAAAAACAAAGGTCATGACTAATAGCCAAAAAATACCTATAAATGTTAACAATATCTCGTTAGATTACGTTCAAGAATATATATACTTGGGTCAACAGATATCTTTTAATAAGACCAGACACATTGACGAAATAAACAGGCGGAAAACCCTAACATGGAATAAATTCTGGAGCAATAAAGAGATTTTTAAATCAAAACTCCCAGTAAAGCTAAAGAAAAAAGTTCTGGACTCTTGTATACTACCATGTCTGTCATATGGCTGCCAAACCTGGATATACAATAGCCACACCAAAAACAAAATACAAGTATGTCAAAGGGCAATGGAACGGAGTATCCTAAATCTGAAGAGAATGGACAAAAAAAGAAATTCAGACATAAGAAAAACTACAAATGTTATTGATGCTTTGGAACACTGTAAGAAGCTAAAATGGAAATGGGCGGGTCACGTCGCGCGCATGAATGATGACAAATGGATAAAGAAAATAGCAACATGGACGGGACCATGTAATAAAAGGAAAAGGGGAAGACCAAAAGAGAGATGGCTGGATGAGATAAACAAAGTTGCTGGCACGGACTGGTTTAATAAGGCGAAAGATAGAGATGCTTGGAACAAAATGGAGGAGGCCTTTACTCGTTGAGAGGTCCTTAATATTAAGCATAAAATAAAATCATTAATTATTTAAAATATTATTATGATTAAGAATGCATGAATTCATTGAGTTTATTTAATTTAATTAATGCATGAATTTATTTGAACCTAATTTATTACATTAGATATTATATAAATTGTTCAAGTCTTATTAAGGTAATAAAAAGGCTATATTATTATTATTATTATTATTAGTTCAACGTGTCAACGTCGTTATTGTGCTTCTTTGTCGCTCGTTCCGCGCTCGCGCGCATGCGGCGTTAGCGCATGCGCATATATATATCGCATGCGCTATGCGCATATATAGCTCATGCGCGTCGCGCATGCGGCGTTAGCGCATGCGCATATATATCGCATGCGCATATATATATATAGCGCATGCGCATGCGTTTTGCGAGGTGACGCATGACGAGGTAACGACGTATGACGAGGTAACGACGCATTAGTCATGTTTTTTCGAGCGTGCAGCCGGCTCCATCGATTTATAAGACGTTAACACGTCAAAAAACATGACTAATGCGTCGTTACCTCGTCATACGTCGTTACCTCGTCATGCGTCACCTCGCAAAACGCATGCGCTAACGCCGCATGCGCGCGAGCGCGGAACGAGCGACAAAGAAGCACAATAACGACGTTGACACGTTGAACTATCGTCAGTAAACCGACTTTACAGACAACCGTTTTTTCGTTAGTTAGCAGGTTTGTTTGTAAAAAAGTTTGAAAATTGTATTTTCCACTAAGAGATCTACTCTTAGTGGAAAATACAATTTTCAAACTTCAAACTTACCAAATTATAAGCTTATGTATGTACAGCTCGAATGTTCCATTTGATAATTTGACCCAGCTCCCGTTATATGATTGAGGTGAAATTTTGCATACTTGCCAAGTTCCAATGACAATACAATATAATGGTGACGGCGAGCTGATATAACGTAGTAGCATCCGCTGGCAAATCAAAATTTTGATCACACAGAACCGTTTGCAGTACCTACCCAGAGGTGTCGTATGAAAAAACGAATTTTCCCCATTTTTAGGGTAATTTCCAAAAAGATGGAAAATAAAAATTTTGATTACACAGAATCATTTCCAATACAAGAGGTGTCGTATGAACCAAATAATTTTCCCCATTTTTAGGGTAATTTCCAAAAAATTGGAAAATCAAAATGTTGACTATACAGAATCGTTTCCAGTATCCAAAGGTGTCGTATGGACAAAATAATTTCCACCATTTTTAGGGTGTTTTAAAAAAAGTTGGAAAATCAAAATTTTGACTATACAGAATCGTTTCCAGTCCCCACAGATGTCGTATGGACAAAATAATTTTCCCCATTTTTAGGGTAATTTTAAAAATTTGGAAAATAAAAATTTTGATTACACAGAATCATTTCCAGTACAAGAGGCGTCGTATGGACAAAATAATTTTCCCCATTTTTAGGGTACTTTCCAAAAAGTTGCAAAATCCAAATTCTGATGATGCAGAACCATTTCAAGCACCCCAAGGTGTTGCCTCATGGAAATAATTTTCCCCATTTTTAGGGTAATTTCCAAAAAGTTGCAAAATAAACATTCTGATGATGCTGAACCATTTCAAGCATACCAAGGTGTTGCCTGGTCAAAATAATTTTCCCAATTTTTAGGGTAATTTCTAAAAAGTTGGAAAATCAAAATTCTGATCATACAGAACCATTTCGAGTACCCCAAAATGTTGCCTCATGGAAATAATTTTCCCTTTTTTTAGGGTAATATCAAATTAATTATTTATTATAAATAAATAAATAATTTGAAATTATTATTATATTATTTATACATTGGTCACTAACAAATGGAAATTTAAGAATGTGTGTATTTTAAAAGGTGTATATCAACAAACAGTCTGATTGGTATTACCAAGCACTTCTGGGTACTGGAAACGATTCTGTGTATTCAAAATTTTGATTTTCCAACTTTTTTTAAAACACCCTAAAAATGGGGAAAATTATTTTGTCCATACGACACCTCTTGTACTGGAAACGATTCTGTATAGTCAACATTTTGATTTTTCAACTTTTTGGAAATTACCCTAAAAATGGGGAAAATTATTTGGTACATACGACGCCTCTTGTACTGGAAACGATTCTGTATAGTCAACATTTTGATTTTCCAACTTTTTGTAAATTACCCTAAAAATGGGGAAAATTATTTGGTACATACGACACCTCTTGTACTGGAAACGATTCTGTGTAATCAAAATTTTGATTTTCCAACTTTTTTTAAATTACCCTAAAAATGGGGAAAATTATTTTGTCCATACGACATCTGTGGGTACTGGAAACGATTCTGTGTAGTCAAAATTTTGATTTTCCAACTTTTTTTAAATTACCCTAAAAATGGGGAAAATTATTTTGTCCATACGACATCTCTGGGTACTGGAAACGATTCTGTATAGTCAAAATTTTGATTTTCCAACTTTTTAAAACACCCTAAAAATGGGGGAAATTATTTTGTCCATACGACACCTCTGGGTACTGGAAACGATTCTGTATAGTCAAAATTTTGATTTTACAACTTTTTTTAAATTAATTTTCCAACTTTTTTAAATTACCCTTACAATGGGGAAATTATTTTGTCCATACGATACCTCTGGGTACTGTAAACGATTCTGTATATTCAAAATTTTTATTTTCCAACTTTTTTTAAAATACCCTATAAACGGGGGAAATTATTTTGTCCATACGACATCTGTGGGTACTGGAAACGATTCTGTATAGTCAAAATTTTTATTTTCCAACTTTTTTTAAAACACCCTAAAAATGGGGGAAATTATTTTGTCCATACGACATCTGTGGGTACTGGAAACGATTCTGTATAGTCAAAATTTTGATTTTCCAACTTTTTTTAAAACACCCTAAAAATGGGGGAAATTATTTTGTCCATACGACACCTCTGGGTACTGGAAACGATTTTGTATAGTCAAAATTTTGATTTTCCAACTTTTTTTAAAACACCCTAAAAATGGGGGAAATTATTTTGTCCATACGACACCTCTGGGTACTGGAAACGATTCTGTATAGTCAACATTTTGATTTTCCAACTTTTTGGAAATTACCCTAAAAATGGAGAAAATTATTTGGTACATACGACGCCTCTTGTACTGGACACGATTCTGTGTAATCAAAATTTGTATTTTCCAACTTTTTTTAAATTACCCTAAAAATGGGGAAAATTATTTTGTCCATACGGCACTGTGGGTACTGGAAACGATTCTGTATAGTAAAAATTTTGATTTTCCAACTTATTTTAGAACACCCTAAAAATGGGGGAAATTATTTTGTCCCTACGACACCTCTGGGTACTGGAAACGATTCTGTATAGTCAACATTTTGATTTTCCAACTTTTTGGAAATTACGCTAAAAATGGGGAAAATTATTTGGTACATACGACACCTCTTGTACTGGAAACGATTCTGTGTAATCAAAATTTTGATTTTCCAACTTTTTGGAAATTACCCTAAAAATGGGGAAAATTATTTGGTACATACGACACCTCTTGTACTGGAAACGATTCTGTGTAATCAAAATTTTGATTTTCCAACTTTTTTTAAATTACCCTAAAAATGGAGAAAATTATTTTGACCAGGCAACACCTTGTGATGCTTGAAATGGTTCAGCATCATCAGAATGTTGATATTGCAACTTTTTGGAAATTACCCTAAAAATGGGGAAAATTATTTCCATGAGGCGTCATTTTGGGGTTCTCGAAATGGTTCTGTATAATAAGAATTTTCATTTTGCAACTTTTTTTAAATTACCCTAAAAATGGGGAAAATTATTTTGACCAGGCAACACCTTGGGGTGTACTAAGAGTACCATGGCCCCAGCACCCAAACTCAGAACAAATATTTGCAGTTCATACAAACATTTGTCCCGCAGCGGGAATCAAACCCGCAGCCTCCCCTGGTAAATAGGTAGGTACTAACTTCTTTGCCTCTCTTATAATTCTTGCACTGTTTTTCAAACGAATAGTTTTCTTTCTTTTGTGGACGATTTTTTTATTGTCCTTGTTTCCCATTGTTTATACAAGGTAGTAAATACTCGTAAGATAGTACCAAATCGATAAGCGAGCGAGCGTAACGTCCTCCCACTCTGGCGCACGGCGCGGTACTGAGGAGGAGCCTCGTATGAATCGCCTTTTAGACGCAAATACTAACGCAATAAGATTGAATATCGCACTTGGTGTTTGCCCGTATCTTGCACAGAAGTAAAGGACGTAAGTCTCAAATCTTATTTAATTTATTATGAGAATACTAATTAGTCTAGGTAAATTTTGGTTCGGTCACGGATAATAAACTATATTTTCCTTCGGTGAGTGCTTATTTTGGATATGTGACTGAAGTTGTTTCGTAGACATTTCAAAAAATCTAGTTTAAAGGCATAACTTTCAAATAAATAAAGTATCGAGTAAATATCTGCTAATTGTGTTTCTGGGCTTGATGACGGATAGAAAAAAGTTTGAAAAATCACGTATTTAAGTTATTATATTGATGTGATATCTAGTTTACTCACAATAACTAGGCAAATCAGCATTATATTTTCGCGGCCTCACCTTAACACGAATCAGCTCTCTGAAATCTTTGCGAGTAGATTTAAAAAGAGTGAGAAAAAGGGTACATCGTTACGCCTACCAATAACAACAAATCTACTCGCAAAGTCTTCAGTTTACCCGTGATCATGGCGCATGAAACTGTGCCGAAATATCGGGAATCAATAAAGCTCAAAGATCATGGTAAATATCCCGTTTCTAGTGATAATCATGTTAATAACCATGATAGTTTCAAAAGTTAAATAAACGGGTGTTAATTTGGGCTAGTAGGTAACCGTTAGTTAAGGTGACAGATAAACTTAGAAAACATCTGTCAACAAAACATTAGTTAGGCTAATCAGAGGGCCTAGCCAAACGTCAATACAATAGACCATGTGACATATCGATAGCGAATCTCAATCCCATACATTTTGTACTTTTCTACTGGCGTCATCGCTATTAGAATGTTGCTTTGTCAACGGCCTCAGATGTTTAATCGCATGTTTATTTGTTGGTGAAATCACCCCTTTACATTTAATAAAGCAAAAGTGGACTTTAACCTTCGATAATTGTAAAGTTTTCCATTGTTATCGTTATAAATTAAGAAATAGTGGTCTAAAAAAATAATGATAATGTTTTTTTCTTTGCTGCATTCTTTAATAGTTGTGTCTGATATCTCATTTATTCCATTTTTGTGGTTTTTGTTTTTCCCATGGAAAATCGCTGGGCTGTAAAAATCAGTCTAAAGATAATGCAATTGTCTACTACCAATGGTTTTTTAAATACAGTGGGGTCAGCACGAATAATTTACGTTATCAAGACGATCGCAAATGTCAAATATTGACCAATGACATCAGGGTAACTTGAAATCTTAGTAAGTTGATTGGTTCATATTTGACGTTTACTATAGTAACGCCAGCGTCTCGATAACGTTAGATGTTCGTGCTTGGGCCTCAGATCATTTTTGTTTTACACCTTACTACACCTAAAAGGATATGGCATCCTTTACTTGTATAATGTCAAAAAGTGACAAGAGTAATTTTAAGCAATGTTTAATTTAAATACGGTTTATAAATAGATATATAAGTTATATATATATGAGTATATTATAATATACTAGCATTTGCTCACGGATCCGCTCGCCGACCTGAACCGAATAGAACCTCTATTATAAATTATTATAAATTATAGCATATATGTTATTCTGATGTATTTTATTATTTTATGTATAAGCTGTAATACTAAAAAGTTTCATCAAAAACCGTTCAGTAGTTTTTGCGTGAAAGAGTATCAAATATATACCATCCATCCTCACTAACTTTTACATTAGTATTAGTAGGTTAGGATAAGTTTATAAGTCCTTATACCTAGTAAAAAAATAAAAATAATAATTATAAAAATAATATATTATGTTCTTACGTATTTAGAGTTTTTACTATTGCATTACAAAACATAAGAAGTATTTTTGAATCAGTGACCTTTTTTTTTTAAATCCCTTCTCTTATCATTAGTCAATTCAATATTTTTCACTTTCAGGCAAAAAATGAACTTAAATAAAGAAATAGCGATTACTAGATATATGACTTAGCTTCTTGCCTAATGAATATTTGACTTTTAAAAACCTTCTGACTCTGTGCACATCATTCTATCGCTACCAAATCTTATGAAATATTTTTATATCTTTTCAGAAAGGTTCTGCGATGTCACGTTGTACTGTTCGCCGAGCTTCGCATCGCAGGTTCCGAACAAAGACACCGTGGAGCCGCACAGTATCAGAGGGGTGTCACTCAGGGCGCACAGGTTGGTCAGATACTATTAATATTATATTCACAAACTAGCTGACCCGTTCGCGACTTCATCCGCGCGTGTAGCCCGAATCTATGCCGAAGAACCGAGCTATTTCGACCTCAGTGGCGTGGTGGGCAAGCCGGCTGAGACGCAAGAGGTGCGGGTTCGATTCCCGGGACAAATGTTTGCATGATCTGCAAATATTTGTTCCAGGTCTTGATGTTGTGGTACCATGTTACTCGTAGTTCCTGATATCTACGACACAGGGAATCCTAGTGTGGGATTAGGACTATGTATGTGAGTGTTGGGTATTATGTTATGTTATCCGATAGAGAAAATCCCATTTTAATTAATTCAGTGGTTTTGAAGGAAATACATAATAATAATGATTTATTTTCTCTCAACACAGGTTACAAAGTAGTAACAATAGAACTAAGCAAATATAATATATCATCATATTATATGGAAAAACGTAATCTTAAGCTAGTGTCTGACACTACGTGGACTATTTTGCTCGAGTTCCTAGAGCATCACCCCAGCATGGCTAGGTTTCATCAACACCAGCCTGCTTACGTCCATTGCTGGACGCATCCATGATCACTACGCATGGCAGGCGGATTGGTGATCTCTGTTCGGTGTTAAGTACTCAGGTAGATGCTTCTGCCCATCCGGCAGAAACGTTTTATGAGAACGATCTGCTGTCTAATCCCTTTTACTTCCTCTGTCCTTAACGACCTCTGTGGCGCGGTGGGCGAAGGTTCGCCTGTGACGCAGAAGGTTGCGGGTTCGATTCCCGCCTCGGAACAAATATTTGTACCATCTTCAGATATTTGTTCTGGGTACTTTCTAGGTTTTAGGTTTTTTTTGGGGTTTATAGGGGTACTAGATAACTGATATACTTAATACAATACATTACATAGATAGATATTTTTATTATACATAGGTATAATAAAAATATCTATCTATGTAATGTATTGTATTAAGTATATCAGTTATCTAGTAGTAGTATAGGGGTACTAGATAACTGATATACTTAATACAATACATTACATAGATAGATATTTTTATTATACCTATGTATAATAAAAATATCTATCTATGTAATATATTGTATTAAGTATATCAGTTATCTAGTACCCCTATGCGGAGCCCTATGCGTTGGAGCGTTCAGGTTCGCTCAGCTCTGGATTCTTCTGTGAGTGATGCCATCCGTTCCGCAGAAGACAGATCCCGTTGGAGGAACATTGTGCATTCAAAGGTCCTTCATAAAGGTCACAACCCTCAGCAGTGAGGATATCGACGCAAGGAGGAGGAGTACCTATAACGCAAGCTCTGCTTAGCTTGGGGCTAGATAATGTTGTGTGAAATGTCCAGCATTTATTTATTTTTATTTTACTACATCCACGGGAGGAGAAAGAGGTGTCTGTTCGTAGGCCGGACACACCACGGCACATATTATCATGTTTTCTTGTAATTTCAGAGTGGTTCTGGCCGCCTGCTCAGAACTGTTCGGCACCCTGCTCGGAGCTCACGAGGCGCACGGTGAACCTGTCCTGGTTATAGATGGCGCTGAACCTAAGCACGTTAAGGCGCTCTTGGACTACATGTACACGGGCGAGATGAACGTGCACCATGTAAGTACCTATAGCAGCTGATCCTGCTTCAAACGACGGTCCAGCAACGTGGTCCAATATTTCGGAGGTGCTTTATTTTATTTAAAGCACCGCGGTCTAAGATCGAACTTTACTCTGAGAACGAAGAACGATCTTGAGTGTGTTAAAAATTAAATTTTGTTGTTCTCAAGATCTTTCTAAGAGTTGAGTTCGGTCTATTAATACGGGCCTAAGACCGAAGTCCGAGTCAATTGCCGAACATGCAATTGACACGCAGAAAATGAGTTTCACAAAGTGTACGCTGCGCTGGGGGCGCTCATCGGCGTCTCCATAGAAAAATTCGTGTTACACTACACGATACGTCCGTGTAAATTGCTTGGTGAAACTCAGAGAGCTGATTCTGAGTTTTGATAAGCAAATGACACTGACGTCAGAGCCCAATTCTCTAAGTTATTTTAAAAATACACAGAAAGTTAACCGAATCGAGACTGAATTGTGAAGTGACTGAAAGTTGATATTCTGCTCCCTCATAAATAACAATTTAGTCTACTTTCAATTCATGGTGACCACCATTAGAGTAGGATAGTTATATATATAATTGGAAAGAGTAAAGAGAGACTCAATCTACTTATGCTAAAATTAACGAATAAACTTGGAATCGTTCAAGTTTCGGTCACATTTCGATATAATCACATTACAGTGTTCTATTTTATGTTAGGAGTATACCATTTCTTACATTTAAGACACAACACAGACACATTCGACACAAGATCGATACATGATCCGAACTCTATTTTAACTAATTTTTAGTTAGTGAGTTGGGCCTCTGATGTAGTGTAGTGTGAATTTTTGTGAACCTCATTTTCTATAAAAAAAACCGTGTCCATACACCATACGTCCGTGTCAATTGCTTGTCAAAACTCAGACTTCGGTATCTAGTCGTCCCTAGTGTCATAATCATCATTATCAGCCTGTAGAAGTCCACTGCCTTCCCCCTGGAATGCCACGACGAACGGCCTTGAGTCGCCTCCATCCACCGTCTTCCTGCGACGTTTATAATGTCTTTAGTCTATCGAGTGGAGGGCCTTCCTCTACTGCGTCGTCCGGTATGTGATCGCCACTCGAGAACCTTTATTCCCTACGGTTGTCAGTTCAGCAATCTATATATTATGACCTGCCATTGCCACTTCAACTATTCGGCTATATCTACAAAATTGTATGCAGAACTGACTTGTAGTTTTTGAATTAAAGGGAAACTAGAGCAAGATGAAACGTTACTCATTTATTTAAAAACTATAAATCAGATCTTCATAAAGTTTTGAAGATATAATCATTTCGTTCTTTACAAGGTACAAAGTGTTGTAGATTAAGATAAAATAAGATACATGTTTGTTTCCCAGAACATTGTACGTAAATAAGGTCTTAAACTAGAATCAGTCCTACTATGTTGTACCTTTAGGCATGCAAATTTTTACAGCTCACACATAATCCCTACTAATTAAGATTTCAATAAATAATAAAAACTAATTAAGGTTTATAACCTCGAAAATTTTTAATACAATAAAATAAAATTAAAATACAAGGAAGATCTCAATACTAGTATTTTTGAACGCCCAGTGCGACGTGATAAGATTAAATAATGAAATGCAAAAAATAGTGTACGTAGAACAATATACTAATAATAGTTGTAACCGATCAGAATTTTCGAAAAAAGACTGGTTTTGCAAATGAAAATTTGCACAAATGACCATCCTAAAAAAGCTTTGCCATTCAAATGCTCCTAATTTTGGACGGCAACAACACATTTTTTTTAAAGTTCTAACCGCATATTCCTTATCTATGATTTGTATATTTCAATTAGTTAAAAAAAACCCTCAAAATTAATACAGTCTGAAGTGCAAACCAGTTTCATCCTCAAATATGACATGCTATTTTCAACTTTAAGCATAGACGTTTGGATAAAAAAAAGAGATTTTTGGATGTTTGGATTTTAGGATCATACCGGATTAAACCTTAGGCCAGGGCCACAGTGCGGTTGCGATGGCGGGCGCGAAATATCAAACATTATACAACCGCCGTTTGCGTCCATAGTGCAGTGGCTAAGGCGGGCGCCTAGCGCGACGGTCATGAGCGATTAGCGCGCGTAGTTTTCAAACGTTCCCATCCGCGCGTTATGGACACACTCGGTCTAGTAGGCAAGCGTCTTAATGCCAACCAAGTCTACGTATGTGACTGTTGGGTGTTATATTATGTTATGTGTATGGTAATCAACGAGCGTTATGTTGTTGCAGTCCCAGTTGGCGAGTCTACTGAAGACAGCCGAGGAGCTTAGAATAAAAGGACTTACTGATATAAGATGGAACAACAAAGATGAGCCTCCTGATTGCGCATCAGGTAACGTCTTTATACTACTTGGCAAGAAAACAAGCATACCTGATGGAAAGCAGTTACCGTAGCCTATGAACGCCTGCAACTCCAAAGGCATAACACGCGCGCTGCCGACCCTGAGACATAAAGATGAAAAGTCTCATGTGCCTGCAATTTCACCGGCACCCGTACCCTTCAAACCGAAACACAGAAATGCGAGCGCCACTGTTTGGCGGCAGAAATAGGTACGGTGGTGGTACTTCCCCGGACGAACTCTTTCACAAGAAGTTCTACAACTAACAAGTTTGTTTGGATGGATGAAAATAAAATGGAAAATATGCTAGAATGATATTATATTATTATTTGTATTTTGATTAGGTTATAATTTATTTACCATTGGACTGGACCACCGGCTCTCGTATTCTCTATCTTGCGACAGGTTTGTTACAGGCGTAAATTACGCGATCATTGCTGTCAATTGTCGCTTTTCTCATATAAAGTTACCGTTTGACAGAGCAATGATTGCACAATTTACGCCTATTGCAAACCTGTCGCGAGATAGAGAATAGCCCTGCCGGACCATGCGGGCGAAGTCGCGAGCGGGCCGCTAGTCTTTACTATTATGTCAACAGTTATTTCCTTGTCACCTTGCGTAAGGGCCGGTTTCCACCGGGGCGGAGAGGAGATAGAAGAAATGTGCTGCAACGCTGGCAGGTTATTTCCACCAAAGAGGAGAGGAAAAGTGTAGCGGACAGGAGATGTGAGCTTTGTGTAGCAGAGATGTCAGCTGTGAGAGATCAGAACTAGTCAAGAGGCGAGAGGAGAAGGCAGCGGGGTGCGCCGCCCGGCCGCCCGACTGGACACTTCTCCGCTCTGCCGCGTCGCTTACTCGCTCGCCGCACAAAATTCTATAGAAAAATGAGACATCTCCTCTCCTCTCCGCTTGATCCATTTCCACCGAAGCTAAGCGGAGAAAAGATGTGGAAATAACGAAATCGGATTGGTTTATTCAAACACATCTCCTCTCGTCTCCTCTACTCTCCGCCCCGGTGAAAACCGGCCCTTAGATCAGAGGCCCAATTCTAAGATTTAAATAGGTAGATGTTTTGCATCGTATTAAAATTGTATTTCTGAAAGGCGCAGTCGCAACGACTACTGTACCGAAAAACGACAAGCCAGACACACCCAACAGAGAAGCTGAAACAAAACAGAAGCTAGAAGTGAAGCAGAAACCACCAGAAGTAAAGAAGCAACTAGAAGTAAAGAAGCAATCAGAAGTAAAGAAGCAACTAGAAGCGAAACTGAAGAACAAATCGCCGGAGCGGACGCTAAAAGTTACCGATTTAAAAGTGTCGGAACCAAGGTCTTTGAAGGAAGATGAAAAATTTGTCAACGGTAAGTCTCCAATAGTATATCTAAATAAATAAAAAAATAAAAATATCTTCTCGTCACTGATACCACATAGCCTAGAAACGAAAGTCTAGTTAGTGCGTGTTGTCGGTGATGATTTACGGCATTGAGACGTGCTCGCTAACTATTGCGCCTTCGCCTTCCGTCCGTCTGTCTATTTGCCTCTGTCACAGGGGTCAATTTCGGCAGCCGTAATAGGTCGAAAGAAACAAGTTCCAAGGGGTTTCCCCGTACAAGAGTTCTTCAGCCAAAGAATAAAACCGATAGCGCGTTCTTATCTACTAGTGACGACATCTAGTCTTGAGTAAACTTTGGAATCTTACACTACACCACAGTTTTAAAATCCATATTATTTATACTGTTCCTATACTATGCTTGGTTCAAGACGATGCATGTCTGGTTTATTTAATGTTTTTTACGTGTACCACTAAACACACACTATTGTATTGTATTGTATAAATTGAAGTATATTATAGCTTTAAAAATGTTTTAATATATTTATGCCCCATAGGAAATATTAACATTCAGAGAAATGAAACGTTGCATCAAATGAATGAATGGTTCTTAGCAATAATTAAATACCTTATCTGTGGATATTATTTAATCTATGGATGATCTCTAGTACTAACTAGTCATTGGTTGGTCTATGATTTGTAATAAGAACACATTTTGGTCCTCGGACCAACTCTAATGCCGTGATAAACCTAGACTACGTAGTTCGAGTTTAAATCAGGACTAATTCAGTTTTTTATAATAAGGTTCTATAATTTTGATGCACAGGTGGTCCACCGCCATTGATCAAATTGCCGCTTGCCAAGAGTACTAGCACACCAAAGCGAGATCATTCAGATTCGTAAGTATTTTTTTTTATTACAATTGAGAAGAGAGTTTGAGAGAAAGAGATGGAATGAACAGTTCGAGTCACTTTGACTCAATCCTATGTCATTAGATTAAAATTGATAATTTTATGTTTTTTTCTGTCAAAATGACAGAAAAAAACATAAAATTATCAATTTTATAGCTTTAGTTTTTAGTCTCGATTTAAATTTTTAACTATTTTTGTGTTACGTTATTTCTATTTTTTATTTTTCCTTTTGAGTACAATGTTGTGAATGTCAGAACACCGTTATTGTTATAACTTATCTTTAAACTTTTTTTTTAAATCTTTGTTATGTCAGATTTTATTTTTATTCTTGTATTTTTCATAATGTGTGATATGTCATCATCATTGTCTTGCCCTTATCCCAATTTATTTGGGGTCGGCGCAGTACGTCTTTCTCTTCCACTCTCTCCTGTCAGCCGTCACCTCGTCATTCACTCCTTTCTCATTCATATCATCTCTCACGCAATCCATCCATCTTTTCTTAGGTCTTCCTCTTCCTTTTCATCCACTAACCTTCGTATTCATCACTCTCCTAGTTACATGTGTTTCATCCCTCCTCCTAACATGCCCGTACCAAGATAAACGATTCCCTTTCAGCTTTTCTGTCACTGGTGCAATTTTCAAACTTCCTCTTATATACTCATTCCTTATTTTATCCATTCTTGTTACTCTACAAATCCATCTTAACATTCTCATCTCTGCTGCATGCAATCTTCTTTCATCCTTCTTCTTCATGGCCCAGCATTCCGATCCATACATAACACAATGTGTGATATATATGATGTGATTTATTTAATAAATAAATGAACATCTGCCGTCATCTATCGCTTTGATCGTTGTTGCTATACGGATTCTCATACTAACATTGCTGGCCTAGGCCAAATAAAACCTTCTCAATTGCTGTATCCAATTTGATAAAGTTTTAAATTTTCAGAGAGAGTCCAAGTCCAAAGCGACAGAGGGTAGCCAGCGGCGCCGAGAACACGGACGACGAATCGAATTGTGTTCCCAAATTGTAAGTGTATAACAATCTATTATGTTCGGTCTACTCTCCACTAGCGAGAGTGGACGCGCTTATAGACGGTTTTTTTTGTAGCTCTAAGAATTTTTACCAGAGTCTATACATCAATTTTTCGAAGGTTTTTTAATTATTTTCATAAATAAATAAACAAATTCAACAAACGATCCAGAAAGATTCATAGCCAAATACCGACAATGTTAAGTTGATGAAACTTTAAGAAAAAGGATCAAGACAGATACGTATTTTTAATTTAGTTGCATTGTATTACATCAACAATATATATAAATAATAATATAATATATTTATAAATAATAATACATTTATTTCAGGCTGAAATTGGAAATGTACAATAAATTATACCTAAACATTAAGCCCATAGAAATATATACCTTATATACTAACATGATAAGCAAATAAATAATTCATTCATTCATTTAATCATTCATTCATTCATACATATTCTATACCTAAAAACTTATTTATTGATTACACGTGAAGACGGCGAAGTGTAGCGCACTTGTGCGGTGTCTCGTGTCAGGCGTCCAATGAACTTCCTAAACTTGTCGATAAACAGTCAGTCCGGGAGTAACGGTTTATTGAAAAGCTATTACTAAAATATTACTTCTATTATAGAGAACGAGACACAGAACACTGGCAGCACGGGAATATGGTGAGTGCTGTTTCCATTCTTTCATGTTTTCTCAGTAGTAGAACTTCTTGTAAAAGTAAGTTGGAAGTACTACCACCGTACCCATTTCTGCCGCCAAGCAGGTAGTGCTCGCATTGATGTTTTTCGGTTTGAAGGGTACGGGTGCAAGTGCCATAGCAGACACAAAATATATAGGTACAGAAGGCAAGCTCTAGTAGCTCTAGCTCGAGTAGCCATTCGCAGCGTTCCCCTCTGTCAAACTAAAAGCGAAAGTAGGCATATGCGTTCTTAAAACTAGTTGTTATTCTGTGCAAGGTTTGTTAGTGTGAGTGTCGTCATTACAGTGTTGTATTTGGATGTGTATATGCGGAATTGCACTTGTGTGCACATTTCCCCCCGCAAAAAAAGACAGAACTATTTGAATGGTAATATATCGCTAAGGCTACTCCCTACCGGCCCGCGGCAGGAAGTCCGTGTTGCTCGAAGTCTCGGTAGAACTCGGTCAAAAAAGCGTCGACTATTTATCCATTTAAGCTAAAATTATCGAATAAACTTTGAACCGTTCAAGTTTCGGTTAGATTCCGATATATCATTTCTGACATTCAAGACATCGACACTTGATCGGAACTTTATTTTGACTACTTTTTATTTCGAGAATTGGGCCTCTGGTAATAATCCAGATTAATGCCTCATCTCTGGCCGTATTTTAAACGAATATAACAGCAACTCGACGCAGGAAGTCGGTGGATGGAGGCGGCTCAAGACCGTTCGTCGTGGCATTCTAAGGGGGAGGCCTATGTCCAGCAGTAGACTTCTACAGGCTGATGATGATGATAACAGCAACTTGTTGTCTTTCGAATGTATGAACGCTGGCATGGGCATAGTCTTGGGGGGGGGGGTTAGGGTGTTCGAACCCCCTCCGAAATATTCATAAGGTTACCAAAAAATTTGTATTCTTAAATATACGAAATTTTCGCGGCTCGTTTCGCTTGCTGGTTCCTCAACCACTACCTTTACTTTTTCGGTATTTCAAATCGTGTACATTTATGTTTTTTTTTTAACCCCCAACCCCGAAACGAAAATTTGACTACGCCCTTGAACGCTGGTGTATATTCGCAGGATATATCGGCGATGCGTGTCGCGGACGGGCGCTGGGGGGGCTCTGATGGCTCCGCGTCGGACGAGGAGTGGGCGGACGCGCCTGCCGACATTGGCTCCTTCCTGCACACGCGGCTGCGCGTGGACGGAGACAACAGCGCCGGTACGTATCAAATCAATTCCCTCCGTCCCAGATGTACCATTGATGGTACAATGAATTGTATTCATTGAAATCACAAGGATCATTTTGAATCGTCTTATAGACTAAAGTTACTGCTGTTCCAACGCGACCAAGCCTAAAAGAATTAGGCAACAAACAATATAGTATCAGACATCATTACTGCCAAGATAAATAGACGTTACTTAGCACAAGCTTAGCACGTACTAATGCTCAGACTTGTCCGTGTCACTGTCACACAAATGTTAAAACACGCGAATAGAGAGAGACAGGGACGATAGACATAGTTTTTGGGTCGTTGGCTATTTTTGATTAGAAAAAAAATGGAGAAAAAGGGGCTCACTTAGCTCACCATTAACGGCTGGAGCCGTGAGAATCTTTCACACTCAATTTAAGATAATTTCGCTTCCCATATAATTTCTTATCCAATTTTATTTGGTGTTATTGTATAAATCGTAATGATGACTTACAGACGAGGAGTCGAACGACAGTGGTGCGGGCCAGGCCCGCTCGAGTCGACCGGCGAGTGCGGGCTCGACAGGTCCACATCCGACGCCGCCGCTCAAATCGGACCCGTTCTCACAGATAACGCTCAAACGTGAGTACAATATAGGTGAGATAGAATCTATGAGCGGTTCGCTTCGCTTGCTTCTCGCGCCGTTTCGCGGCTCTCTTAGCTTACCATGACCTCTATGGCGCGGCGGTTGAGTAGTCGGCTGAGATGCAAGAGGTTGCGGGTTCGATTCTCGCTGCGAGACAAATGTTTGTATGACCTGCAAATATTTGTTCCGGGTCTGGGTGTTATGGTACCATGGTACTTGTAGTTCCTGATACCCACGACAGGGAATCCTAGTGTGAAAACAGAGGCCCAATTCTCTAACTAAAAAATAGTTAAAATAGAGTTCGGATCATGTCTCGATTTTGTGTCGGTGTCTTAAATGTCAGAAATGGTACTCTCTTAGCTTAAAATACAACACTGTAATGTGATTATATAGAAAAGTTTTTTCGATAATTTTAGCTTAATTAGCTTAATTAGATGGATTCACAATTCAGTCTCGATCCGGTTAACTTTCAGTGTAGTTATGATATAATTAAGAGAATTGGGCCTCGGGTCTATGTATGTGACTGCTGGGTGTTATGTTATGTTTGTTATGTTATTTTCAGCCACAGTAGGCCCCAAGTCGGGCCCCACGGACCCCCGCTTCACTGACGTCATCAAGTTGAACGACTACCTACAACACGGCCGGAGACCGCAGTTCTGGGAGGAGCACTACGTCAAACGGGTGAGCATATGCCGTCCAAATGTTGTCTGGAAGATCACTTCTTTACATATAAGACCGCCCACTGTACATTAAGAAAGCGTATTACACTCTTGATGACTATATTAATAATAAAGCCGCGTGGCCTGATGTCGCTCTGCCCCTCGACTGCTAAAATGGAAATTTGCAATATCTGTACTTACCTATTTACATGTTTGTATTAGATTATTATTTATAAGTATAACAAGCGTAGCGCGTGCTGTCTTGCATATTTTTGCTGATGTTTATTTAATTTTGACTACCTTCCTAAGGTTTAAAAGTTCTCATTTACTATGTATCAGCAACTCCTTGCTCCGCGGCACCACACAGGCGCACCATTTATGTAAGCCAAGCCGTGTTTGTTGCCTGATTCTTCTAGGCTTGGTCGCGTTGGAACAGGAGTAATTTTAGTTTATAAGACGATTCAAAATGATCTTTGTGATTTCAATGAATAAAGTTCTTATTGACTTTGACTTTATATTGCAATGGGGGACTTCCCATAATCACCACGCTTGGCAGCCGGATTGGTGATCACTATTGGTGTTGAGTACTCAGGTGGATTCTGCTGCCCGTCCCATTTTTTTTTTTTTTTTTTTTTCCGCTTGGAAAATGCATTACGCATACCACCCCGTCAGGGGACGGGATGGCTATGTGGGACTCCCCTAATTCTAATTCTAATTCTAAGTGGAGGTGTTAAGACCTGCACTGACGTCCCGCTGTGGGGTGTATTGTGCATTGTCCCCCTATGCTAACCCTACCCCAGCCAGCCAAGTAACGGAGCAGGACTTTGGGTTGGTGGCAACACCGTTGAAGTGTGTCCGAAGGCGTCGATGATGGAGAGCAGGATAGAAGTAGCTCCTGCAAACCCGTCTTGGCCCTGGTTTCTTTTGTAGCCGCACAATGCATTGTGGGACTCCCCGGGACTAGCCCGGTATACCCACTAAACAACCCAGCGGCACACCCGCATCGTCTGTGTGGAGGAGGACTGGGAAACTGGCATAGCCTTTACATCCAGTCCCCCACCGACGACCGCCCGCCTTTACAGCGGGGCCTTCATTCCCCACCCAGCTGGGAGGGGCCCGGGTATGATCGTGACTTTGTCATTCCCGCCTCACATGGGTGGTGAAAGTGCAATGCGGGCGAAGGTGCCCCCGCACCTGTCGCCCGCTATTCACCACCAGGAGGGAGAAGACGGCGGTCCATCCCCTGGTGTAACCCCTTAATCGCCTTTTACGATATCCACGGAAGGAGTTGGAGGTATCCTATTCCTAGGCCAAGACCACCATGGTCACCACGACCGTAAGCGCTCACTTGCACTTAAGTGTGCTTTTAAAATACGACTCTAAAGCAATGATATTCATTGACAGGTGATGGAAGCTGTCAGATTAAAAGAGTTAGAGATGAAGCAAGCCGCAGAGATATTAGGTGTCAGCTACGGAACTCTTTACGGACGGTATAGAGACGTGTACGGGTGCATTAACAGGCCCTATAGGTAAGTAACACCTAGCTTTAGGTGACCACTTAGTAATACATGTTACACATAGTAATTACAGTTTAATGTGCCAGTTTTTCAGGTTGCTCGCCCTTATCTTTTCACAAATAGTTAAAAAACAGCTCAATTTACTATATATTACTTAGTTTACTTTTTAAGACGTTATTACCGTAATTATTTACAATATTCATTAAAATTCACAAACCTGACGACGCGGTAGAGGAAGGCCCTCCACTCGATGGACTAAAGACATTATAAACATCGCAGGAAGTCGGTGGAAGTCGGGTTTTTTAATGAAAAGTTATCTTATTGTCTCTATTTAAAGGGAGGAAACTTTGTTCTTGTGTTCTTATTATCTAGCACTAGTTTGTACTACACTAAACTATTATTTACACAAGACTGATAAGGTTTCGTTCTTTTGAGTCTTGTGAAATGTCCCCTAATTAAAACGGGGCTAAGTATCTCATAAAGCGGTCAACGAGCTGTCGCCCAGCCGTAGCTGCGTTGACGGCTCGGTGATGCTTAGCCGCTCCGGTTGTGCGTTGACGGCTGTGTGATGCTAAACCGCTCCGTTGGTGCGTTGACGGCTCGGTGATGCTAAGCCGCTCCGTTGGTGCGTTGACGGCTCGGTGATGCTAAGCCGCTCCGTTGGTGCGTTGACGGCTCGGTGATGCTAAGCCGCTCCGATTGTGCGTTGACGGCTAGACGGCGCGTTGATGAAGCGAGGCGTTGCCCTTCCGATGTTGTGGTGTTGTGTGCGACAACCTTTAAAGAATGTAGTGGGCACGTCCTCCACAGGGCCGTGCGTGACTTCTGGCAAGTTAAGGGTCCCTCGGAAGTGCTGGAGCGACTGCAACGCGGCGAGATCTCATTGGACACGGCGGCCAGCGCTCTTGGCGTCAGCGTGGCCAACCTCGCAGCGCACGTCGCCGACTTCCCGCCTAGCTCCAGTATTATAGACAGTAAGTACATCTGCGATCGGCGTCAGCGCTGGTCAAGCCGCCCCGACTTGCTTAGCGTTTTCTTCCATTTCCATTCTACAATATAAAATAGACGAACAAATATATAGTAACAATTCCGATCCTCTCCAACGAAAACTCTGAAAGAATTTTTAATTATTTCAGAGTTCTCGTTGGAGAGGAGCGGAATTGTTACTATTTATTTATTATTATTATTTATTTATAGACGAGCAGCTTTCGCTGATGTGTCTACGTCACACAGTGTTAAAATTTAGTTTAAATATTGTCTCTTAGTTTTGGTAAATTTTTTTGAGCACTGATTTATTTATTCGAAACCAGATGTCGAGTTTGTTTTTGAATGCATTGACGGAAGTGGCAGTAACAAAGTCATCTGATAGCGCGTTCCAATTGTACAGCACTCTATTGCTGAAGAAGTGATGGGCGGCAAGTGAGACGGCGGGGTCACGGTTTAACTTCAGCTGGTGTCCACGTGAGGGTCTATTTGTTCGTCTATTTTATATTGATTTCTTGTATGCTTTGATTGCTACTTGTCTGAAGGCCGCCTTGCTCTGCCAGCCAATAACTTGCTCAAATATGCCATACAATACACCATCCTTTGAGTTAATGTTCTCTCGGAGAACAATATTGTCATTTTTAGGGTTCGCGTTTTAGGTTTCTTATATTAAAGGCATATTAGTACTTGTACTAATATTTATTCTGTGGTATTAGGTTAATTTTTATTTTATATTATATCACGTGCTTATATCATCACTTTTGGGTTTGGGTAAAGGTGTTATAATTGTTTTTAAATAAATAAATAATTAATTGTTTATCGTTCCAGGCAATGAGTTTGAGCCGATCCCGATCGAGATCGACCCGTCGCTGCGCTCGCGCACATGCAGCGCCGGCTCCGGCAGCAAGCCGTCGACGCTGGCGCGCAAGGCGACGCCAGCCGATAAGACTGTGGTGAGTTACATAATATAAACATACTAACAATTTAAGATAAGATAAGATAACATTTATTCACAAAAAATAATAACATTGGGGTGTTATTATAAAAAATGCCCTTAGTCCGGGTGTTAACCAGGACTTAAACTAGGCTTAAATATCGACCTAGGGTATATACGACTGTAATACAAAAGCAGATGGTTTGTTTTCTTTCGAGCTAGATATTCCGCGCTTATGCCAAAAATGACATAAGATTGGACTATCTCTGGTTTATCTAAAACCAGACAGCCCCCTAGTTTAGCAATGGTCTATAAATTGACAGTTGATTGCTTGTTAGAGGTAAGAATTTGGATATCTCAATTGTGATGTGACACATTGCAGGTTGGCATTATTTAGGAAAAACGCGTATGTAATGGCGATTCAAATATTTAATATTCTACCGGAAGATTTTAAAGATATACCCCTCAACAGATTTAAGGGGAAAATACATAACTGGCTTTTGTCAAAGTGTTTTTACTCCATGCATAAGTATTTTAATTATAAAAACAGCATTTAATAATAATTTAATGAATTCATTTTTTTTGTTTTCTTTCTCTCAGAATTTTATGAATTTTATGACATTGTATTAATACGTATTATAGTATTATTACGAATGTCAATGAACCAAAATAACACTATACAAAACATTCATTGACATTTGTAGCTAAACTAATGATATTTATGTGATACTTTCAATTAAAATATGTGTGTTAGGCCTCCTGATTCCCGCAAAACCAG
This sequence comes from Epirrita christyi, assembly GCA_951392215.1. Lineage (NCBI taxonomy): Eukaryota > Metazoa > Arthropoda > Insecta > Lepidoptera > Geometridae > Epirrita > Epirrita christyi. The sequence continues at coordinate 4,655,323 of OX595863.1, read as the reverse complement.
TGTTCGCTATCTAAAGAAGTGTTGATAAGCTGTAATGTGCAAAAAACACAATAAAATTTGAATTTCGCGCCACTTGCGAAACGTTTAACCTTAACGGCAGAATGTACTGGAAACTATTATTATATTTATCATCTATGTTTTATACTGTACCTACATTCTAAGCAAATAAATAATTCATTCATTCATCGATATGACACAATCCGTCAGTTTGATACTTTTGAAAGCGAAGTAGCGCGAGAATTGATTTCAGAAAACAAACCATCTGCTTTCTTATTTAAAGTCGCATATGCCTAATGTTGATATTTAATCCTAGACTAGTATGCCTGGACTAAATTCAGATTTAGTCCATGTTCTGTAATAAGGCCGAAAGGAACTAAATAGTGCTTTCATGAAAGTGCTTTCATGACAGTTAAACTCAATTCAAGTACCTACCGGATGAATGTTTAAAGACAAATAAAAAAAAATCGCAAGATTCAAAGAAAAAAATTAGTAGAATGTGTGTGTGCGTGCGCGCGTGTGTGTGTGTGTGTGTGTGTGTGAAGACTACGTATGTGACTGTTAACATGTTGGTCACCAAAACACTTGTACTATTTCAGTTGGTGAAGATTGCCCCGAAAGTGGTGAAGTGCCAGAATCCCAATGCGAGCGATGACGATGATGCGATACCAGCCACCATCATCTCAACCGCCGACGTGCCTGCCCCCTCGCCCCCCGCACTCACCACGAGAGCCGCAGGTACCTTAACACACTGCATCTTCACCACACTAGTTCTCGTTACCAGCCACCATTTGTTACCATTTGTTAATAGACTTCTTGTGAAAGAGTTCGTCCGGTGAAGTAATACCACCGTACCTATTTCTGCCGCCAAGCAGTGGTGCTCGCGTTGCTGTGTTTCGGTTTGAAGGGTACGGGTGCCGGTGAAATTACAGGCACATGAGACTTTTAATCTTTATGTCTCAGGGTCGGCAGCGCGCGTGTGATGCCTCTGGTGTCGCAGGCGTTTATAGGCTACGGTAACTGCTTTCCATCAGATGGGCCGTATGCTTGTTTGCTTGCCAAGTAGTGTAAAAAAAATAAAAAGTTGGTGTTATTGTACAATGGTACTCGTAGTTCATGATACAGGAAATCCTAGTGTGGGATCAGGACATGTATGAGACTGTTGGGTGTTATGTTTTTTACTTAAAACAAAATTCCAGGTGGTAAATGGCCGTCCATCCGCGTGGCGTCCATAGACAGCCTGCGGTCGGACCCGCCCCCCGCCTCCCCCTCGCAGCTCATGCGCACGCGCCCCGACCTCACCATCGTCGCCAAGAGACCAGACACTAAGGACGATGACACGTGACTTATTCATTAACCTATCTAAAAAGGAAGCATTCTATCACTTATGCCCATTTTCACTGACCAATACTTATTAAGGTGGACCGTCTCGCATGTGGCGCGAAATTCAAATTTTATTATGTTGTTTGCTCGTCACACTTCTTTAGATAGCAAATCAGGTTTTGCGATAAACAGAAGACCCAACACATATTTTTTAATTGATATTATCTCAAAAATATCATTAGTTAAGCTACGGATATCCTTGAACCAAAAAAACACTGTAAAACAATATTCGTATCTAAACTAATTATTTTTGGTTGATACTATCAACTAAAACATGTGTGTTAGGTGTCCTAGTTTTCGCTATCACAATAAATGTTGATAAGCTGTGATGAGCAAAAAACACGAATAAATTTGAATTTAGCGCCACTTGCGAGACGATCCACCTTAAGTTATTAGTTGGTGAAATTGAGTTCCTCAAAAATGTTTATTGGTGATCTTAGAACTTAGATTTCTATAACAAAAATGTCGTGAGCAATGTTGTTAGCATATATATACCTAATAAATTTTATAGTTGTATATAAATATCATGTTATTAGATGATGATAAATAGATGTTATTACATTAACGCGTGGAATTCAAAAAATAGACGTTCTTGGCTCCCCGTTATTGTGATGACATCATATATATATAATCATTATTGTCCTGTAATATCTTTGTAAGATGATGTAAGCAACAATAATCCAAGCTAATACTGATTTGTTCAGATATATCTATTGTTTGTTAAGATATTATTGAATTATACGTTTTATGTTTCGTTTGACGCTAGTGAAGGCTAGGCTATCCGCCACTAAACTTACAGAACTCAACTGACGGCTAGGCGATCCGCCACAAAACTTACAGGACTCGACTGACGGCTAGGCGATCCTCCACTAAACTTACAGGACTCGACTCACGGCTAGGCGATCCGCCACAAAACTTACAGGACTCGACTCACGGCTAGGCGATCCGCCACAAAACTTACAGGACTCGACTGACGGCTAGGCGATCCTCCACTAAACTTACAGGATTCGACTGACGGCTAGGCGATCCGCCACTAAACTTACAGGACTCACCTGACGGCTAGGCTGTTTGCCACTAAACTTACATGACTTAACTGACGGTTAGTCTGTTAGTAAAAATAATGTAAAATGCGAATAGCGACTACCGAATATATTTTGCAATAATTGTAGTTGTGAAGCAAAATATAGATTATAATTTTATGTTTGTTAAATAGTCGCTTTTATAATAGTAAGACATCGCAGTTAGATTGAATACGTTGAATGACGCACTAGTACGAGATCAGGGGGTCAATTCTCGAATTGTAGACATAATGTCGAATTCGACATTTAGATACAAATAGCTGTCAATTTTGACAGATCTTGTTTGAAAATGGTATTTTCGACATTATGTCTATTAGCGCGAGAATTGGCCTCCGGGCCTGTATGTGTGCGTCATCTCATCTCATCGTGTGATTTTGATTGGGCAGAAAGTTGTTGCATCACCACTGATTTTGAGTTTTTGGTGTCATTGGATTCTAGACACTTTTCTCTACAGAATAAGGAAGAAAACTGTGTAAATAATCGTTTACAATACAAGGTAATTAAAAAAAAAATGTTTTACAAATTGACAATTCTCACCGCATTATTATTGCAGAAAGGTTTAAAACAATTTGTTATCTTTTTACAATTGATGGACCAAAGACACTATAAAGGTCACAGGAAGTTGGTGGATGGAGGTGGCTCAACGCCGTTCGTAGTGGTTTTCTATGGTGAGACTATGCCCAGCAGTGGGCTCATGATGATGACTTCTAGCTTTCATTGAAGATATAACTGATCAAAATCTATCTCACAGGTCGGATCTCTGACTAATAGTAAAACTGATAATTTATTTTTGTATTAGTCAAAATGACTAATTTGTAGTCAATTTGACCACTGACAATAGGCCTTACATAGTTAGTAACATTGACTACTTTTACAGTTACATACATGCTACATGTTTCTAGTAGTCAAAATGACTACATTGACTATGCAATGGTAATTTTGACTATTTAGTTTAGATATTAGGGTGCTTCTTAACTGGGCAAAAAAAATTTTTTTTTTATTATTATGCGTGTCACCCTTCTATTCTGTTCTAAGGCACAAAAAACTAATATATCATTTTTATTTTATTTTTAAAGTAATATTTAGGGGTCGCTACCAGCAAATGAAAAATAAAAAAAAGTATTTTTTAAATTTCTTTAATTAAGTTCTAAAAAAGACATACATAAATTATGCAACTTTAGGATAAAAAAAAGTTATAACTTATGCTAATAAAGTAGTTTTCTTTGTCTCAGGGTACTTTTGCCTGAAAATTTTCTCAACCAAAAGAAGGAATTATTTTTGTTGTTCGTCTGTGGTAATTGGTTTATTAGATTCTTCAATCAATGCTACACTGCGTTCCGCAATGTCGTTCACCACTCTCATAGAACGTGCAATTTCTCTGGAAGCTTTGTAGTCTTCATCTTCTTCCCAAAGAAGAGGTTCTTTTTGCAAAAATAAAGACGGAATTCCAAGGATTCTTAAAAATATTAAGGTCACGAAATCCTCAATATTTTTGTCTTCGATGTGACTTAATCCTAGTTGATTTGCTTTGGGCTATAGTCTGGACCTTCCTCATTCAGTGCAATCACCATTTTTTGTTTGATTTAAGTGAAACTTCGTCATCAAAACAAGCAAGCGCAACAAGTTCTTCGGACAGATAACACAAATGCCCCAGGAACTTCGTTAGAGCTTGTTTGGAAATAGCTTTGTTTATATTTTCAAATTTCTTAAGATTTATAACAGCCACAAGTCATTCCTTGGTGCTGAAGTTACCACGGGAGCTTGGAAGTAGCATCTTACATAAATCTTAACGACGAATACGCAAAATTCAGTAATGGCTTTAAGTTCATTTTTGTCATTTTAAACTAGTCTCTGAACATAAAAACCTTAAGGCAATAAATTGCATTTGCCATCCATCCTACGCGATGAAGACCTGTTGGAGCTCTGAATGATATCCCTTTATTAAGCACACCTCCCAAAAATATTATTGTAAGTATCAACAGTTCCTTGTAATCGTCACGTGGTTGATAATCATTATGCTGTTATTCAGCAAATGAAATTGTGCTGCCTGCTATATTTTCTACACATCTTAAAGCGTGAGGGTCTGAAGAAACTATACTGAACTTATAATGGTCAATGTTAGGCCAAGCAGATCTAAATTGTTTGAAGATCAGTATTTCTGGTCCACTAGATGGACCTAGTGCTTGAACTACGATTGCTTCTAGCAGTATTTCCATTATATGGTGATGACAGGCCAACCAAAGAGCATCTTTTTCCATCTTTTGCTCTAGAATGCAAGCATTAGTATGTTTTCTCATGCTTAAATGATGAATATAACTGTTTTATGTACATTGAGCTGCAAGTTATAATTATCATATTTTTTCAAACTTTGACACGAGGTAGCGACCCCTAAAACCCTATCTAAGAAATAAATAAAAAATATAGGTTCATTTTTTAGGTGATAGAAGCGAATGGCGGGCTGACGCAGTAGGTTTTCAAAAGTCGAAAAATAAGAAGCATCCTATTAGATATGTTAGGAAAAATTGTACTCTATAGCATATAGTTCGCATAATTTGATCATAGATGGTTAAAATATTGATAAAACATATTTTTGATTATGAATAGATAAATAAGTATATTTCCTTAACAAATATAAGTATTATTCTTATAGATTAAGATAATAGCAACAAAATCTGTATAAATAAAATAACTATTGGAGTCATAGAAAAATATATCCTATATATTTGTATAATAAGAAATTAAATGTCGAATCTAGAAAAACCAATATACTTTAGAGAAACTTATGTTAAGAGTATGTATCGTTCTCAGTGTTGCAAGTTGAGGTGTATGAACGAGTAGTTGCCTTATTTCAAGCGTAAGCAAATTTTTAATACTCGCGAGAGGCTATCTGTTATTTTGTTATTCTTCTAATCAATAGCGGGCCCGCTCTCTAGGACTACACTCAAACGTCATTTTTCGACGCTTCTTTGACAACTCTGTCAAAAAATGTCGTAAGATTCGCGCTTGAGCATAGTTCTAGAATATGTGCCCAACGAGTGTTCATACCTATATAGGCGCAATCTATAGCTTACTGATGTAAAACAATATTATCTGAGTTTTTGAAATCAATTTTTGTTTTTAGATATATTTTGACTATTTTGTAGATTTTTAGATACAACTAAAATTTTGATATAATATAATATATTGTTCCTCTTAATCATTCTTTAGATAAATAAAAGTTATTTAGTTTAAATTAATATACAATAAATGTATTCATTGTAAATATAGATTGTAATTATATGTAAAGGGTGTCTCGGGAAAAGTGACAAATTGAAAGAAAGAGGACCTCATAGTTAAGTAAAGAGATTTTATAATATCCCAAATGATACCAACCAGGCTGGAATCGAACCTGCGACCATCTTCTTGATATGGGTATGCGTTAAACGTTGCGCCACTGGTTGTCTCCAAGTTTGGTTGAATTTTTAGGATGGTGTCTTTGGCTCAAAGTGTCGTAGCGCATGACCAGGGGGGGCGGGGTTGGGTTCGCTCGTTACAGTTATCAATTTTCAATAGTTAAAGTTAGGTTATTTGATTAACGAAAGGTGTCGCTTTGCTTATTCAATAGTTATTAATATCGTATCAAGGAGATGGTCGCGGGTTCAATCCCGACGGGTCGGTAATTTTTGGAATAACACTTTAAAAACTAATTTAGTAATGTACACTAATGTTATAAAGAGGTAAAATTTGTTTGTTTGTTTGTCTGTAGAGGGTAATTTCTGGAACTAAAATGATTTTATATTTTATATATATAATATATAATCATGTTAGTTATATATATATATATATATATCACTTATATAATGCTATACTACCCCTGATAAGTATAGGCTATAACACGCGGGCGAAGTCGCGGGGATTCAGCTAGTTCTTAAGTTATTTAGGAGTAATAATTTTGGGGGGGGGGGGGGGAGGTCTCTACTGTCACGTGGCACTATTCTCGGGACACCCTGTATAAGAAAGTTGATGAAAATACATATTTGATATTATATTTTGAAAGTACCCTATACATTGTTTTTAGATCATTGCAAATTTTATCTGATTTTTGTTTTTTCAAATTATGTTCAGTAATTCAAGAACTTTAAAGATTTTTGTGCAATTTACTACAAATATAAAGTGTTAAGTTGTCAAAAAAATCGAAACAAGTCTCAAGTTAATGTGTTTAATGGATAATTAGAAAAATATTGTAATAAACGGAAAAAAATATTGTCATTAACATTAAATAGTACAAGGTTACCAGCAAATATAATGATGACTTTGCTTAAAGAAATAATCCTCTCGTTTGGATTTTTTTTTACTACTTGGCAAGCAAACGAGTGTACGGCCCACCTGATGGAAAGCAGTTACCGTAGCCTATGATGCCTGCAACACCAGAGGCATCACACGCGCGCTGCCGACCCTGAGACATAAAGATGAAAAGTCTCATGTGCCTGTAATTTCAACGGCACCCTTCAAACCGAAACAGCAATGCGAGCACTACTGCTTGGCGGCAGAAATAGGTACGGTGGTAGTACTTCCCCGGACGAACTCTTTCACAAGAAGTTCTACTAACAAAATATTTGCTTAATTATTTGTCGCCAGAAAGAAAATCTTGGCAGTGTTCCGATTTTTTTGACGAAAAGTGTATTATTGTTTATTCGTTGTCAAGTAAATCAAATTTATTTTTATTGTAATTTAATTAACGCTAAGCGCCGCTGTCCACTGAAGCGTCGCATCCTCGCTAAAAGCGTAGTCTACAACAGCAAACGTTACCGCTCCGGTCGACAGGCGAAGCGAAATATCGCGAAACGTATAACATAACACCAACAGTCACATACGTACGACGTACAAAACGATGCTTCAGTTGACAGTAGGCCCAACTAGATACTCCTTGGCTCTTCGAATAGGTTAGACAGGCGAGGTAACTACAAATTTTGTTGAGTTCATCCAGTTATACTAACCGCTTTGTTATGTGTTGGTGAACTCTGGCCTAAGATGTCTCAAACATGATCTTTGTGGTTTAAATTAGTAAGGGCCTATGCCCACCATGTTTATTAAACAGAGGTCCAAGCACGAATATTATGTCGTTAGCAAGACGATCGTAAATGTCTAATTTAACCAATCAAATAAAGCATAAAGGATGCTGATAATGTTATGATCTTCCTCAAACCAGAGACTCATGAGCTCTTATAGCGATTCAGTTCAAAAACTATTCAGTACAAAATATCGGTTCCGTGATGTCCGCAGCTATATTCAAAGGCACAGTAGCAGAAGGTCTATAGACTTCTGCGATTAAAGTTATTCAATGATGACGGATGTCAACGACGAACCGATATTTTTTACTGAATAGTTTTTGAACTGAATCGCTATAAGAGCTCATTGTATGGCCTCTGTTTGGACATGTGGGCTTCTTAGAGTAATACTAGCAAAACTAACCGCGCTGTCATCTATCATTATCATCGTCATCAGCCGTAGTAGATGCTACCACAAACCCACAGACATGGACCAAAAATTTGTTTCGCAGTTGGAATTGAACCCGCTACCACTTGCTTCTCAGCCGGCTACTCGTCCAACGCTATCTAGTTAGTTATTTTTTTTTGTCATGACCCCCCAGTCACACATAAACACACACACACACAGGCACTGTCTTCGTGTATTAAAAAATTTGACCTCTGAGGGATTCATAATCATTTTTTAAACCTATTTTAGTTAAAACAGCTTTTGTTTTGTTCTCTCTGATGTAAAATGACATTCACCAAAACAAGACAAAGGCTATTTATAAACAGGTTTAAATTTTTTTATGACTAAAGAGTGCTAATGTAAACTCTGTCCAACTTTTATTGGATGTTTCGTACCAAATTGTACATAATTCTTCTTAATTTTTTTAATTTAAGATTTGTTATCAACTCTTAGGAGTAATTTATATTTATTAAGAGTTATTTTTAGTTTTTTTTTATTGTTAGTATTTTTACTCGTATTTGAGAACTCATTATTTTAGAGGTATGTTATGAAGTCGATTTAATGTAAAATATAAATATTTAATAAAATAATTGTTTTATTTTTATCAAGCGTTTGTTATTACCAGCCTTTAGAAGTTCACTGCTGGACATAGGCCAGCATAGAATGCCACGACGGTGCCGGGCCGCCTCCATCCACCGACTTTCTGCTATCTTTAAAATGTCTTTGGTCGATCGGCGCCTTCCTACACTGCGTCTTCTGTAGTCGCCACTCGAGAACCATTATTCCCAACGGTTGTCGGTTTTTGATGGCTTACCTATTGCCACTTCAACTTGCTAATTCTGAGAGCTATGTCGGTCAGCTTGGTTCTTCTACGGATTTCCTCAATTCAAATTCTATCACGTAGTGAAACTGCGAGCTTAGCTCTCTCCATGTCGGTGATCTTGGTTCTACTAAGATCTCGTTTTATTTTTATTAAGGTTTCTAGCTTTAGTAAATACTACACGGTTAAGCGACAAAATGTGGTCTTACAGTTAAAATAAGAGACCCGGGTCCCGGATATCCTTACTTTAGTCCCCCAGAGGGGGGGGGGGGGGAGCTGTGTTCCATCCCCGGATGTGTTTGGATATTCTATTACTTTCATCATCACCATCCTATTTACGTCCACTCTATCCGAGGCCTTCCCATAAATGCAATGGAGCATTTGCCATTTTGTTTTTGAATAACCACGCGCAGGCGGATTGGTGTAAAGTACTCAGGTGGATGCTGCTGGCCCACCTGATCCCATGGTGTAATACCTTAATTAAGGCTTTTATATATCCACGGGAGAAGACGGAGGGGGACTCAGGAAGGACACACCACAGCAGAAAGCAAATTCATGTGGTAGTTTTACTCTCCACTCGAATTGGGGAACACGGCAACATGTTTAATAAACAATGTTCCATCACCTTTGTTTATAAACTGTTTACAGAGATGATGAAACATTGTGAAACAGTGTTTATTAACAATTGTTCACTAATGAATACCCGGCTTTAATCAGCAAGTTTCTTTTGTTTTAGAGAGTGAGTGAGTAGAGGATGAGTAGAGTTTGAGTGGAGGATGAGTAGAGTTTGAGTAGAGGATGAGTAGAGTTTGAGTGGAGAATGAGTAGAGTTTGAGTAGAGGATATGTCAAATGTTGCTATCTAATAAAACCACAAAGTTAGAAAATATTGTTTATTTTTAAAGTAAAAATAACAATAATTTTGTTAGATTTAATAAATTCAAGTCAATTTACATTTGTGCCATTCACATCTCGATTGAAGGCGCGTTTACACTGTTCTAGCGGCTACCCAGTAAGCAAAATAAGATAGAACTTCTGCACAGTAACTAGACGAGTGTAAACCGCTTGCAAACATGTCTAATTCTAACAAGTCACAACAACTGCACCAATAAATAAAAAAATGATAACATTGGAATGATAATATGATACATTCACATGGTGTCGATTCTGTGCAACATCAGGGCCCGTACTCTCGAATTAATCTCGTCTACGTCATGACGCCCATATTAAATTATGGTAATCCGAGATTTGACATCAACCCGAGATTGGCATCAACCCGAGATTTGACATCAACCCGAGATTGGCATCAAGCCGAGATCTGACATCAACCCGAGATTTGACATCAACCCGAGATTTGACATCAACCTGAGATTGACATCAACCCGAGATTTGACATCAACCCGAGATATGACATAACCCGAGATTTTTCCGAGAATAAATTTAAGATTGCGCTAAACTATCGCGGTGCTTTTCTAATAGACTGAACAAAAAGGACAGCGTTTTTTTTTTATTTGCGCGTCTTGGCTAGACTCTAGACTGCGCTGCACCGAATGTACACTACTAAGGACTTATTTACACTGACAGCCGTATACAGCCATAACTATTTCATTTGACTTATCAAAGCTTTATTCATGAGCCAATGTGCATGAAAGCAGCCTACACAGAAAACTTTCTCAGAGTATAAAGCAGAGTGTAAATAAACCCTCATAACAGTCAACAACTATTGCATGCTATGCATTTTAAATGAGAATAAGATTGTCAAATGCGCCATCTTGAGTTTTATTGCCCCTCGTGTTTTATGTGAGAATAAAATCGCCCCTTATGTTTTATGTGTGAATAAATTAACCACTTCTGTTTATGTCATAGTATAAAATGCCCCTTGTGTTCTTTGTAAGAACAAAATCACTGTTTTATTGTTGAATAAAATCACCCTTTGTGTTTTATGTGTGAGTAAAGTAGCTTCCTGTGTTCTATGCGAGGTTAAAATAGCTGTGTGTTTTACTGGAGAAATTCATGCAAGAATAAAACAGCTTTATTTTTTTATTGTAGAATAAAATCGCCCTTTGTATTTTATGTGAATAAAGTAGCTCTTGTGTTCTATGCGAGGGTAAAAACGCTATGTTTAACTGGAGAATCAATTCGCCACTTGTGTTGAATCACAGACCAAAATGCCCCTTGTGTTATGCAAGAATAAAATCACTCTATATTTTATTGCAGAATAAAATCACCATTTGAGTTTTATGTGAGATTTAAATCAATCTTTGTGTTTTATGCGAGATTTAAATTAATCTTTGTGTTTTATGTGAGATTTAAATCAATCTTTGTGTTTTATGTGATATTTAAATTAATCTTTGTGTTTTATGTGAGAATTGAATCAATAAGCGTCAAGATGGAGTCCTATTGTCATTTGAAAGCACAGTAATCACCATTGGGAAATATATGATCTATTTGCACTATCCTGCCTACCTCGCTAACGACTAGGCGCTATGCCGCGCTATACGTAAGCTGATTCCTTATTTATAACATTTACTCTTAACTACCCCCTATTTATAACTAAATAAATTAAACCATTTTAATAGTGGACATTTGAGACGGTCGTAAGTTACATTCGAAGTATATTTGTTTTTTGTTATTATGATTTTTCCGAGCTTACGATTACCGTGTTTGTGGTCACCGGTACCGGTATCATGTAGTTGCAACAGGTCACGTATGTAGCGTCTGATACCGTGATCCGTTTCTACTTAATATATAAATTTCAAGTCTCGACAGATCACGTCATCAGTTCCATTGGTGCGTATACATAACCAGGTTTTGTTAACAGCTGTTTTTTTTCTTCTTTCGTACCCGGGTTACGAAACGATATTAGTCCTTTCTCATAATATGTATTCATTGTAATTTCTTTTGTAATTTAACAGTGTTTCCAAAAAGATTAAGAAACTCTCTGAACCTACCAAAAGTGACTCTAATTTTACTATAACAACAAATTGTTTTTGCCTGAGCTAAACTTATTGTTGCGTAACCCGGTTACGAAAGAAGAAAAAACCTCGTTCGTAACTGGTGAGGAGATAATATACATAGGCTCACAATTAACTCACTCAGGTTGTCTGGAAGATATAGCTTTCAGCGATAAAGCTGCCCATTGTACTATGCTAATTATGCCTATTTTTACCAGACTGTTATGTTATCCTACTTACAAAAGCTTAATTTCAAAAGAAACAACATTGAAATCGATAGCAAATTGAGTTACGTAATCGCGTTCCCCAGTTTAATAAAGTGTTGCGTTCGTCTGTCTATTTCAGCTCGGTACCGGTGAGTACACTCTCGCGCCGCGAGAGTAGTCTAGTTGTTGGGGCTCATGTAGGTGATGTCGTCCCAGGGGTGACGGTAGAGGGGCTGCTTCATGCGCTTCTGGTCGAGGTAGTGGCCCACCAGCCCGATGGTGCGGCCCAGCACGAACAGCGCGTTGATGCTGCCCATGCTGATGTAGCTGTTGCCTTCCTCTCTGTCAATCAAATAATCAATCATTAACTCACCTGAGTGATCCTATAACATATATTATAATAGGTATATGTGTGTGTTGAGCTACAGTGTGTGTGTGTGTGTGTGTGTGTTTACCCACAACACAGGGAATCCTAGTGTGGGGGTTAGTAAATCTTTGACGATCTTTGTGGCGCGGCGGGCGAAGGTTCGCTTGCGACGCAGGAGGTTGCGGGTTCGATTCCCGCCTCGGAACAAATGTTTGTACGATCTGCAGATATTTGTTCAGGGTGTTCTGGGTATTTTTCTATGTATAATAAAAATATCTATCTATGTAATGTATTGTATTAAGTATATCAGTTATCTAGTTGTCATAAAACAAGCTCTGCTTAGCTTGGGGCTATATAATGCTGGGTGAAATGTCTCCAGCAAAAAAAGAAAACCTACTTACTTAAGTATAAGTACCTTCTGTTCTGATTTAAAATTTTGTTTATAGTGAGTACCTAGGGTACTTACTACTTACAATAAAAGTACCTATAACTTATTTACATGATTAAGTGTATGGATTCATTGTTTTTTTTTTGGAAACAAACAAATGATTTGATGAAACTGACATATTATTTATGGAAATTATTAAAAATGTATTGATAAAAAAAGTTTATTATGGACGAGTTTTTTAATAGCAAGACATTTGTTTAATTTTTAATTTTAATTATGTTTTTTTATTCTTTACTTACTTGTTTGACATTTTTTATTTTTATTTACGTACCTACTATTTTTAAGTTAAAGTTACGACACCCATACTGGGTACATAATTATGATGCAATAAAGAATTGAATTTGAATTTGATTTGTAATTTGTATGTGGTGTGTGTACGGGGTGTACTGACTGCGTGAACAGCTGGCAGTGCCGGAACAGGTCGACGCAGGCGGCGGCAACGATGCCGTCCACGTTCAGGATGAGGTTGGGCTTCTTGCGAGTGGTGATGGCCTCCACGTCGAGCGCGTAGCGCGTCACGGGCCACGCGGGCCAGCGTGACGTCACGTACGCCTTGAGCTCGCGCACGCGCGAATCAGGATTGTTGATCGACTTCACTCTGTGGATCAACATTCAGAGTCAATAAAAGGAGATGGGACATATTCTTGGTTCTGGTTATGTTTGTTTATGTTTCTTTGTTGTATTTTGAAACTCATGGAGATAGCGCAGCTTGTTTTGGAGAAAGTTGAATAGTTGTGGTGCCTATTAGTAATATTATAGGTATTCCCCAGTAGGTACCTACTTATTTTTAAGCTTGGTTCTTTGTTTTTATTTTATATAATCATGTGCATATAACATCGCTTTAGGTCCTACTCTGTTAAGGTGTTATAATAGTTTTTTAATAAATAAATAAATAAAAAATTTATTTTGTACTATTGTAACTAGGCACGGTGTGTACGTACTTTCCACGCAGTTTGTGATATATATTTTTTTGACGTGTACATTTTTTATTAATATATCTGACTATATTTTTTTTTTCTGAAGGACAAAATGCATTTGGCCTCAGACGGCCGATGCTGCGTTACCGGACTTTTGGTGAGCGCGGAAGGCGCTCAACCGTTAAAATTAGGTTGGGGCAACTAGCGCAAGGGCACCACTTAGGTACGGACCTCGGCTTGGGCCGTTGCCAGATTGGGAGGAATAGGAAAACGCCCCGGAACATGCTTGTAACGGTTTAGGCGTGTGGTACTGAAGGTACTTAAGAGAGTCTTCGACCCCGCCGGCGGGGTCGCTGTATCTGTGTAGTGTTTACTCTGTCGTGATTGGATGACGACGCCCCTGCATTCGCGGCGGTGATTTCGTCATCCGGGTCACCAAGAACGTGTCTTGGTCGACGAAGGGATTGCTATCTGACTATCTGAGGAGAAGTAGAGTCTTAAGCATCCCCGAGAGGAGGGAGAAGTCTTCAAAAATCGAAATATTCATAGGTATCTATCCAGAGACAGGGGGGTTTATTCTCAGGCATCCCCTTGAGGTGACGGAGAGGTATATTCTTAGGCATCTCCGTAAGGAGACGGAGGGTTCTTTAGACGTGGGGGGGGGGGGGGGGGTTAGTCTATTCTCAGGCATCCCCTTGAGGTGACGGAGAGGTATATTCTTAGGCATCTCCGTAAGGAGACGGAGGGTTCTTTAGACGTGGGGGGGGGGGGGGGGGGGTTAGTCTATTCTCAGGCATCCCCTTGAGGTGACGGAGAGGTATATTCTTAGGCATCTCCGTAAGGAGACGTAGGGTTCTTTAGACGTGGGGGGGGGGGTTAGTCTATTCTCAGGCATCCCCTTGAGTTGACGCAGGGGTCTACATCCACGTGAGGAGATGGAGTAACATCACCCTTACCGGTGTCCGATGCCCATGATGAGTTCGCCGCGCGCTCTCTTCTCGTTGACGAACTCCTGCGGGTGCTGTCCCTTGTCGTGCGCCGCGCAGAAGTCCGCGGCCGCGCGGTCGAGCGCGCCGCCGAATCGATCGCCCTGCAATCGGAACATACCAGTTACCATAATATAATAGAATAGATTTATTTGAAACAACATTCAGAACAATTAACAAAAAAACATCATATACAACAGTATTTAAAAAATGTTGTTAAAATTGTATAACAAGCGTAGCGTGTGCTGTCTTGCATATTTTTGCTGATGTTTATTTAATTTTGACTACCTTCCTAAGGTTTTTAAGTTCTCGTTTACTATGTATCAGCAACTCCTTGCTCCGAGGCACCACACAGGCGCTTCTCACCTAGTGGTAAGACGGACCATTTAAGCCAAGCCGTGTTTGTTGCCCGATTCTTCTAGGCTTGGTCGCGTTGGAACAGGAGTAATTTTAGTTTTTAGGATTCAAAATGATCCTTGTGATTTCAATGAATAACATTCTGTTTGACTTTGAATTTGTTGCAAAAAGGCCCCAACTCAGAATATGCGGGCCTGTAAACAACCTGCGCTGATCTTTTGCAGCCATTTTGCAAAAAATATAATAAATTGGCAAAAAAAAGTCTTGGACACAATGAAACACATAAAATAAAACATAAAAACAATAAAGTCAATGTAATAATGTCGACACGAATAATTTACGTTACGCTCGAGACGATCGCAAATGTCAAATATTAGCCAATGACATCAGGGTAACTAGAAATCTTAGCAAGTTGATTGGTTCATATTTGACGTTTACTATCGTCTCGCTAGCGTCTCGATAACGTTAGATGTTCGTGCTTGGGCCTCAGCACCACTTCAAAGAACTAGCATTAACAAACAAGCTAATTGTCGGAAGCGACCTTCGCCGAGACGTGACTGACAATCGCGACTTAAACCTCTTTAAAGAATGACAGCATTTTTTTATTTTAAAAAATATAGCTAATATATGGAATATATGGTCCCTAACTTCAACCGCTATGGTACATATACATATATATATATATATATAATATTGAATGTGTATTAACTCGTGGATATTATGTTATACTACACCATACGTTTGTGTCAATTGCTTATAAAATCTGACTCACGTTTTTAACAAAAGAAAAAATTCGGGAGACCGATAATTGGACAGTCGGACGTCCAATTATCTGTCTCGCGAATTTTTTTACTCCATGTTACGTCCGCCACTACAGTACTTACGCTAGGCTGTTTGTGGTTTTTTGTTTTTTTTTTGACGTTTACTTTTTGTTTGAATAAATGACTATCTTATAGTTTGCGCTTTTACTGACAACATACAGCATCAGTCGCAACTTTTGGTCGCGTCCGACATTTTGTGTCCCGCTGTACAACTTACGATGGTGAGCAGCCCGCTGACCACGGAGGAGATGAGATCCTTGCCGGCGCGCGCCGTCACCATGGTGTTGTGCGCGCCCGACACGGCGGGTCCGTGGTCCGCCGTCACGATCAGCACCAGCTCAAAGAACTTGCTGGCCCATTCAGGTAGCTCGCGCTGGAACCTGAAAAAACGTTCATGTAATACATATACATAAGCACACATCTCTTTCCCCGAAAGGGGTAGGCAGAGCCTCAAAGGGTCTCTTTTTACCGTGGGTTGCACAATCGCAGGAATATAAACGTGCCAAGTGGTGAGCTCATGACCGCCATTGCTTTCCACGACCAACTCGGCAAACGCTTTCTTCCAGTAGTAACACACTCCTAAATAAGCCAGCAGCCAGGACAAATCTTATTCCAACGAAAATGGCCCAACAAGTACGGGTTCATTATGAAGTAAAATACGATTTGAATGATGGTGTTATGTCACGCCCAGTCCAAGCTCGAACAAGCTGCTGATAGCACGCCCAGTACAAGTTCCAGCAAGCTGCTGATAGCACACACAGGTAGTGCTCTAGCACGCTGCTGATAGCACGCCAAGTCCGCGCTCCAGCAAGCTACTGGTGGCACGTAGCAGTAGAACTGCTCTTACGATACATACCACAGTAAGCTGATAGTTCCACCGACGCCCAGTCCGCGCTCCAGCACGCTGCTGATGGGCACGCCACAATAGGACAACTCCTGACCACGCTCGTCGCAGATCGTGCTGATGAAGGCAGCCGGCTTTCGGATCAAACCGAGTTTCTGTCAAATGATAACAAGATATAAGCTTAATTCAAATTCAAAATTCTTTTTTTTTTATTATTGCATCATAATTAAGGCTCAATAAAAGTCAAGGCTATAATAAACTTTTTTTATCAATATTTTTTTAATAATTTTTATAAATAATATGTCAGTTTCATTCTTTAAGTCGTCAGGTATTTTATTATAAATTTTAGTGGCCATTGTGATTGGCCCGGAACTATGCATCGCTAGTTTTGAGGTAGGTAGTTCTAGCCGGTGTTTATGCTTATATTCATAAAGACGCGGCTGGTCCGCTTTTTTTAGAAAAAGGTCAGGATATTTCCTGACAAATTTATAAGCTTCTATGCCACGAGGAACGGCCTTGAGCCGCCTCCATCCACCAACTTCCTGCGACTTTTATAATGTCTTTAATACATCAAGTGGAGGGCCTACCTCTACCGCGTCGTCCGGTTTGTGGTCGCCACTCGAGAACCTTTATCAACGGTTATCAGTTCTTCGAGCTATATGACCTGCCCATTGCCAATTCAACTTGCTAATTCTGAGAGCTATGTCGGTGACCTTGGTTCGCGATAAGTGATCGCAGTACTCATGTTGAGTGAGGTGGATGCTACTACCCATCCCCTGGTGTAATCCTTTAGTTGGCTTTTAGAACATCAACGGGAGGAGACGGAGAGGTCTATTCTCAGGCCGTACACACCACGGCACGGTACTATAACTATAGTAATGGATTAGTAGTAGAACTTTTTGTGAAAGAGTTCGTCCGGGGAAGTACTACCACCGTACCTATTTCTGCCGCCAAGTAATAAATAAAGTAAATTGTAATTTAACATTTGAGGAGCTGACTACAACGTTGGTACAAATCGAGGCGAAACTTAACTCTCGGCCACTCTCTCCGTTGTCGTCGGACCCAGAAGATTTGACACCCCTCACGCCTGGCCATTTTCTCATCGGCCGTCCTCTTATTGCCCTGCCTGAACAGAACTTCGAGGACTATCCAGTAACTAGATTGACTCGCTTCCAGCGCATTGCGCAGTTACGCCAGCACTTTTGGACGCGGTGGAGTAAGGAGTATGTATCAGAACTCCAACAGCGAGTAAAATGGCGATCCTGCAAGTACTCCCTAAAGAATAATACTCTAGTCCTGTTGAAAGAAGATGGCATCCCACCGCTGAAATGGAAGCTTGGACGTGTTGTAGCTGTGCATCCCGGTCCAAGTGATGGCATATGTCGTGTTGCGGACATACGTACGGTCAATGGTGTCGTGCGGCGAAGCTTCAGCAAAATTGCCCCGCTGCTGCCAGAAGATGAAGTCTCCGGTTGAAAGAAGAGCTTTCAACGGGCGGGGGCATGTTCGAGATTCAAAGCTACGCGCCAATTTAGTTTATAATGATCTGACAGATCGTTGAAGATCCTGTGCGCCCGCAGCGCCATCCTTATCCTTAGATATATACCTGACCCCCCTACACAGATATTGCTCGCATTGCTGTGTTTCGGTTCGAAGGGTACGGGTGCCGGTGAAATTACAGGCACATGAGACTTTTCATCTTTATGTCTCAGGGTCGGCAGCGCGCGTGTGATACCTCTGATGTTGCAGGCGTCCATAGGCTACGGTTACTTACCATATTATATATACTTATTACTTTCCATCAGGTGGGCCGTATGCTTGTTTGCTTGCCAAGTATAAAAAAAAGTACAACTTACTCTCGCCCAGTCGTAGTCCATAGGAACCTTGGGCGGATCCAGCTCCTCTTTCACGATGATCTTCCCACTCTTGACCAGCTGCTGGTAGACCTTGCTGACGGAGTCGCCCAGGCTGTCAAAGGAGGCGGGCACGCTGACGCCGCTGGCCGCCAGTCCCGCGTTCTTAGCAGCCGCCTGCTCGACGGCGGAGCCGGCCAGCGAACCGGCGTGACCGAACTGCACCTCCGATGTGAACATGTCTGGAAGAAACTGGTTGTAAGTACATTGCGGAAATCCCTTCTACAATATAAAATAGACGAACAAATATATAGTAACCCCGAACGCCGAACAGAAAGGGATTTTCTGTTCGGCGTTCGGCGAGGCAACATGGTTGCGGAGTTTTTGCGGTAGTGTGTCTTTGTTGTTCTAGCACGCAGTGAGCCTACTGTTTATTGAGGATGCTTCGTTGAGAGGCGAAACACGTGTCGAATTCTTTCAGAGTTTTCGTTGGAGTGGAGCGGAATTGTTACTATATATTTGTTCGTCTATTTTATAAAGTACACAGTGGTATAGCTGGCAGGTACAAATTGGGAATAATTCGAAAACCCCGAACGCCAATCAACCAATCCGCCTGCCAAGCGTGGTGATTATGGCAAATCCCCCATTTCATTTTATGGGAGCGGCTTCGACCTATCGTAGCTATGTCCTCACCTGAGCACGTGCAAATACACCACGCCACCATGGGCTTCTTGATGAGGCCGACTCGGATATCGCGGCACACGTGTTACTCCTCAACTATACCTACTTCTCCAGAGTACTTGCTATGTCCTCACCTGAGCACGTGCCGATGCACCACGCAACCATGGGCTTCTTGATGAGGCCGTCTCGGATGGCGCGGCACACGTGGTACTCCTCAACTCCGCCTACTTCTCCGAGGAGTACTAGCATTTTCACATTTGGGTCCGCTTCGAACCTGGAATCGGAACATCAAATCAAGAAAAGAGTTTTTATTCATTTAATATCTCTTTTATTGAAACTTCAATTCAGCATTCTCACTCACTCACTCACTCCACTTCAGTTAATATCGTCAGTTTTTATTTTGATTCAAGCAAGACTTTGCGGAAATCCATTCTAAAATATTGAATAGAGTCTATTCAATATAAGTAACAGTTAATTTCGATTAATTATCGAAATGAATAACTAACGAATCCGATCGGAAACCCTTTTGAACGTTCACAACCTTCGCCCTGCTGATAACAGTTGGTGATCCGCCATGCAAGCTTAATGCTGGTGGTAGATTAGATGATGAGAGTCGGTGTTGATCCTCACCTGAGTAAATGGTCGATGAAGGTGGTACCCGGGTATTTGTCTCCGCCGATAGCGACGCCTTCGCAGACGCCATCAGCGTTCTTGCAGATGATATTGTTCAGCTCGTTGGACATGCCGCCGGAACGAGACACGTAAGCCACACTGGAAGTAAAGAGTTTGTTAGTAGTAGAACTTCTTGTGAAAGAGTTCGTCCGGGGAAGTAATATCACCGTACCTATTTCTGCCGCCAAGCAGTAGTGCTCGCATTACTGTGTTTCGGTTTGAAGGGTACGGGTGCCGGTGAAATTACAGGCACATGAGACTTTTCATCTTTATGTCTCAGGGTCGGCAGCGCGCGTGCGATGCCTCTGGTGTTGCAGGCGTCCATAGGCTACGGTAACTGCTTTCCATCAGGTGGGCCGTATGCTTGTTAGCTTACCAAGTAGTATTAAAAAAAAAGTGTAATTCAACTAAACAAATTGTTTTTGAATGGTTAATGAATAATCTCAAAATTTATACTTTTGACACTTTTAGCCACAAGTGTCAAGTGTCAATTTTGAGATAATTCATTAACAATGGGTGTGATTATAAAAAATGCCGTTAGTCTGGGTTTAAACCAAGACTACCAGTCTAGGCTTAAATATCGACGCAGGGTATATAAGACTGTAATGCAAAAGCAGATGGTTTGTTTTCCAGAAGCAACTTTCGAGCTAGATATGCCAAAAATGACATAAGCTTGGACTATCTCTGGTTTATCTAAAACCAGGCAGCCCCCTAGTTTAGCAATGTTCTATAAATTGACAGTTGATTGCTTGTTAGAGGTAAGAATTTGGACATCTCAATTGTGATGTGACACAATCCGTCAGTTTGATACTTTGGAAATTTGCGAAGTAGCCTGAAAATTGATTTCAGAAAACAAACCATCTGCTTTCTTATTTAAAGTAGCATATGCCTAATGTCGATATTTAATCCTAGACTAGTACGCCTGGACTAAATTCAGATTTAGTCCATGTTCTGTAATAAGGCCGAATATGTTTAGTAGAATTGAGGCCCTGAACTGGAGTCGTAAGTTTTTTGGAAACAATTGACACGGACGTATGGTGTAGTGTAACACGGATTTTGTGAACCTCATTTTCCATACAAAAATCCGTGTTACACAACACCATACGTCCTTGTCAATTGCTTGTTAAAACTCAGACTTCGGTCACTGGGCCATCTAGCCATCAGACAACTCTCACGCATAATCGACTGCCTTAGAGTTGAAAGGAGCTCTTTTAGATGGTTACCTCCCCGGTCGGTACAGCTTGCTGTCGACGATGTTGTCGATCATACCAGCCGTGTTGCCGATCTTGAAGCAGCCGGGCCGGATGCCGCCCACTGTCGCCGGCCCGATCACGTTCACCTGTCAACATTACATTTACCTGAAATTATTTACTAACCCCCTTATTCATAATTAATTTCTAAACCTATATCAGTTAAAATATGTTTTGTCTTGTTTTGACTTATGACATTTTACATCAGAGAGAACAAGACAAAACATATACTATTAAGTTTAAAAGATTATTATGAATAGGGCCTATGAATAAGAGATTTTAGCAAATACTTATAAACATTTTTTTCATGCAACACTTACGTTACATACTTAACGCATATAGAATTGTCAGGTTTCTATGACTGTCTAATTTGATCATTTCTTGCATAAAAAACTCTTGGAGCTATTATAATAAATTTGAGCAAATTTAATCAAATTTGATCAGATTCCGTGTTTGTTCAGGGGCCTATTTCTCTATGGATACAGTTATATTGCTAAGAGTCCATGGTTACGCGTTTTTTCCTTGCAAAAATAACAAAATAACGTTACCATAGCAACACACTCATAATTTGTAGCTTGTAAGCTTCGAGGAATAGGTTCCTGATATCCTAATATATGATACAGTTTCCTCAAATTTGATCCAGTTACATGAAATATAAACCGGCTTTCTAAAATTTGATCCGGGTTTCTAAAAAAATTCCGGGTTTCTGAAATTTGATCCGGTTTCCTCGAATTTAGGTCCGGTTTCCGAGCCCCGGTTAGCAGGTAGGTACTTACGCTTCTTGCATCAGCGAGTTTGATGATCTTCCTCGTCATATTTTCGGGGATGCCTTCAGCTATTATCACTATTGTGTTGATCTGAGGATGTTGCATTGCCTGCCAATACACAAAAATGTTATTATAGTATTGTGGCTTTGTATCGTTTTAGAACAAAATTACGACTATACACCACACCACGTGTGTTTTTATTTCACATTGATGTTGAGTACCTACTACATTTACACACTACATTATTATATACAGGGATTTTAATTATAATTTTTATTGATTAACCAAATTATTGACATTTTTATTTTACTTAGTTCATTGTTTAAATCTCAATTATTATTCTAATTTTATTGCTTTTATATTAATCATATTACACATGTGAAAATTTGCATGCCTAGTTATAAGGTAGAATATATCTGACTTTTTCTAGTTTAAGACCTTTATTGTATTTACAATGTTCTGGCAAATAAACTTATCTTATCTTATCTTACTCACTATGTTTAGATACATAGTCATTGTGTTGTGTTTGATAGAAAAAATATATATATCTAACCTATTTTTGAATGCTGTGCGATTGTGTAGTAGCTTTATGTAGTGTCTCTAAGTACCGAGACAAGCCTTGCATGGTTTTATGGTACTTATTAAGTGTATAATGTATAATATACAAAGTATTAAGTGTGTGTGTAGTATACAACTTGAAGATGAATAAATAAACGTACTTTACTATTCTTCTGCTGACGTTTCGTTGACCATTTAGTGGTCCTTCCTCATGAGCCCCGCTAGCGACCACGCTTGAGGGTCGTGAGACGGGGACTACCGTCACGGGGACTCAGCAGAAGAATAGTAAAGTAGGCAGTGTATATCCGTAATTATTAAAAAAAAAAATATTGCCCTGGGGTGTTCCTAAGAATAGATGTCTCCGTCCCCATGGATGTCGTTAAAGAAAGAATTTCACCAGGTACCCGAGTACTCAAAATCAATACTGCGATCACCAATCCACCTGCCAAGCATGGTGATTATGGCAAATACTTCCATTTAATTCTATGGGGCAGGCCTCGACCAGTCTCGGACATCTATCAGATGATAATGATGACCGTCGCATTGCAGGGCAATGCCTTCATTCGTTCCACTCTACTCTAATGAGTGTATTTAAAGATTGGAGGACAACTCCGGTTCGTGAAAGCCAATAGAGAATAATTTTCTGAATAATCTCGAGAACTTAAGGTGATTCCTCTCGCATGTAGCGCGAAATTCAAATTTTATTGCGTTTTTGCTCATTACAGCTCATCAACACTTCTTGAGATAGTAAAAACTGATTTTGCGAAAACTAAGAGACCTAACACACATGTTTTAGTTTATAGTTTCACATATAGATCATTACTTCAGCTACGAATACTCTTCAATGATTTTTACAGTGTTTTTTTGGTTTAAAGATATGCATAGCTTAACTAATGACATTTATGAGATACTATCAATTAAAACATGTGTGCTAGGTCTCCTAGTTTTCGCAAAATCTGTTTTCTCTATCTCAAGAAGTGTTGATTAGCTGTGATTTCCAAAAAACACAACAAAACTTGAATTTCGCGCCACATGCGAGAGGAATCACCTTAACCCCAAAAAAATACTCTCCCTACTGTGACACAGATCACACTGTCTTTTTACACCCTGTATGAAGACGTTTTCACGTCAAACGATGACGTTTACCTGCATAGAGCTGTCGTAGGCTGACCGCAGCGATGCGAAATTGACGAGGACGGTCGCTTCTTGGTGCTTGCGCATCGCTACGTCCATGTCAGAGAATACTAAAACAAAAGTCAATAATAAAGCCAGCTATAGGTTCAGACTTTAAAGAGAGTTCAGATATGTAAAGCGGTATTCCAAGACCTTTACTTAAGTATTTCTTGTCAAGTAACAGTCACGTCGTAAGCTATCTCTGTCAAGTCACAATTGAATGACTGACAAAGCCACTAAGATTACTTTGCTTCGCACTTTTACTGTTTACGTACAATAAACCCAGAATTTCACTCCATATATAAGCACTGACACAACATATGCTTTATATTCTCTGTTTTAAGGGTATTTTAGAGTACACTCACCGGGTATGAACACCTCTTTGTTCCCGAAGTAGTATTTCTGCTTATGGTCAGCGGTGAAGGGGTAGACGATAGCCACCACTGATGGCTCTGGTCGCCGGCTTATGTAGTCGAAATCAAGCATTCCCTGGAAAATTACATTTAGTTATACAGACATACAAACTTCCATAATTACAATGTTAATAGAACAACTGACTTCAAAAAACCATTACCAGCCTTCAAACCCCTCCCCATCCCTTCCCTCCTTCTGATCCCTCTAAAATCAGCTATAGATGACCGCTGTGGCGCATCGGGCGAGTAGCCGGTTCAGACATGAGGGGTTCGATTCCCGCCGCGGGCAAATGTTTACATGATCTGCAATTAGTTCCATGTCTGAGTGTTGTTGTGGGGCTGAGATGCGAGAGGTTGCGGGTTCGATTCCCGCTGCGGTACAAATGTTTACATGATCTACAAATAGTTCCGTGTCTGAGTGTTGTGGTGGGATGGTACTCGTAGTTCGTGATACACACTACACAGAGAGTCCTAGTGTGGAACCAGGACTAAGTATGTAGTAGTTGAGTGTATGTTATTGGTTACCTGGATGGCGCGGTTCTGCATGCCCCATATGATAGCCTTGGTCTTCTCACTGAATAGTGGCACAGCCGTGGAGACCCCTTGCCCGAGGTCCAGCTTTGTGGGGGCTTGCGAACAGACCAGGTTAAGGAGTTTAGGGGTTAACTCTGGGATGTCCAGTTTTGGTTTGGGCTGTAAACAAAATGGTATGTTACATTCAGATCATGGTAAAATGATAAATTCAGATCAATTCAGATTCAGAAGTTTTTTGAAAAATGTATTTTTCATAACAAGCTTTTATTAAATTAGTGATCGGAACCGTGAGCTGATCAACATGAGCCCAAATACTGCCAGGCTACTATTTAATCATCGAGGAGTTGTCTACCTTCCGTCTCCATCATCACATCAACTCGCCGTCACCATAATATTGTATTGTCATCTGAACTTGACAGGTATGAAAAAATTTCAGCTCAATCGGTTAAAGATAACTGATTTAAAATTCATTTGCAAGATTCCACCCGGACAAACATACATACATTGCAAGTTATATAAAAGCTTGTAAAAATAGACAATTCAATTCTGAACATAAAAAGACCGATTTTTTTTCACTCCGGACGAAACACTGCCGTGCCCGCTGTCCGGTTTCGTTCCGGAGGTGTTTGGAAAGTCCTTCTCGAGTGCCAAAGAAGTAACGGCCATTAATAGTAATAGACTTTCATAAGTTCAAAGTGACTAATGTAGACCCCTCCGTCTTCTCCCATGGATGTTGTCAAAGCCAGCTAAGGAAGGACACCAGGGGATGGGCAGCAGCATCCACCTGAGTACATACCACTATACAGCGATCATCAAACCGTCTGCCAAGCGTAGTGATTATGGCATTGTTTTCGATGGTATATTCCCAGCGTCCCCCACCTATGTGGCCCACTGGAGGAAGTTGGGAGAAAAAGTGCCACCGTCGAAAGTCCCCCACTCATTGACAACGCCAGAAATTTAGGGCCTTATTCATAATCATTTTTTAAACCTATTTTAGTTAAAATAGCTTTTGTCTTCTTCGCTCTGATGTAAAATGTCATGTACGTCAAAACAAGCCAAATCTATTTTAACTAAAATAGGTTTAAAAATTATAATGAAGGGGGTACGGTACATGTTTAAGCAATAGAACTTTTTTTTTTGTTGGTTACAGGTATAAAATAAATAGTTTACGTTTTTATAAAAAGAATATTTTTTAAAGATAGAATAAAAAGATGACCCATCTACGGGGAGGCGAGGTAATGGAGAAGGCCTAGTCCAGCTGTAGACATCAACCGGCTGATAATGATGCGGTGCGGCTAGTCGCTTCACAAATCGCCTCACCAAGACGCATTGTTAGCCCATTTGCAGACTAAAATCGCATGAAACAACGTGCGCGAAACACAGCTTCATGGGGCGGGCGATCGCCTGCAACTGGTCGTTTACACGGTCTATTTTAGTCACCAGCCGCATGCGGTCAGTCGCCGCGCGGCCAAAGTCGGATGCTACCCAACTTTGGGGCTTGCGGCTTTAGGTTAAGTTCAGATGAACGCGCGTTACCGCGCGTGACCGCGCGCACCGTCATGCATATGACCTGTTCAGATGACCTGCGTGGTTTGAGGCGGACAGACGCAAGGAGCACACAAGTCACAAACAGTAGGCTTAAAGGTCTTTGACTTAAAATAGGGTGCACCCAGTATATCGTCTTTGCTTTTTACGACGACGTCGCAGTTTGCGGTATAAAACCCACAAGCAAATTGCCTCCTCCACGTCCGTTCCCACTGAATGTTCACGCTGGATAGCCGCGTGCAATCCACCGTCACCTGAACAGCTGAAACGCGCGGCAGCGCGCGTCGCCGCGCGTTCATCTGAACGTAGCCTTAGTCACTTGCGACCTACTCGAATTGCCATTTAGACGGTCAATTTTCGCCGCGCGGCAAAAATCGTGCGGCTTTAGCCACCCGTGTAAACCCCACATAAGGTGTTACTTACACCGGCTTGAGGTTTAGGCAGTTGGTGCGGTGCGTAGTCCAGCCTGTGCTCCGAGGGGATGGGCTTCTGTCCCAAGGCCAGGCCAACGATAGCTGTCATGTTCGCCTCCGGGCCGAACACGTAGAGGGGTATGCGGAGACGATGACCGACTTCGCGCATTTGTCTGCGAACCGATAAAGTAAGTTGTTAAAGGCGGTTGTAAGATAGTAGAATTAATTTTGTCCGAAGTTAGTTTTGTTTTGCCTCGTCGAAATTTACGGCTGAATTAAGGTGATTATTTATCTGGTTCATTGTTTTAAAAATATAGAAAGCTGCGTACCTTAATCCTACTTCCTACTAATATTATAAACGCGAAAGTTTGTAAGTATGGATGGATGGATGTTTGTTACTCTTTCACGTAAAAACTATTGAATGGATTTTAATGAAACTTTACAATAATATAGCTTATACATCAGAATAACACATAGGCTACAATTTATAAAGATATTGTGTGAATTGTCCATAATATGACGATAAGTGTCAAGTGAGTAGAAAAAATCTACCATCTGCGAGCTATTCTGGCGTGCGCTGAAAAAACCGCACATTACACATATGTAATGTATGATGGAAATGTTAGCCCGCCACAGGTTAAATTCTTTTCTACGCCACACTAATACAAGCTACTCGAAATACTAATCCTGCGCAGACGAAGACACGGGCACCAGCTAGTTATATCTAAAATTGTAGGAAGAACAGACTTGTAATTTTTAAACACTAAACTTTAGGCCTTTTTTTATGCTCAGTAGTTTCGTACCTAAGTGTGGTTTGGGTATTTATGCACGACTTTCGTATGTTTACTTTAACAAGATTAAAACTTAATTTTGAAAAAAATAAAAATATGTTAGTATTTATCATGATGAGCTCTTTCATTTGATAAGTCACACGATGAAATTGATAAAAGTTTTCTTTTTAGTTTTCTCGTTTGCCCCCGAAAATTATCCCGCAAAATCAGAATTTCTTTATTTACGCTATACATACATATACATCTGTATATAAACAATATACATACCAAATTAAAACTTTTTTCGTCCATTACATTTGGAGAAATAGTCTGTAACAGACAGATAGAAACGAGAGTGATCCTAGAATGGTTCCGTTGGTACCATTTCATGGACGGTATCCTACAACTGGTAAACTGAAATTACCTGAGTCCCTCCTGATAGTTGGGACCGCCTCGTCTCACGAAGATGGTGATGTTGTACTGTATAAGCGCGTCCTTGTACGTCTCTATTGCGGTGATGATACCACGGAACGTGTCCGCTACGTTTGTGAAGTTCGCGATACCACCGCCGATTATCAGGACCTGTACAGAGAAAGAGAATGTGATTATCAGAACCTGTAGAGAGAAAGAGAATGTATACCATGTATACTGAGGATACTGTCTCCAGGCGCCACTTCCAATCAAATCCAATCAAAAGTATTTTTAAACGATTTCAAAAAAAGAGAGGTTCTCTGTTCGGTTGTATTTTTTTTATGTTTGTTACCTCATATCTCCTTCGTTTATTAACCGATTTGGAAAAATCTTTTTTTATTTGAATAGATATACTTCCAGATTGGTTTAATTTTTTTTCAAAATCCAGTTCTGATGATGGAATCCATGAGGGATTGAGGAAAATCCTCAAATATTACAGGCATACATATAGCGATTTTGATATTTTCAGCAACAAGTTAAGTATTTTACTAACTTGTAATTTTTTATCGCTAAGCCTAAATTATTTGCTGTAGCGTGTCCGGCTTAAGAATACACCCCTCCATATTCCATAGTTAAGTAGGAATTAACTGACAGATAGTGTAAGTTAACGATAATGAAATAATAATAATGATGGAATATGCCAGTTAACTCTCGAGTTAACTGGCATATTCGGCCTATTCCGCATTATTTATGACCTCCGTGGTGTGGTGGGCGAGTAGCCGGCTGAGACACAAGAAGTGCGGGTTCGATTCCCGCTGTGGCACAAATGTTTGCATTAGTAGGGAATGTGTGGGATCAAGACTATGTATATGTTATATAGTATCAGGAGTTATCTGGCAGATAGTATCAGTAACATTAGAGTTAACTGACAGATAATTTATGAGACTCACCTTGCCCTGAGGATGCTTCTCCCGGCACATGAGACTGAAGATGGTCTTGGCGTAGTCTGCTGTCTGGCTCTCTGTGGGCGCTCCACTGTACTCTCCATAGTTGGCGAGCTCGGAAGCGCCACCTAGTTCACATATGGTATCCGTGTACACGACAGATGCACCGCCTCCAGCCACCATCGTCCAGATGCGACCGGATTTGTTTAGGATTGTGAGCTGTGGAGGAGATAAAAGTAGTAAATCATCATTATCATCAGTAGCAGCCTTCAGATGTCCATTGCTGGACAAGACCTCCCCCCCATAGAAAAAAAAATGGGGGATTTGCCATGCACATTATGGCTGTTTTCACCACCGTGGTCTAATAGGCCCCTCCGTCTTCTCCCGTGGATAAAATCCGACCACGGGATTACACCAGGGGATGGGCAGCAGCATCCCCCTGAGTACTAAGCACCAATACTGCGACCACCAATCCGCCTACCAAGCGTGGTGATCATGGATATGGTAGATAATGCTATTAGCATTAAGCCTTCCTAGCACTAATGTTTTGTGTGAAAGTTTAAAATAAACAATAAATAAATGCTGGACATTCCACACAATATTATCTAGCCCCAAGCTAAGCAGAGCTTGTGTTATGGGTACTAAATAACTGATATACTTAATACAATAACATTACATAGATAGATATTTTTTTATTATACATAGATAAATACCCAGAACATCCTGAACAAATATCTGCAGATTGTACAAATATTTGTTCCGAGGCGGGAATCGAACCCGCAACCTCCTGCGTCGCAGGCGAACCTTCGCCCGCCGCGTCACAGAGGTCGTCAAAATAAATAATTACAAACAGACCTTAAGGCTAGCACCACTCTTAGCGTCCAGATCAGCTATATGTGCCTCTTCGGGGTACGCGTCCCTGCCAAAGGGTGGGGGGAACTGTATACCCCCCCAGTTCTTGGCACATATGAACTCGGCCGTTTGGTCCAACTTGGCCGCGAGGTCCAACAAGTAGATTCGCTCGTTGGTGACTACTATGGGGTTAATCTCCATATAGGTGAAGTACAGGTCTATGTACACCCGGTATAGGGATATGATAAAGGTAGTTAGAATTCTGTGGACAAAAGAGATATATATATATGTCGTATCCTGGCCATGAGCACAGATACAACAGCAAAGAGGCCATATGTTGAAGCGAAACGTAAGCGCCACCTGGTGGCGTTATTCAGAGTCTACGAGCGGCGTGTTTCACATTTCTTTATCAAAACATAAACTTTTTTTTTTTTTTTTTTTAAATCAGCGCCGCGCCGTATCTACTTGTAGGTCCGGTGTAGCTGTATGCTGAGACAGGGACCTATTTGACCCCCACACAACATGCATTACGCCATTTGGTGTTTTTTTTGTTTAGATTTTGTAAAGTTACCTACTACTTAGGTAGGTAGGTACCTACTGTTGTTTTTATTTTGTTTCTTTTAAGTGGGGACAAATAAACGTGTTTTCTTTCTTTCTTTTTCTTTCTTTATCGTGGTGTTCTCGAAGAAATAGAAAGAGATAAAAATATGGTCTTGGTCTGATCGTGGTGGCGCGCTAGTCTCGTGGGAACTGTACCACGTTCCCTATTAAACTTCCCATCATTATTGTAATTGAATAATGATTAATAAGAAAACTAAGTAAAATTGATTTCCCTGACTTTGATTTTCTTGCCCGTGTCCAAGCCCACGATTTCCCAACGAGCCCAAGATTTTCTTGCCCGTAAAGATGTCCGAACATGCTCCAGATGTGCCTTACCCGTCATATATATATTCAATGTGTATAAACACCAGATGGGATATTATATGTGTATAACACATTTAATATCCAGTGAAATTACAGGCACATGAGACTTTTCAAATGTCTCAGGGTCGGGACGCGCGTGTGATGCCTCTGGTGTTGCAGGCGTCCATAGGCTATGGTAACTGCTTTCCATCAGGTGGGCCATGTACTTGTTTGCTTGCCCACTTACTTTACTTTACTTACTCGCACAATATTTTTGGTATTTACTAAGAAATGTATTTTAATATTATATAAAATAACATTTAAATTTAACAAATAACAACGCCCCTATACAGCGTAAATGAAATGGTATGTTTTTATAGTGGGTGGGGATTTTTATATTAAATTTTTATATTTATTTTTGACTTATTATAAATGTTATGAGATACTTTTATTTATACTTAATGAAAACAATGTATGTACCTTTTTTCCTGAATTTACAAGTCGTAGTATGTAACACTTAATTTAGTACTTATTCGATTCCCGCATTGGGAGAATGCAAAAATGAGTCCTGCGTTTTTTTTTTGTTTTTTTTTATACTACTTTGCAAATATAGAATAGAATAGAATCATTTATGGGCACAGTAGTAACACATTAACAAGATTATTATTAAATTAATAATAATAAAAAAAATAATTAATTAAATTAATAATAATCTTGTTAATGTGTTACTACTGTGCCCATAAATGATTCTATTCTATTCTATATTTGCAAAGTAGTATAAAAAAAAACAAAAAAAAACGCAGGACTCATTTTTGCATTCTCCCAATGCAGGAATCGAACCAGCAACCTCATAAAACCTTTTAGCAATGAATTATTTTGTAATGATTTCTACCATGTGTTAGGTTAGGTTAGCAGTAGTTACCTCTTGATGGCTGCAGATTTGATGTTCTTCAGCAGTGTGCGGTCCACATCTTCACCAGTCGGGAACGTGTCCACGGGAATCTTAGAATAACAAACAAAATTTAATTAAATAATTATTCGTTAAAATGAACTGGCGTGTTATAAAATAGAGTCACTTAGAAAAACAACAATACCTCCCAAACTATACAAGATATTGAATTGAAATTAAAATCATAAATCTAAAAATAGGACGTTGTAGAAAATGTTTTTGTATATTTAATTAAAGATATAGTATGGGTATAGTTTAGGCGGAAGTGTTTTTGTTAATGATGTTATGACGCTGACTGTATTTGATGTTTTGCAGTACTTATAGTGTTTTAGTTAATGATGTTATGACGCTGACTGTATACGACGTTTTGCAGTACTTATACTGTTTTTGTTAATGATGTTATGACGCTGACTGTATTTGATGTTTTGCAGTACTTATAGTGTTTTAGTTAATGATGTTATGACGCTGACTGTAGACGTTTTGCAGTATAGTGGTTTTGATAATGATGTTATAACGCTGACTGTATATGACGTTTTGCAGTACTTATAGTGTTTTAGTTAATGATGTAATGACGCTGACTGTATATGACGTTTTGCAGTATACTGTTTTTGTTAATGATGTTATGACGCTGACTGTATATGACGTTTTGCAGTAGTGCTTGTGTGCGTAATGTTACTCACTTCAAGTCGGACCGCTAACGCGTCGACGTCACCCACGTCAACGCCACCCTGGTGGTGGAAGAGGATGGTGTCTGAGCGACGTCCGGACTGGATACATAAGTACATTTCTTCGTTCTGAAAACACAAAAACAATTGTTTTAGACCAATAAATATAATATGATTTCATAGAAAAATTGTGAAATAAGTTCAATATAGAAACCGGAAAAAACGGTTTTACGAATTTATCATATTATATTTATCAAATTTTCGTTTACCAACATTATCAAATGGTATCAATAAAGAACAATAATAAAACGGATTTCCCAGAATTAACCGGTTTACTAAGGTTTAATATAACGCTCTTATTACGCGAGCAATTAGAACTACGGTTAGCTGGAAGATAATGCTATCTAGCATTAAGTTCGCCTATGTACAGTACTTTTATGTTGCGTAACAAATAGTTTTCTATCTATCTAACTCAATAATCTACAAAACCGGTTAATTTCTAACCGGATCCGTGTCATGTTGATAGGTTCCATTCCAAAGTGCATATCAATATAGAGTAGTGTATTCGAACTCTTAGTTCTTGAACATGCCGGTTTCCTTGCAATGTTTACCATCACTGTTAGAGCACGTCGTATTGCGCACATACATTTTTCCACTGTTTCGCATCCGAGTTTCAAAACCACGACTTCTATAAGATCAAACGAACTTCTCGAAGTGAAGTTCGATCATTATAGGTATTATTTCTACTGTTAGTCAGGTAGGCACATGAACCCCGTCAGGGCGCTGCAATTTGGAGTCAAGATCATAATAAAATTGAAAATTATGAAACAATACTATGTTAGTTAATTAAAATGCAAGTCAAAGCAATTTAAAAACAATGCCATAACCACATAATAGTAGAAATAGGTAGGTAAGTCAAATTTAATCTCATACAATACAATAACAAGTCAAAACTAATAGAAGGTAGGCAAGTCAAATCAATTATCTATGTCAATTAGTAGTTAGGGAACGGCAAATCCATTAAATTCAATTAGACAGATTAGTGAGTAGGCTGATCAAAAACAGGAATTTACTGACTAATTTTGCTTAATATTTGAACCAGGGATGTTAAGTAGGGTTTACGCGGGTCGATTTTCGTCGTGCGGCTAAACGCTTCACAAAACCGCATCGCTAGCCCCTTTACACAGGCGACTAAATTCGCATGCGGCTCGGTCATTTCCTTCGAAAATGTTGACAAGAATAGGTGTTCGTGCCGGAATTTAAATAGTTAGTTATACAATTATTCAAGAACAATCTGTAAGTAGAATCGCTGCAGTGAAACAACGTGCGCGAAACACACCTTCATGCGGCGGGCGATCGCCTGCGGTCGATTTTAGTCACCAGCCGCATGCGGCGGCATTTTTGCCGCGCGGCAAAAACCGTGCGGCTTTAATCACCCGTGTAAACACCACATTACGATGGTTCGCACTCGCATTCGCATATGCGAATGACTAGCATAATTTTAAACTCTCGCATATCATTTTATTATTGTATCCATTAAATTGTATAATAATATTCCAATTGACATAAGAAATAAGAGTGACATTGAGTTTTTTGACTATATTCAAAAATATTGATTATTTAACAGTTATTATAAGATTGACGAAGCTTTGGCTGATAAATCCATATTTTGTCATATTGAAAAGAAAAGCACTGATTCATTCTTTTAGAATTATGTTGGATTTACAACATTACGATGTAAATTATTACTTACTATTTAGTTATTATTGTTATTTAATTTTGTGATATTACATTTTATCAATTGTTTCTTGTATTTGACGTATCTAAGTGCATGCAAGTGTCAAAAGAATAATAAAGTTTATCATTATCATCACTCGCATTCCCATTAAAGCGAAGCGAGTGTTGTTGTGCAGGTCGTGAGAAGTCATTAGAGAGTGCCGCGTTCGACCAATAGAAAGCGTTTCTCAGTCACCGATTGATTGTAATTTGTTGAGGGCGTTGGATTTCTAAGATTGGTACAGCTAGTCGCACCACAAAATTAACTCTAAAAGGCCGTATTTTTTTTATCAAGGTTGTTTGTCAAAATTTGCATATTTTCATGGTTAAAATGACGGCTAAATTGCTATATCCGAAATATAATTTGCCTCTTTTGAAATTTGACTACTTATTCTACAAATTTATTTTAACATTTCTTATTGATATATTAATCAAAATGATGATTAAACCTAAACTAAGTGTTTCGCATTCGCACTCGCACATTAGCATCCCAAAACCCTAAAAAATACGACATTCATAACATCCCTGTTTTGAACATGGGAAGTCAGTGGATGGAAGCGGCTTAAGACCATTCGTCGTAGCACTCTAGGGGAGCAATGGACTTGTACAGGTACAGGATGACATAACAAAGGAAATTAAGGTAACAATAGCCACTAAATAACTTACCGCTTCATGTTTGACAAAAGGCTCCACAACGAAGTGCCTCAGTTTACCAGCTGCCGCGCCCACCTTAAACAAACAACCAAAACACACGTCAAAATAATTAAATACAAGCATAACAACCAACATTCACATACGCGGTCTTGATCCCACACTAGGATTCCCTGTGTTGTGGGCATCAGGAACCACGAGTGCCATGGTACTGGTACTATAACACCCAGACCCGGAACAAATATTTGCAGATCATACAAACATTTGTCCCGCAGCGGGAATCGAACCCGCAAACTCTTGCATCTAAGCCGGCTACTCGCCCACCGCACCACAGTGGTCGTCATTTGCTCGCGGCTTCGTCCGCGTGGAACCTCTATTAGAAATTATAGCCTATTTATTATTATGTATAATACTGTAACGATGTGGAATGACGTTCCACGTCATATCAGGGTCGGATTTAGAGGTCTGGAGGCCTCGGAGCAACAAAGGAGTGGAGAACCCTGGCCCCAAATTATTTTCCAAATAAAATGAACAATTCTTTTCAGTAGAGTTTTTCAATAAATAATTTATTGTGAAACCAAGTAGATTCTTTTAGTATTTAACAAACATATATATAATCGGAAACAAGAATTATCTGAAATTAATTGTTTTTTTTTATTCTACTTGGCAAGCCAACAAGCGTACATCCGACCTGATGGAAAGCAGTTACCGTAGCCTATGAACGCCTGCAACACCAGAGGCATCAAACGCGCGCTGCCAACCTACTAAGACGTAGGTTCACCGGCACCCGTACCCTTCAAACCGAAACACAGCAATGCGAGCACTACTGCTTGGCGGCAGAAATAAGTACGGTGGTAGTAATTCCCCGGACGAACTCTTTCACAAGAAGTTCTACTACTAACAAAATTCTTGGGTTAATTTACCTGTTGTTCTTTGTTCATGTGATCTGAGAGCCATCTTCTGACTTCGACTGCGGTTTTGTTGACGCCGACAAGTCCAAGCTTTCCACGCCTTTTGATTAGCTGGTCAGGTTTCACTACCAATTGCTGGGAAAGAAGAACACAGTTGTTATTATTATTGACTACCTATAGATGGGAAAGAAGATAACAACTATTCCCGTTCGATTCCCGCTGCGGGACAAGTTCCCGCAGCGGGAATTGAACTCGCAACCTCTTGCATCTGAGCCAGCTACTCACCCGCCGCGCCACAAAGGTCGTCAACTCAATAACGGGTCTTTCGCTGAACAGAATCTACCATTGCTATACCATCTTGTATATTAAACTTACCTCTTTAGTGAGCCAAGGATTTTTTCCGATTTCATCTTCCCATACCGTGCTTTGCTCGAAGGTGGCGACGCGACAGGGTACTAGTGCTGTACCGGGTGCTATATGCCTAAAAATCAAATCATCATTATAATCATCATCATCATCACCAGCCTGTTTACATCCACTGCTGGAAGAGGCCTCCCACATTGAATACAATGTGAGGATTTGCCATAATCACCACGCTTGGTAGGCGGATTGGTGATCGCAGTTTGGTGTTATATTTTTCAACAGCTATTTTAACTAAAATAGGTTTATAAATGATCATCAATAAGGGGGCAAGTTTTTAACCAGAAATTGACACGGACGTATGGTGTAGTGACTATACCATACGTCCATGTCAATTGGTTGATAAAGCTCGGGCTTGGGTCTCTAGTCTTAAAGTGCCTCCCTAGGGATGCATGTGTGCCAATTAACATATCAAGATAATTTCCCCCGCAAATGACAATGGGGAGGGCAACAATGGGGATAATTTTGGCAGCCTTAGAGCTGTACAAATCTTTTGAAACTTGCAAGGAGAAATATTTAGGTCAAGAAGCTTCCCCTATTCAAGTTTCATAAGATTTAGATAGGCGCTAAGGTTGCCAAAAAGATCCCCATTGTTGCGTTCCCCATTGCCATTTGCGGGGGGCTACAATGGGGATCATTTTGGCAGCCTTAGAGCTGCATAAATCTTTTGAAACTTGAAATGAGGAATATTAACGTCAAGAAGTTCCCCTATTCTAGTTTCATAAGATTTAGATAGGCGCTAAGGTTGCCAAAAAGATCCCCATTGCCATTTGCGGGGGGCTACAATGGGGATCATTTTGGCAGCCTCAGAGCTGTACAAATCATTTTAAACTTGCAAGGAGGCATATTTAGGTCCAGAAGCTTCGCCTATTCAAGTTTCATAAGATTTAGGTAGCGCTAAGGCTGCCTAAATGATCCCCATTGTTGCGTTCCCCATTGCCATTTGCGGGGGGCTACTGTAATTGGGGGGCGGGTCCTTACTACCGGCTACTCACCTATTTATTAGGTCCTTGCCGGCCGCTTCGTATATAGCTTTGGATGACATATTTGTGATTTACAGTAGATCGACTTACGTCATATGGATGACGATTTAATCTGAAAATAAATAAAAAAATATATGAAATTGATCTATTTTAGTATAAAGAGCACAGAAGAGAGTGTGGTAGTGTCCTAATCTAGGCCGGAGCACTGCCGTACATACTAAAAAATATCTATCTATGTAATGTATTGTATTAAATATATCAGTTATGGACACCAGGCCCATAACACAAGCTCTGCTTAGCTTGGGGCTAGATAATGTTGTGTGAAATGTCCAGCATTTGTTTATTTTTATTTATTTATTTAAATCAAATATAGTATTATCGGAGACCTGAGGGCCTATTACGAGTTTTGCATTGCAAAAACCGGAATGCGGAACGTGAGCATTCAACGTGACTTACGTAGTAACTATTCATCATTATGTGCCGCGCAGTCGCGACAAACAGTACAGTCGGTAAGTCACGTTGAATGCTCACGTTTCGCATTCCGGTTTTTGCAATGAAAAACTTGTAATACGCCCTCTGTAAAAAAAATTGTAAATGCCGAAAAAATTTTAAAACGTATAATATGTTTAATTCACGAGATTCATGTCAACTTGACATTGACACACCAAGAAAGAATGAAGGCTGCTTTAGAGAAGGAGAAGAAGAAAAAGGCTGCGTTCCGTTTTACGCTTAAACATTTTGTAATGACAAATAATGGTTCATTTATGAATTCAAATTTAAAAATGGCGAATGAATGACGACCTCTGTGGCGCGGCGGGCGAAGGTTCGCCTGCGACGCAGGAGGTTGCGGGTTCGATTCCCGCCTCGAAACAAATATTTATACAATCTGCAGATATTTGTTCAGGGTGTTCTGGGTATTTTTCTATGTATAATAAAAAATATCTATCTATGTAATGTTGTTGTATTAAGTATATCAGTTATCTAGTGCCCACAACACAAGCTCTGCTTAGCTTGGGGCTAGATAATTGTGGTGTGAAATGTCCAGCATTTTTTTTTATTTTTTTTTATTAAATATGTAGTATTATTGTCTACAATTTTTTTAATAATTATAATATTTGGGCCCCTAATATAGTAGGATACTATATTATATAGTAGGGTTGGCAACCCTAGGTATCACCCACAACGTTATAAACATTTACTTGAAATATTAATCCATTACAGAACAAAAATAAGCATCGCTCGGAAATAAATAATTCAAACCCAGCAAAAAATGAATAACTAAGTTTACTTTGCCATTAAAATACAGTACCTACATACTCTCGCCAAAAAAACGGCTTAGCTCAGCTGATCCACGTCATAATTGTCGAGACTGGAAGCTAGCGCGCTTTGATTGGCCGACAGCGCATGGCACGGCATCGCGCGATGATCTTGCGCACTTGCGCGGTGTTTTTTTTACTTCATAGTTAGTTATTCCAAAAAAAATACATTGTATGCAGAAATCAGTTATTAAAGATAGAAAGATAGATAGAACATACTTTATTGCACAAGACAAAAAACAAGTACCTACCTGCATAAGAAAATTTAATGCTAATTAGCATTTTCTTCCAGCTAACCTTTGTATAATGTAGAGTGGGTGGTAGTGATATACGGAAATAATACAGATCGAGATTATAAAGTTAACATAATTAATTACCTACTTAAAATAACTAGATATATAGGTACCTTACACATTATATTATATAATATACCTATATTATTATCACACATAAATATCAATTCAACTAAGTAATCATTTAAAAATTTGTACACAATAACTTTTCATTTAAAAAACCGACTTCCGCCATTGTATTCGACTAAATATTTGGATGAAAAAAAAAATGATGAAAGAACCATAGTGGTGAAAGGATTATGATACTTTCTGAATGCAAATGCTTGGTTTGTTGCTGAAAATATCAAAATCACTATATGTATGCCTACAATATTTGAGCAGTTCCCTCAATTCCTCATGGATTCCATCATCAGAACTGAGTTCTGAAAAAAATGGGACCAATCTGGAAGTATATCTATTCAATTAAAAAATGAATTTTCCAAATCGGTTTATAAACGGCGGAGATATGAGGTAACAAATAAACAAAAAAAAAATACAACCGAATTGAGAACCTCCTCCGAGTCGGTTAAAAATAATAATATTAAGTTAAAGTAGGTATTCATTTAAAAGTCATACCTGGTTAAGTAGTCGTAGGTCAAAACAAAATATTTAATTATAAATTCAACATAGGATATTCTTACAAAAACATTCAAAGTTTTTTGCTCATAAACTTGTTATACAAAGCTATAGAAACCTGCCGCTGTTTAGACGACCTCTGTGACGCGGCGGGCGATTAGACTGAGAAGGTTGCGGGTTCGATTCGTGTGGGATCAGTGTACTCTTAAAAACAGTTCCAATCGCAATCCAGTTCCAATCTCAATCCAGTTTCAACGCTTGTTTGGCACTCTTGAACCAAATCGAGTTTGAAATCGAGATAGAGCATACGCCATTGACTTTGTGTGGAGAAAAACAGAGACAGAAAGTCAATTTCACTTAGTTCCATAAAATTCCACTCCAAATTGTGCGCTAGTATTGAATTCAAGTACCAAATGATCAAGGAATCTAGTACTCTCTCTCTGTTATGATGTATGCCTGTAATTTCACCGGCAACCAAAAAATCTCATATACAAAGTCTTATGCTCAGAGGCCCAATTCTCTAACTAAAAAATAGTTAAAATAGAGTTCGGATCATGTTTCGATCTTGTGTCAGAAATATTCTCTTAACTTAAAATACAACACTATAATGTGATTATAACGAAATGTGACCGAAACTTGAACGATTCAAAGTTTTTTCGATAGTTTTAGCTTAAGTAGATGGAGTCTCTCTTTACTCTTTCCAATTATATATATAACCATCTTACTCTAATGGTAGTCACCGGGAATTGAAAGTAGACTAAATTGTCATTTATGAGGGAGCAGAATGCCAACTTTCTGTCAATTCACAATTCAGTCTCGATTCGGTTAACTTTCAGTGTAGTTATACAATAATTTAGATAATTGGGCCTCAGATAAATGATAT
This sequence comes from Epirrita christyi, assembly GCA_951392215.1. Lineage (NCBI taxonomy): Eukaryota > Metazoa > Arthropoda > Insecta > Lepidoptera > Geometridae > Epirrita > Epirrita christyi. The sequence continues at coordinate 4,615,469 of OX595863.1, read as the reverse complement.
TAATCAAAGCAACTTTGAGAATACCACAGTTACGTACATTGAGATTAAAATACCGGGCATGTTCTGACGTGTTTATGACGTCACGCCACAACGACCGACTGTTAACGTCACTATTGTGACCTTGATCTTGTTTGCCATGCCTCCAACACTTTCCTCATGCAAGCTGTCCTCATTGATTAAATGGAGTGGAAAACACCACAAATTCACCCTCTGGCCACGTGGTCCTGCTGCCTTTGTCCTACCGATCGGACCACATGAACTTTTTTTCCGGTTGGTTCGATTAACTAATAGGACTATAGAGACTGACGTTTTCTTAGACCACGTAGTCCCCGATTAGTGGGACTACGTGGTCTAAGAAAACGTCAGCTCGAACCAACCGGAAAAAAAGTTCATGTGGTCCGATCGGTACAAATTCAATACCATCTGAGAAGGTGGTGTTTTTAGCTCTGAGCAAATTTCATAAAAAAATTATGCGATAAGTTTCGTCGAAAACATCGAAAAACACTGTGACAAACAGTGTGACTGATAAAATTATCAAAGTAATTGGTTTTGATGATTTTATTAAGTAGGTATTAGTATAGTATAGATAATAATTAATCAAATAATATTATGAAAGTGATTTATCTGACGTCAGATTATGACGATGAAAGAATCCGTTGATGCTCAAGTTTTGTTTATCGCTCCAAATACAATGATAGTTACATTAATTGAACGGTAAATTTTTGTATAAAATTTTACAAATTTACCAAAATAAAAAATAAAATAACATATTAATTTATTGTATTTTGTTTATGACTAAATTTAGCTTACTCTGAAGCAAAGTTACATTTATGCGGCCTGGGGTGCTATTTTTGAATGACAGTGGGTGACTAAATATCATCGAAAAGGTAACAAATTACAGCATTTCATGAGATGTACCGGAGGACGCACTTGTATTGATATCATAGATATAAGAATTTTAGTCATCAATGAGTTTCAATTTATAGAAAGCAGCAATTTTACTGACTTTTAGTCAGTCGATGACATTCAAAAATAGCACCCCTGGGTCGGTTACAAACTGTGAAAATTAATTTTAATTACACAAATATGACATCATTTTTGTTTTAGTCCAAAATATGACCAAAACACTCACGTATTAATTCACGTGACTAATAAAAACAAACCAATTCAATCAGTTCTGCGTTATATTATCACAATAATTTGGACAATTATTGTGATAATATTTATCGAATTCAAATAAGATAAAATTTGTTTACTGGCAAAATATTTGTATCAGCGGCGGGGTGGCCACTCGGCGAATGAAAGAAAATAGATATATTTTTATCAGTACTAATGAACTGAGCGGCAATTTAAGGAGCCTGCTAATGCCGCAAGCAAATTCAATTTTAAAAGAGTGTCAAAATCAGCCCCCTGCATGCGCGATGTGTGTACGAGCCGTTCGGAATTTGGTCGATCAAATTAGGTCATGTACCGTAATACAAAAAATTATGAATAAAAACTTGCACCCTTATTTATAATCATTTTTTAACCCTATTTTAGCTAAAATAGCTTTTGTCCTGTTTTGACGTATGACATTTTACATCAGAGAGAACAAGACAAAAGCTATTTTAACTAAAATAGGTTTAAAAAATGATTATGAATAAGGCCCTTGATTTTCATATATTGTTGTTATTCTGTAACTTGACAATATATGCTATGTTTCTAAACACAGGATACTAGAAAGTACGTTGTTTTTAATATGAAACAAATGAGATGAAAACATGTCGTTAAAGTCGTAAAAATATATAAAATGGAATTCGCTTAAATTTCGTTTTAGGTAAGTATTTTGAAATAAAAACTATCTAGGAACCTAGATAAATACTATCCGAATCCGAATAATAGCATTAAATGGTGGAAACATGCTCGAATTACAAATGATTTTGGTATCACGTTTGCATGGGCAGTTCATCCTTCCCCGACCCCTTAATATTTAGATAGTAGTTGATAAGTTGTACAGTAACATTGATTGCCTGATTTGCTGATGTGAATCATGATCGAGGTTCCTTTGGAAATTGGTAATCTTTTTAAATCCTTTCAGGCACCATTTAAAACTACATAAAATAACTCGGAACAGGGTGGTTATTCGCTATGACCTAAGAGATTCCTTATCAATAACGTATAACATCACCCATACGATTAAAGTGTGTCACACACGTAGCAGATGCGGTAAGATATCTGTATCTGAGCGCGTATCTGTCCATATCGCTCTCTATACTAAATTCAAGGAGCAACACACACGCAGCAGATCACTTAGGTATATTTTACCGCCAAGCATCTGTATTAGGCGCCGATATATATCAAAAAATGGAAAGATGATATCTGTGTTTACAAATTGAAATACAATACAGTTTGAAGGTTTCCGCGTGAATGTATCATTTTCGTAAATTATCGTATCTGCTACGTGTGTGATACATTCAGATGCGACAAGTTTTTATACGCATATAAAATATTAACGCATCTGCTACGTGTGTGATGCACTTAAGCGATGATTCCACGCAGATATCGTAACGAGCCCGCGTTATGTTACGTTTGGTTTGGTCATAGTGAACAAGGGGGCAGTTTTGATAATTTTATACAGATAGAGGAACGTTATGTGACTTAGCAATTGCATAGGTCAAGAGTTGAGCATCGCAGGTACTTGGTGAGTGTTTGAATTATTTTCCACTTTCCTCACAGCTTTGCAAGTTTCGCACAACAAGCTCAAAGTAGCGGCCTATGGATAGAGCTATGCCAGGAGTTTCACTACGTGATAGAATCCTAAATGAGGAAATCCGTAGAAGAACCAAGGTCACTGACATAGCTCTCAGAATCAGCAAGTTGAAGTGGCAATGGGCAGGTCATATAGCCCGGTCTGAAACCGATGTCTCAATTAGTGCAATTTTTACGGATGAAGTGTTTTTTTTTTACTACTTGGCAAGCATACAAGCACACGGCCCACCTGATGGAAAGCAGTTACCGTAGCCTATTGACGCCTGCAACACCAGAGGCATCACGCACGCGCGCTGCCGACCCTGAGACATAAAGATGAAAAGTCTCATGTGCCTATAATTTCACCGGCACCCGTACCCTTCAAACCGAAACACAGCAATGCGAACAATGCAATGCAATGCAGCAATGCGATATTTCTGCTTGGCGGCAGAAATAGGTACGGTGGTAGTACTTCCCCGGACGAACTCTTTCACAAGAAGTTCTACTACTAACAAAGTGTTACACAGCACAGATTTTTGTATACATAGTGAGGTTCACATTGGCCGGGACCAACCTATCTGTTCAATTCTATACCAAGCCAATCAGATTGTACGGTGTGGATATCGATTGTAAATTTTTAGCCCACAGTGGCAGCGCGAGCGCCGCCCCCGCCGCCGCATAGTGGTTTGATCCCATACAATCCCATACAAATGAAACAGTTTTTTTTAATTTACACCTAAACCATGAGTCCAATCGAAATGTACATTCTATTATTATTCGTTTCTATTTGATGGACAAATGAAATGGCGTACTAAGTTTTGTAAAATACCTACATGAATTATTTTAGTACGCCATGGCGTACTAAAATAATTCATGTAGGTATTTATTATGTAGGTTTTTCGGACATGTCCGACCTCTTGTATGGGATCAAGCCACTGTGCGGCGCCGGAGTTGATTGTTACATGATTGATTGATTGATTTACGGTACTGGGGTTGTGAAAAATATGGAGAAAATTGTGTGGCTACTCATATATTAGATTTATTATAGATTATCAGATTTGTGGGATGCCAATCGAACACTTCTACAGAAAATATGCCATTATTCAAATGAGATTGGCACCGTGTGAACGACCAATCAGACACCGGAGTCGTTGAGTTTTAACAAGCAATTTACACGGAGTGACTTTCAGTTAGGGAATAGGAGGGCGGGAGGCTGAGATGTAAGTTTTTTTGCAAACAATTGACACCCTTCTATGGTGCACGGATTTTGTATGGCGACACCGATGCGCACCTCTTGCGTGCACTCTGTGAACCACACTTTCCATACAAAAATCCGTGTTACACTACACCATACGTCCGTGTCAATTGCTTGTCAAAACTCAGAATCAGCTCTCAGCTGATATGGCGATCACACAGTGCCAAATATACAGGATGTTTTTTTAAATGGGACAGTATGGGGATATCCGAATCCATAAGAGATACGGGAAAACTGTCTTTGGAACCATTTGCTCATTTTGTATGAAAATGATTTTGGCATAGTTATTTTTTTGGTCAAGCGTGAGTTCTCCATAAAAATGAGTAGTTTTGATCAAAATTTTTTTTATGCATATCGACACAGTTTCATTTAAGGATTGTTTCAATGTATCGGAAGAAAAAAATCTGAGCAGCAGAAGTTAGTCAAATTTAATAAAATGTTTTCTCATACAAATTATAAGTAATTTGGTATCTACATTAATAAAACTATAGCAATAAATTTTCAAAATGGCCTCCCTCTTGGTGTTTCCAGGTACGTGCACGTTTCAGAACACCTCAGTCAATTACACTTAGTTCCATAAAATTCCACCAATCTCCATTCCAAATTGTGCGCTACTATTTTATTCAATAGTACCAAATGAACAACGAATAACACTAAATCCTGAATTAGGATTGGAGTAGAGCGTCAAGATTATCCACTTCCACACAGAGGCCCAATTCACTAACTAAATAACTTTTCATTTAAAAAACCGACTTCCGCCATTGTATTCGACCAAATATTTGGATGAAAAAAAATTATGAAAGAACCATAGTGGTGAAAGGATTATGATACTTTTTGAATGCAAATGCTTGGTTTGTTGCTGAAAATATCAAAATCGCCATATGTATGCCTACAATATTTGAGGAGTTCCCTCAATTCCTCATGGATCCCATCATCAGAACTGGGTTTTGAAAAAAATGGGACCAATCTGGAAGTATATCGAGGGCATCAAACCATAGGGGCGTATCCACAAAATGGCATTTTTTTTTTATTTTACCTATGGATTTGAGAACTTCTGATCCATAATCTGGCAAAACACTAATATTTTTAGGTGTTTTAGTTTTTTTTATATTGACCAAAACATTATAGGCGTATGACTACAAAGAAATAAATACGTCGTGCCATACAGGCGTATCGTCGGCGTTTGTCAACATATGAGTTAAATTATCGGGCCATACAGGCGTACAGTAACGTAACCGCTTGCATGATTTTACGCCTTTATGGTCGGACATATTCTTTACTAGCATTTGCTTGCGGCTCCGCCCGTATGGAAATATGCATTATAGCTAAATATACTATTCTGATGTATAAGCTATAATACTGTAAAGTTTCATCAAAATCCGTTCAGTAGTTTTTGTGTGACAAACATCCATCCACCCAACCTCACAAACTTTAACATTGATGATGTAACTAGGTATACCTAGAATATACTAGCCTAGAAAAGACCCCTCCCTCTCTTCCCGTGGATGTAGTGCACCAGGGCATGGACATCCACCTGAGTACTCAATACCAATACTGCAATCATCAATCCAACTGCCACGCCTGGTGATTATGGCAATGATGTCTCTGTGATCAACAGGGTCAAAACCGCCAGTGACCACCGCATAGTAAGAGGCTCATTGAATCTCAATGTTAAGTTAGAAAAGTCCCGTCTGATGAAATCTACTCTCCGCCCAGTTCATTAGTCCTGTTCAAATTCAAACCCTGAGAACTTTGAGTTGGAACTCCAGAATTGCTTCCAATAATGCTTCCTGGCTAAATGCGATATAGTGGACGAGCTGAACAACGGGCTGGTGCAAATTGTCCAAGTGAACACAACAACAACAACTTGGTGGACAAGTCGGAGTTATTTAGGACCCCTTCGCAAAAATAGAACACAAAAACTCTCTGAGCGCACTCTTAAATACATGGCAGAGCGATCAATAAACAGATCTTCAAGTACATGCTGCACGATTTGCGTCTTTTCAATACCAATTGTATTAAAAGTGCCTATAGAGCGCAATTAAGGCTTCAAAGTATTTGCTAGAGATCTGTCAATTGGGCTAAGTCAGCTTTCGAAAGCTGGAGATTGTACGTGAGCACGAGAAGTTCTCAATTGTACAACTCATCGCAAAATCCGGCTTCCAGCACGACGAGCGATGCAAGAGCCCGTTTGACCCGCCACTACAACGATGACATCCTGGATGTCAGCCTATACGAGATCCGAACAGCTCTCAAACAGCTTAAGACGCTATAGGTTCACATGATGCATTTAATGAGCTCTAGAATAGTTAAGTTTTTGATATGAGTTCTTATAGTTTACGAAAAAAAACGTATTCTTAAGCTTTTTATCTAGTGAAATCATAAATTCAGTACACAATTTGAATTACTCCACTCGTTAAAAACATAAACAAAGATGACTATTTTTTAACCTTTGTAAAATTGAAATCTAATTGAAAGCGGGTAGAGAACTGATACTAAAAGTCTTTCAGACGCTATTTAATCCCGTTATGGTACTCTTAGTTCATGATACCCACGACACAGAGAATCCTAGTGTGGAATTAGGGCAATGTATGTGACTGTTGGGGTGTTATGTTTATATTATTTTCATCTATCTACTGTTATGTATCTATCTACTGCTATCCTCGAGAGCATAACGCCGAAGGCGTGGAACAGTAGTAGTGGTACTGTTTTTCAAAAAAGTTGATGACACCCTATTTAAAATTTATTTACCCTTTGAGCTGCCTGAGCCACGTCTATTAGTTGTTTTTGAGTAGTTACGAATCGTCTCCTCACACGTAGGTTAGACGACTTCCAGCCTCCGAAATAAGACGGGTTTACTGTAGACCACATCCACACGCTCCGGCAGATTATACAAAAGACTGATGACTTAACGAGTATAATCTAGCGTTAGAGGACTACGAGAAAGCCTTTGATTCAGTCGAGACCGCGCTTTAAGTTGTGGAGGAGGTATTGAACAAGTCAATATCGACCTCTCGCGCCATTTCATTATAACATCTGCATGATCGAATTAAATATGAATTCTGCCTGTATATAGAACAAACTCTTGGAATGTGAAGAAGGTTATGACTTCTTACTGATAGTGGAGGAGTTCGAAGCCTCAAATGGCCGAGAAGTTCAGGACAGTCGATCGAGCTGCTTGCAATATCGAGAAGATAGGATAAGTCAGCGGCACGCCTACTCTCTTTATGTGGGAGGATATGGAATTTTTTGCAACGCGCGGAATAGTTAGACGTAAACTTCTTTAATCTGAACTGTAAATATCCAAGAAAACGCTTCTGTATTCTTTCAATTTGATTTATGTATATGTCATAGACTGGGTTCCAAACCTGAGACACATATTCAAGATGACTCCTAATATAAGTGTAGTATAGTTGTCTTTATCTGCTCAAATTCCGACGACATCATAATCATAAACCCTAAAACTTTAGAATGCCGAATACATCACCTAACTTCGATATGCCGATGTCATAGTCGGCACAATGCTCAGTGACCTCAATACCGTGACCGTCTCCCAACAGATGAAGGCAAGACGAACATCATGTCCAATGCCCATATCGCACCTATACTAGTACACGTTGGGAACGATACTGTCGAAGTTGTTGACCACTGTGTCTATTTGGGTCAGACGATTCGACTAGGAAGGTCGAACTTCGACAAGAGGTCAAACGATGAATTGAAGTCGGCCAGAGCAGTGTTCGGAAAACTACGCCATATTTTCTCGTCACAAATACCGCAGAGCCTCAAGACGAAAGTCTATAGATCAGTGTGTGTTGCCAGTGATGGCTTACGGCACTAAGACGTGGTCGCTAACTATTGGCCGTATTAGCTCAAATTCACGCACTGGCTCATGGAACGGTTGCAACGTTTATTATGTCTTTAGTCGATCGAGTGGAATTCTATCACCTAGTGGAAGCCCTAGTAATAGTATTACTAGGGCTTCCACTAGGTGATAGAATCCGAAATGAGGAAATTCGTAGAAGAACTAAGATCACCGACATAGTTTCCAGAATTAGCAAGAATAGGTGGCAATGGCAGGTCATATAGCTCACAGAATTTACAACAGTTGAGGAATAAAGGTTCTCGAGTGGCGACCACAAACCGAACGAGACGGTAGAGGATGGCCTTCCACTCGATCGACTAAAGACATAATAAACGTTGCAACCTCGCAGGAAGTCGATAGGTGGAGGTGGCTCAAGACCATTCGTCGTGATGCCTATGCACTCCCCCTAGAACCCCATCCATCCATCATCAGCTTGTAGAAGTCCACTAGGTGCTGGACCTATGCCTAGCAATGGACAGTGGACAGGCTGATGATAGTGATTAATATTTTTAAATTTTTATTACATTTTAAGACAGACAAATTGTAAATGTGTTAGTTGTTTTTAATTGTACCTAAATGTGTTCGTAAGATTTTTTTAAGGATTTTAGGTATAATTTCCAGATTTTTATCAAAAATTAGTAATACAGACTAAGTACTTAGTATTGTACTGGAGGAAGAAGCTGATATCAGTAGATACTGTTTCATTAGATAGGTCTGGATATTATACGCCTCTACGGAATTTTTACACAAAGTCAACTATTTTATCAAACCATATGGGCGTATAATTTGATTTTTCTGAGATGAAGGGTTCCCTGTTAAAACTATTATGTTTTTTATTATACTATGGGCATCTCCATTCAGATTATTTGTAAAAAAACACATTAAAAAAATATGTTTTATCATACGCCTCAAATTATATGGTGAAGGGGAACACAAAATTCACTGAAAATTTTCAAACCATATGGGCGTATGAACGTAAAGTACTAGAAGGAGTTGGGCTACACAATTTTAAGTGCTATGATTATTTGAGACTTAAAATTAGATAGTTTTCCTGAAAACTTCAGTTAGATCTGACATCTCTGAAAAAAGTTAGACAGTTTTTTGTTCCTCCTGAACAGTAGCCCAAAGTCGATACGCCCATATGGTTTGATGCCCTCGATATCTATTCAAATAAAAAAAGAATTTTCCAAATCGGTTCATAAACGCCGGAGATATGCGGTAACAAACATAAAAAAAAAAAAAAAAAAAATACAATCGAATTGTGAACCTCCTCCTTTTTTGGGAAGTCGGTTAAAAATAGTTAAAATAGAGTTCGGATCATGTTTCGATCTTGTGTCAATATCTCAAATGTCAGAAATGGTATTCTCCTGACATAAAATACAACACTGTAATGTGATTATATCGAAATGTGACCGAAACTTGAAGTTTTTTCGTTAATTTTAGCATAAGTAGATGGAGTCTCTCTTTACTCTTTCCAATTATATATATATAACTATCCTACTCTAATGGTGGTCACCATGAATTGAAAGTAGACTAAATTGTTATTTATGAGGGACTAGAAATTAAACTTTCAGTCAATTTACAATTCAGTCTCGATTCGGTCAATTTTCAAAGTAGTTTTAAAGTAACTTAGAGAATTGGGCATCTGTACTATGTATGTGACTGTTGGGTGTGTTGTGTTATATTATGCTAAATCATAAATGAAATCAGAATTACAAATCTCAGGAGTTGTAAATCCGCAGAATTAGCAATAATTGACGGTAGGATAAATTGTCCAGTTTAATGTATTCGACGTGTAAGTAACACGCGTGCTGTGCGCGCTACGTCAACGATGTCAAAGGTTAAAAACGTATCTTACTTTGCAGTCGTCAATTTAAATGTGCTGTTCACGTGGCGCATTAGAAACTATATGTGTACAGAAACCTTACCATGAGCTCTTATAGCGATTCAGTTCAAAAACTATTCAGTGCAAAATATCGGTTCGTCGTTGACATCCGTCATCATTGAATAACTTTAATCGCAGAAGACTGTAGACCTTCTGCTACTGTGCCTTTAAATATAGCTGCGGACATCACGGAACCGATATTTTGTACTGAATCGCTATAAGAGCGTAAAAAGACAACTTCCAAAAACTAAAACAATGCATTCAGACCATGATTCTGAAAATATTTATGCTGAAAAAACACGAAAAAAAAGGCTCACTTTTGCCCCGCTGTTTTAGTGTTTTCTTTTATTCAGAGGCCCAATTCTCTAATTTAAAAACATTAAATTCGCAGAATAATCTCGTCTCAGTCGCAATGTCACTTATATTAACTATTACTTAATCTTCGCGTTGCTTGCTAAGAATATGTAATAGTTACTATACGAGACAGTGCGACTGAGACGAGATTATACTGCGAATTGAATGCTTTTAAATTAGAGAATTGGGCCTCAGGTGTTGTAAGTTAATGGTGCCGCGGTATATCCGGCCTGAGAATACCTAGACCCCTTCTCCCGTGAATGTAATAACAGGCTTACTAAGGGATTACAATAGGGGCTGAGCAGCAGCTTCCACCTGAGTACTTAACACATAACATAACACCCAAGTAATATACGTAGTCATGATCCCACACTAGGATTCCCTGTGTCGTGGGCATCACCGGAACTACGAGTACCATGGTACCATAACACCCAGAACCGGAACAAATATTTGCATATCATACAAATATTTGTCCCGCAGCCGGAATCGAACCCGCAACCTCTCGCATCTCAGCCGGCCACTGAGGTCGTCAGTCAAATATTAATTAATATTTGAGGAGTTCTCTCGATTCCTCATGGAATCCACGATCAGAACTGGATTTTGATAAAAATTGGACCAATCTGGAAATATATCCCATCAAATAAAAAAAATAATTTACCAAATCGGTTTATAAATTACAAAGTTATGAGCTAACAAACATATAAAAAATAAAATAAACGAACAAAAAACGCAGATGAATATTATTATTATTACTAACTTGAATCTAAAGGTAATTTTAAAGTACAGCTTAGCAACAGTAGCTACAATTACCGGGTCAAAGTTCTCCACATCAGAAGGACCGTCGAACGAATACGCGAAGGCCACAGCGGCGTCACACTTGTGATTGTTCGCTTGTAAACCTGTTGTTATGTTATTGAGGACACCCGTTTGCGGTCTAGCATCTATCTATCTATCTATCTTCCTTGAAGAATGCTGACAGGTGTACTTTTGAGACTTTTTTGATCGAGTTTATTCGTCACGGGCGTAGCAAGGTTTTAGTAACTGGTGTTTCTTCAAAAAGTATCAGATTTTATTGAACGAGCGAAGTGAGTTCTCCGAGTCAAGTTGGAAGAATCGGCGTTTGTATGTATGTATGTATGTATGTTTGTCCGATGAAAACTTCCAAAACGTTAATCCGATCTTCATGAAATTTGGTATGGGGGTAGATAGTATTGGTACAATTTGTAGGTAAGGTTATGAGCTATATCGATCAGGGGGTTGCTGAGATATTGGGGTCCAAGAGGGGGGTAAAAAAAATAAAAGTGAGACAGTCAGATCAAGTGGGGTGTCTAATAAAAGCGCTTTGGTTGGACATTTCAAAACTGTTTTTAATAATTATTTAGCCTTAGTAGTTTTCGAGATATTAGGGAAAATAAAAAACGTAAAAACCCAAAATTCTAGGGTACTTCCAGCAATCCCACAATGCTGAAATTTGGTATGCTTGTGGCTTTTGTGTCACAACTACAGGGAAAAGACTGAAATTGAAGAATTTAGAAACATGTACTCCATAAAATGATAACCAATATAACATCCATTGTTGACCTCCCATTTCTAAGAATTTGAATGAAGTTGGAGTTCTATGGTTTTCATCAAAAGGACGTTATCAATTAATTCGTCAGGTACTTGATATAGGTACTAACAGGTATGTAGTATAACTAAGCCCCGTTGCTTAGCCCTATTCAAAGGTATTCGATGATGTGTAGGAAATTAGAAGAGTTACTGGTAGATCCTGTACTGTACTGGTAGACCTCGAGGGGAAAATTTTCAAAAATAATAATAGAAAATATGGAAATTACTTAGTTAAGTAGTCGGGCTGATAAAGGTGTTATCGCGAGGTCTCAGTTCGGGGCGAACCACTAGTTAACATTTTGAATATTTCAGGGGGTTTGAACCCCAAAACCCCCCTGGCTACGCCCGTCTTATTCGTTTTTAGGGATCCGTACCTCAACATGAAAAAACGGTATCCTTATATGATCACTTTGTTGTCCGTCTGAGTGTGTCTATTGTAACCTTTTTCTCAGCAACGGCTAAAAGGAATCAGCTTGAAATTTATACCAATGGGAAGTTTTCAGGGAGGCAATTAAAAAGAAAAAATAGTTCTTAAAAATCCGGTAGATGGCGGTGACTCGACATGGTTCTGTCTTCTAAAGATTTTGCAAAAGCACCACAGAGAACAAATTATTTTTGCAGAGAACGACAGAGAACAAATTATTTTTGCATACGTAGCACTAACAAATATCAAAATTTCAACAAAAACTTTTTACGCAGTTATTTCGCCAACGAACGCGTACGAGCATGAGCGAGTGAAGTCAGTGACACTGACAGTTGGGGCTGACCGACAAAATTTTGAGAACCAAATCTGGACAGGCGCCATCTATGCATGGATTTAGAACTATTTTCTTTTAGCTGTCAGAAAACTTCCCATTATAAAGGTCTGTGAGCTTAATGTACCGTAACAATCAAGATTGTAACTCAATGCATTAAAAAGATATGGTAATGACTGTCTAATTTGTGTGTGGAAATCGCGAAAATGAAAATCCCTCTTTAGGGTACTCCCACTAACCTAACAGTTCTGAAATTTGGAATAATAGGAGGCTTTGCGATACAAATAAAGGGAAAAGTCTAATATAGTGGAATTTCTTCTTTTTTTAAAATGAGATGGTGAAGTTAGTAGGAAAAAGTGGCAGAAACTCGAAATGGACTATGTCATTATTGAAATAATTTACGGACCAGAGGCTTTAGGCCTTAGGCCTTATTCAGTAAAAAACATCGGTTCGTCGTTGACATTCGTCATCATTGAATAACTTTAAACGCAGAAGTAGCCCTTCTGCTTACAGTGCCTTTAAATATAGCTGCGGACATCACGGAACCGGATATTTTGTACTGAATTGTTTTTGAACTGAATCACTATACCTAACAGCTCATGTTAAGGCCGCAGAACACTCAGGGCGCATGTCCGTTTTTTTTATTTCGTTTAAGTCCGTTAGTTTTTTTTTTGTTATTCCATTTAATTGAGTCCAAAGTCCGCACTTATCCTTCTTACTTAGTCTTTCGTATAAATATAAAACTATTAACAAAAAAAGTTAGCGATACACAAATTAATTTATGCTATACTAAGGGCAACATGTTAATTTTTGACAGTCTCAATTACAATCATAACAACACAAAAATGTAAGGTTATCACCATTAAAAGCCCACTTTAATTCATAAAACAAATGAAATTGCTTTGGTGTTTCGAATTATTTCCATAAAACCTACCTACATTATTATTTAATCTTTCTACGAAACTCTATGGAAACATCTATGTCAAAAAGGAGTTGTTAGAGTGTCCCAAGTATAGACACAAGTTGTGACAGCATTATTAATAATACTTTGAATAAGTAGTTACTCGCTAGATCAACAGTAGTCAGAGGTACTTTGGTATAAGCGAATCTTCGACGCCGATAGCTACAGACCGGTTTCATTCGCATTCCGTCATTATTTGCTTTTACCAATAACACGATTTTGAACCTGTTCATCAAATACACTCGCTCAGCAACATGCTTGCTAAAGATATATGTTAAATACATTGTTATATGCTAAATTGAACTCACTTTAAATAACCGCTTGCGTTACAAGTGATTTAAAATCCAAATTAAAATTCACAAAAAGTTCCACGCTGAAAAAACACCTCGCGTATTTTTAAATCGGTATGTATGTAGGCACGTCCTCTCTCTGCAATGCTGCGAGAGCGACTGACTAATTAATTATTAATCAATACAATTTTATAAGAACAGCGAACTTGAATCGCGAGTTGAAAGCGGACGCGACTGTACTCCACGACTTCCGCTAAGCAACTGATACAATAAATGAAGCTGATAAAGAAAAAATAGGTGAAACTTCGCGGCCCGCGAGCAACACGACCTCTTCGCAAATAGTCTGGTCTGTGACTGATAATTTGATTATAGCAAGCCAATAGGTGAACCGTGGACATGCGTGTGCGCATAAATTCAGTGTCATACACGTTGCGTTGCTTTACCGCGTGCACTAGTAGCATGTTGGGTACATGAACCGTTATCGAATTTCGTTCGAAATAATTTGATAATCCCCAATGGTCACGCGAAGACCATTTAAGCATAGTATATTTCTTGATAAGAAATATTGATAAAAAAAACAAATAAATAGCATGAATTGCTGTTAACATATTCACTTTTGGTGATTAGTGTGAACATCAAGCATTAGGAGACCAACGGGAAATTTAATTTACGTTCCCCATGCAAATGGAAGTGGAGACGAACGGGAAAAAAACATCCAGCTGGTCCCCATTGGGGACGAGACGTTGGGACGAGCGAGAATAACCCATTTATTGGTAAACATAACACACCCAACAGTCACACATACGTAGTCTTGATCCCACACTAGTATTCCCTGTGTCGTGGGTATCAAGAACTACATAAACAAACATTTAATACAGAAACAAATATTTGCAGATCATACAAACATTTGTACCGCAGCGGGAATCGAACCCGCAACCTCTTGCATCTCAGCCGGCTACTCGCCCACCGCGCCACAGAGGTCGACACATTGTTAATAAATTATTTTTTAATAACGATACAAAAATTACAGCACGATTAACTTGTGGAACGGATGAACATACTCGCGATTTCCACTAATTATTGATAGATTTCCACACAGGTTGTTGTTAAGACGCTATAAGTTCAAAGAAATTTTTTGTATTAACTAAAGGCGAGCGCACGCTCTGATACCTTGGGTTTTGTGTATAAAATAATGACATAAAAATTCCCTTTAAAGTTTTGTTAGATTTTGTTGATGAATTCACTAACTCAATTTAAAACTTATAAGTTACCAAAGGTTCCAAAAATTAAAACGCGTTAGAAGTTAGTATAAAATTAGATTGCAATTTTAAAAAGGTTTTGTACAGGGGGCTTAGTACAGGTTTTGATAGTTTACGAAACTATATGAAGTTTTGTTTCCTTCCATAAATTTACTTCAATATAAAATAGACGAACAAATATATAGTAACAATTCCGCTCCTCTCCAACGAAAACTCTGAAAGAATTCGACACGTGTTTCGCCTCTCAACGAAAAAGACACACTACTGCAAAAACTCCGCAGCCATGTTGCCTCTTCGAACGCCGAACAGAAAGTCTCTCAGAATCTTTCTGTTCGGCGTTCGAAGAGGCAACATGGCTGCGGAGTTTTTGCAGTAGTGTGTCTTTTTCGTTCTAGCACGCAGTGAGCCTACTGTTTCCTGAGGATGCTTCGTTGAGAAGCGAAAAACGTGTCGAATTCTTTCAGAGTTTTCGTTGGAGAGGAGCGGAATTGTTACTATACATTTGTTCGTCTATTTTATATTGTAGAATGGATTTCCGCAAAGTCACGCTTGAATCAATTAATTATAAATTTACTTGCAGCGCCCCTAGCGAAAACGAGAAGAAAACTAAGGACGCTGTCAGTAAATGTATTGAATGGAAACGAAACTTCATATAGTTTTGTAAACTATCAAAACCCGTACTAAGCCCCCTGAATTTATGATTTCACTATTATAAAAAGCTCAAGAATACGATATAATTACTCGACTCGGCGGGGGCTCTGCCGTGCTCCCAGATTTCTTTTTGTAAATTATATGAACTCATATCAAAAACTTAAATATTCTAGAGCTCATAAAAGGCATTTTGTGAACCTATAGCGTCTTAATTAGGTTTCCACAAAGGTTGTTGGTTGTTGCCGCTGCTGTACAAATTCCGTGAACAATGCAAGGGCGTCCAGTTATCGAAGCATTTGAGAGTTAAATGTATTTACTTTCGTTTTGGTATTGAGGCGGTTTTAACTAGAAAACAGTCTGGCGGCTTTGCCACGACTGCCTGGACAGCCCATGTGACCTCCAAGCTCGATTGGGATGTCCCAATTCGACGATTTTGCGCCAGCTCTGTTCCACTAAACTTTGGAGGACATGAGGTCAGAGTTCCACTCTATATATCATCATCATCATCACCACAGGCATGGCAGGTGGACGTCTAAAAGCTGTGATGATGATGTTTGATTTGATTGATGAATAATGTTTTTTGTTGAAACGATTTAGTTGGAATTTGGTAGAGATTACAAACTTACTGTATTAAGACTTAAATCGGATTGGCCTTGCGGGTTCGATTCCCGCCCCGGAACAAATATTTGTACAATCTGCAGATATTTGTTCAGGGTGTTCTGGGTATTTTTAACCGACTTCCCAAAAAAGGAGGAGGTTCTCAATTCGGTTGTTTTTTTTTTTTTTTTAATGTTTGTTACCGCATATCTCCGGCGTTTATGAACCGATTTGGAAAATTCTTTTTTTATTTGAATAAAAAAACTTCCAGATTGGTCCCATTTTTTTCCAGTTCTGATGATGGAATCCATGAGGAATTGAGGGAACTCCTCAAATATTGTAGGCATACATATGGCGATTTTGATATTTTCAGCATCAAACCAAGCATTTACATTCAAAAAGTATCATAATCCTTTTGACCACTATGGTTCTTTCATCATTTTTTTTTTCATCCAAGTATTTAGTCGAATACTATGGCGGAAGTCGGTTTTTTAAATGAAAAGTTATTCTATGTATAATAAAAATATCTATCTAAGTAATGTTATTGTATTAAGTATATCAGTTATCTAGTACCCATAACACAAGCTCTGCTTAGCTTGGGGCTAGATAATGGTATTTTTTTTATACTACTACGCAAGCAAACAAGCTTACGACCCACTTGATGGAAAGCGGTTACCGTAGCCTATGAACGCCTGCAACACCAGCGGCATCACAAGCGCGTTGCCGACTCTTTAAGAACTTTAAAACGCCCTTTTTGAAGAACCCCATACTGTAGTCACTAGAGAAAACCTCGGCAGGGAGATCATTCCACAACTTAAGCGATCGCGGGAGGAAATTCCTCTGGGACCTCGCGGTGCGCGACCACATAGCTTCCAAGGTATGAGGATGAATCCTCTGCCGACGGCGAGCGGTGCGATGGTAGAAGGAAGCCGCTGGCACCAGATTAAACAATTCTTCAGAACATAACCGATTATACAAGCGGTAAAAAACACAAAGGGCGGAAAAGTCCCTCCGATACCGCTTGTGGGCACGGGATCGTCAACAATTCTCAGAGCCAGTCTTTGAACCGAGTCAAGAGGCCCTAGCTGGTATCCAGGAGCTCCTGCCCAGAGATGGCTGCAGTACTCCAAGTGAGGCCGGACTTGCGACTTATAAAGGAGCAGCCTTTGCCCCGGATGGAAATACTGCTTGGCTCTATTGAGCACACTGAGCTTTTTAACCGACTTCCCAAAAAAGGAGGAGGTTCTCAATTCGGTTGTATTTTTTTTTTAAATGTTTTTTACCTCGTATCTCCGGCGTTTATGAACCGATTTGGAAAATTCTTTTTTTATTTGAATAGATATACTTCCAGATTGGTCCCATTTTTTTCAGAATCCAGTTCTGATGATTGAATCCATGAGGAATTGAGGGGAACTCCTCAAATATTGTAGGCATACATATGTATGGCGATTTTGATATTTTCAGCA